>CM056051.1:91625215-92130215 GCA_029574335.1 Rana kukunoris
ACGTGTCTTTGAGATATTTGGGGACTATTTTGCAGAGTGATTTTTGTCTTTTATGTGTTTTCTTTGTTGTTATTTTTTTTAAATTATATTTTTGCTGGGCATTTTTTATTTTTGCTGGTCAGTTTTTTTTTTTGGTTCTGTTTGTGAATGATTTTGGAATGTGGGGGTGACATTCCTGCAGGAAAAGGGGTGTCACCCTCATTTGTGGTGGAGAAGTGATCTCCAGGTCCGTGTAAATGGTGTATGAATGTACAGTGACATAATTGGAGCCGTGGCATGGCGTTGCTGCTCACAAGTCCTGCATGGTGGGCTTGTGCCAATCCAATGTGATGAGGATGTGATGTGTCTGTGCTAGGGACCACAGTGGTGTGCATGCATGCATTCTCATTGTGCCATGATTAAAGTGTGTGTTTAACGTGCAAAGATGCCTAATGTGAGCTGGCTCCTGGCTACTCTTCCCTCAGAAGATGGGGTAGCCTTGGTTAAGGGGGATTGTCTGGTTCAGGGGTCAGGTCATCACTTATGTCAATCTCCAGGCCCTTTCTTACTGAGAAGTTGTGTAGCAGGCAACATGCACCGATGATCTGGCATACAAAGTTTGGGGAATACAACAGGGTACCATGGGGGTTCCGGATAGGAGTCATGAGATGGGATCCCAGTGCATATGCAGAGTCACCCTGAAGGGATAAGACAAGAGGATGTTAGTAGTGCATGTGCCCCTTGTGATTTCAGCATCATGGGGGGGACAGTCATGCCTGCCACCCATGATACTCACCAACCAGCCAGCTGTCCCCATACATGTTCTGTTCGAAATCTGTGGGGATGGGGCTAGGATTGTATATGTAGCTGTCATGGGTGTCATGTGTTGGGCTGGTGATGTCATCCTGCAGGTTTGTGGTTAATTCCAGGATGGCATGAGGGGTGAATCTGAAGATGCGAGACACCTCAGAATCACTCATGCCAAAGAGGTCTATGCGTGTGTGATATATCAAGTGAAGGATGAGGGGCTTGTATCGGATTAGATTATTATATCCATCAAGGTTTTAAAGGGCTATTGAAAGATAGTGAGACCGTGTTTGTAATTTGTATGTATGTTATGTATTGATGTATATATGTATGTATTTTTTGTGTAAAAATGTTTATAAAAGCAAAGAATTTTTTTTTGAAAAAAAAAAAAATCCTCTCCTGTGCCCTCCTCCGTGCCCTCCTCCGTGCCCTCCTCCTTCTTTGCTCATCTAAAGTCAGTAGTATAGCTATGAGCATGGATGCCACTGGCATGTTGGCATACAGTTTGTTGGGCAGCAAGTGTGACTGCTCAGCTCCTCACTAACAGTGTTGCTTTAGCTGACATGTAGACGAATTGTCTAATTTTATACCACCTTTTATATGGTCTAAATTTAGACAGGACGCGCAGCTGTTGCGCACAGCGCGTAGCCTGCGCTGCACCAACGTTCTTTTGTGGATCCCTGTAACTCCCTCATTTGCATATTTGAATAGCAAATCAATGGTGTGTCTAGCGCAGTTTTGCGCGGACGGATACGCTGGTCTATCAAAATTACGCCGGTCAAAAAAAAAGGAGATTTCTTGCTTATCTTGTTTTGGGGATGCGGCGCATAGAAACGCATGCGCAAATTTAGACTTACGCCGCGCATCTCTTGTAACGCCGGCGTAATCGCTCTGTGAATCTGGCCCATTGTGTTTTTTTTTTCAAAATTGTCTGTGTTCTTTTGTTTAGCGCAAAAAATAAAAACCGCAGAGGTGATCAAATACCACCAAAATAAAGCTATATTTGTGGGAAAAAAAGGTCGTCAATTTTGTTTAGGAGCCACGTCGCACGACCGCGCAATTGTCATTCAAAGTGCGACAGCGCTGAAAACTAAAAATTGGTCTGGGCAGGAAGGGGGTGAAAATGCCCTGTATGTAAGTGGTTAATTTGTTTAGCAAAAAAAAACCCCAGAAGAGTTTATAAAAACGTAGTTTGGGTACAGTGTTGCATGACCGCACAATTGTCATTCAAAGTGCGACAGGAAGGGGTGTAAGTTCCTGGTATTGAAGTGGTTAAATCACCTTGCATCATAAGCAATTACCATTTTAATTAACCACTTGGTAACCGCCCCATTGTCAAAATACGTCCTGTTTTTAAAGATGGATATCTCGGTAACGGCAGTAGCTGCTGCCACAACCGAGATATCCATCTCTTCATGGGGCGGTTCTGTACACGATAACGGCGGTCTCCACGGCAGATTCGCCACAAGATCGCCGTTATCGGTGGCGGGAAACGGTCCCCCCCCCCTCCTGCTGCTCTCCTGCTCCCTCCGCCGCTTACCGTAGCCGTCGGTAGCGGCAGAGGCGATCGGGTCCGTTCAGCTCCTCAGCGGGGATGCGACTGAGGGAAAAATTTCCCTCATCTGTCCCCATAGCTGACAGTTTAATTTGTTTTATTTTTTTTTGCATTTAAGCCTAAATATGAGATCTGAGGTCTTTTTGACCCCAGATCTCATATTTAAGAGGACCTGTCATACTTTTTTCTATTACAAGGGATGTTTACATTCCTTGTAATAGGAATAAAAGTGATACATTTTTTTTATTTATTTATTTCAGTGTAAAAAAATTAAAACTAAAATAAATAAGAAAACAATTTTTTTTTTTTAAAACGCCCCGTCCGGATGACCTCGCGCACAGAAGCGAACGCATACGCGAGTAGCGCCCGCATATGAAAACTGTGTTCAAACCACACAAGTGAGGTGTCGCCGCGATTGTTAGAGCAAGAGCAATAATTCTAGCCCTAGACTTCCTCTGTATCTCAAAAAATGCAACCTGTAGAATTTTTTAAACGTCGCCTATCGAGATTTTTAAGGGTAAAAGTTTATTGTTGTCTTATTTTTAATTCAAAAAAGTAATTTTTTTTCCAAAAAAAGTGCGCTTGTAAGACCGCTGCGCAAATACGGTGTGACAAAAAGTATTGCAATGACTGACATTTTTTTCTCTAGGGTGTTAGAAAAAATATATATATAATGTTTGGGGGTTTTAAGTAATTTTATAGCAAAAAAAACTGTTTTAGTCTAGTAAACACCGAATCTGAAAAACAGGCTCGGGGCTTAAGTGGTTAAAAAAACTTTACACTGAAAAAAAAAATTGATCACTTTTATTCCTATTACAAGGAATGTAAACATCCCTTGTAATAGAAAAAAGCATGACAGGTCCTCTTAAATATGAGATCTGGGGTCAAAAAGACCTCACATCTCATATTTAGACTTAAATGCAAAAAAAAAATGGAAATTTTGTCATTTGAAAAAATGACAACAAAAAAAATGTTCCTTTAAGACGCATGGGCAGAACTGACGTATTGACGTCATTTCCCCCCTGCTATGCTATGGGGACGGGTGGGGGGCATCTTGCCCTCACTCACATCCCCACACAGCAGGCAGCAGGACCCGATGCGATGGGGGGTGCGCAGCGGGTAAACACTGTGCCGGCGCATCGCTGAAGAGTCGAAGCGTGTACCTGCCGGCCGCAATGTCTGCCAGGTACACGCGATCGGCGGTGACAGCAGGGACGTGGAGCTCTGTGTGTAAACACAGAGCTCCACGTCCTGTCAGGGAGAGAGGAGACCGATCTGTGTCCCTTGTACATAGGGACACAGCATCGGTCACCTCCCCCAGTCAGCCCCCTCCCCCCACACAGTTAGAACACACCCAGGGAATACATTTAACCCCTTCCTCACCCCCTAGTGTTAACACATTCCCTGCCAGTCACATTTATACATTACCTAGTGCATTTTTATAGCACTGATCGCCGTATAAATGTGAATGGTCCCAAATTTGTGTCAAAAGTGTCCGATATGTCCGTCGCAATATCGCAGGCCTGACAAATAAAAAGCACAGATCGCTGCCATTACTAGTAAAAAATAAATCATAAATCTATCCCCTATTTTGTAGGCGCTATAACTTTTGCGCAAACCAATCAATATATGCTTATTGCAAAAAAAAATTTAACAAAAATATGTAGAAGAATGCGTATCGGCCTAAACCGAGGAAAAAAATATTTTAAAACAAAAAGTAAAAAATATTGTGTTTTTTTTCAAAATTTTCTGTCTCTTTTTGTTCATAGCGCAAAAAATAAAAATCGCAGAGATGATCAAATACCACCAAAAGAAAGCTCTATTTGTGGGAAAAAAATGATAAAAATATAATTTGGGTACAGTGTTGTATGACCGCGCAATTGTCATTTAAAATGCGTCAGCGCTGAAAGCTGAAAATTGGTCTGGGCAGGAAGGGGGTTTAAGTGCCCAGTAATGAAGTGGTTAATTGGTTAAAGTGCACCCATACTAAAATGAAAATCCCATTAGTATATTGTTAACCAGATGCCGACCGCCCGCCGTCATATTACTGCGGGACGGTGGCTCTGCTGGGCGAGAGCCCGTAGCTATACGTCCGCTAGTTTTCGGCCACTAGGGGGCACGTGCGCGCCCCCGAGTCCCGCACGCATGCCCGGCGGGTGCGATCGTCGCCGGGCACATGCGATCGCTCGTTACAGAGCGGGGACTGGGAGCTATGTGTGTAAACACATAGCTCCCGGTCCTGTCAGCGGGGGAAACGCTGATCTTCTGTTCATACAATGTATGAACAGAAGATCAGTGATTTCCCCTAGTGAGTCCACCCCCCCATACAGTTAGAACACACCCAGGAACATACTTAACCCCTTCCCTGCCCCCTAGTGTTAACCTCTTCACTGCCAATGGGATTTTTATAGTAATCCAATGCATTTTTATAGCACTGATCGCTATAAAAATGCCAATGGTCCCAAAAATGTGTCAAAAGTGTCCGAAGTGCCCGCCATAATGTCGCAGTACTGAAAAAATGCTGATCGCCGCCATTACTAGTAAAAAAAAATATATATATAAATAAAAATGCCATAAAACTACCCCCTATTTTGTAAACGCTGTAACTTTTGCGCAAACTAATCAATAAGCGCTAATTGCGATTTTTTTAACGAAAAATATGTAGAAGAATACGTATCGACTTAAACTGAGGGAAAAAAAATTTTTTTTATATATTTTGGGGGGATATTTATTACAGCAAAATGTAAAAAATATTGCTTTTTTTTCAAAATTGTCGCTCTATTTTTGTTTATAGCGCAGAAATAAAAATCGCAGAGGTGATCAAATACCACCAAAAGAAAGCTCTATTTGTGGGAAAAAAGGACGCCAACACCTTAATACTATATTAAATACAAACGACTGACCACTTCCAGACCAGGTCTTTTCTTTTGTTTATCAATCAGTATTTTTTGCTAGAAAATTATTTGATCCCCCAAACAATATGGCCCAGATTCACAAAGACTTACGCCGTCGTATCTACTGATACGCCGTCGTAAGTCCAAATGAGCGCCGTCGTATCTATGCGCTGATTCTTTAAAACAGATACGCCTGAATTTTGCTAAGATACGACCGAAGTAAGTCTCCTACGCCATCGTATCTTGGGTGCATATTTACGCGTTGAATATGTAAATGAGCAAGATACGCCGATTCACGAACGTACGTATACGTAAGGCGTTTTTCCGGCGTAAAGATAAAGCACCAAAAATTGTGGCGCATCCCATGTAAAGGTATGGACGTCGGAACAGCCGTCTTTTTTACGTCATTTACGTAAGTCGTACGTGAATGGGGCTGGGCGTAAGTGACGTTTGACGTCTCTTAGGCATTCTATTTAACGTGATTCTGAGCATGCACACTGGGTTACGTCCACGTTCGGCCATGCATCTACATGGGGTAACGCTTCATTATCATACAACACGCCCCCTACCTGCCTACTTTTAATTACGCGGGCTTAAGCCGGCCCATTTACGCTAAGCCGCCGTAACTTAGGGATCAAGTGCTTTGTGAATACAGCACTTGCCTCTCTAACTTGCGGCGGCATAGCATAACGAAGATACGCTACGCCCGCACAAATATACGCCGATCTTTCTGAATCTGGCTATATATGTTTTTTTAATGCAGAGGCCTTAGGCCGCGTACACACGATCGAATTTATCTGCTGAAACCGGTCCGACGGACCGGGACCGTTTCAGCAGACAAATACGATCGTGTGTACGGGCGAGCAGACAGGTTTTTCCAGCAGACAAGTTTTAAAGCATGCTTTAAAACTTGTCTGCTGGAAACACGTCCGTCCGACATGTCCACTGGTTAGTAGGCCTAACCAGCAGACAAAAATCTCCCGCATGCACCGAATGGATTCGACGCATGCGTGGAAGTATTTTACTTCCTGGAATGGTGACGTGGCGGCGTCAATGTCACTGCCACGTCACCGCGCTCTGTCCGCGGGAATTTTGGTTTGATCGTGTGTACACTGATCAAACCAAAATAGCCCAGCAGACATATCTGATGAAAACGGTCGGACAGATTTGTTTAGTCGTGTGTACGTGGCCTTAGAGAATAAATTAGTCGGTTTGCCTATTTTTTCATGTCGCACAGTATTTGCGAAAGTGATTTTTCAAACGCATTTTTTTTTTGATATAAAAGAGGTCACACTGAGTAAATAGATTGTTGATTTAAATATATTTTTTGATCACCTTTATTGTTTAACCGCTTAAGGACCGCCTCCTGCACATTTACGTCGGCAGAATGGCACGGCTGGGCACATGCACGTACAGGTACGTCCTCTGTTAGTGCCCAGTCACGGGCACGCGCCCGCGACCCGGTCGGACCAGCTTCAGCGGACAAATTCGATCGTGTGTACGCGGCCCTATAGTAATAAATACTTAAGAATGGACATGGTGATGGATAGTGGGATACCTCTGCACTAAAAATGGCAACTGATTGGGATACAAAAACGAAAAGTCGCTCAAAAAACAGTTCTATGGACACTTTTGTGCAAAAAGGACTAAATACAGAATTTGACCTCAACAGTTTTTAGAGTGACTTTTAGTTTTTGTATCCCTCATCAGTTGCCCTTTTTAGTTCAGAGGTATCCCACTATCCATCACTATCCATGTCCATTCTTAAGTATTTATTACTATATAATGTTTACCATGTATGTGCTATATGTTTTTTGTATATATTTATAGATCTCTGCATCCTTCCAGTCATTTGCGGTGTTCCTGGGGCATCTCTCAATTTATTTTTATTTTATTTTTATGTCCCCAAGCATGGCTATATATTTTTTACATATGACATATTTTACCTTTTTTTCCTTTTTATAGGAGGTGTAACCCCCCCCCCTTTTTTTAATAGTTTATATTTTCTTTATTGTTTGTATATCACGGCGTCACCCTGCCATAGACCGGAGGATGAAGATGTGGGAGAAGATGGAGGATGACCAGAGGAAGAAGAAGAAGATGAAGATTTTTATTAAGAGCCAAAAACTGTCCCCTGCCCCAAAGCACCCATCCCCCCATGTTGAGGGCATGTGGCCTAATATGGTTCAGGAGGGGGGGGGGGGCGCTCGCTCGTCCCCTCCTTTTTCTGAACTGCTGGGCTGTATGCTCGTATAAGGGTCTGGTATGGATTTTGGGGGGATCCCCACGCCATTTTTTTTTTTTAGCCGGCAATTCTTTCTTTTTTTACATTCAGTGGGAAGCTGACAACTGATGACGGTTCTTAAGGACGTGGTGGCCCTCCTTAGCAACCAGCTATATACAGTGTAAAAAAACTCAAATCGCAGCAAAAAGGCGATACTTGCGTTTTGGATGTGGGTCCATTGAATTCTATTGCATGCAAAACACTGCTTTTCGCGGAAAACCAGTCCCCAACCCTTTTCAAAAAGAGGCAGAGGCACAATAATGCATTGATGTGAACATGTTCCATGGGAACCCATGTTAAAAAATTTCCCTGCATTTCTGCAAAAGTGCATGGTTTTCAGGGTCCTGTACACGGATATACTTCCAAAAAGTCCCACACATGTGGTATCCCTGTACTCAGAAGAAGCAGCAAAATGTATTTTGGGGTGTAATTCCACATATAACCATGGAACGTGTAAGCAATATATAATTTAGTGACAACTTTGTGTAATTTAATTTTTTTTTGTAATTTTTCAATCACTTGTGACAAAAAATTAAATATTCAATGGGCTCAACATGCCTCCCAGAAATTTCCTTGGGGTATCTACTATTTTCCAAAATGGGGTCATGTGGGGGGCTTGTACTGCCCTGCCATTTTAGCACCTCAGGAGATGAGATCAGTCATAAACTAAAAGATGCGTAAATTAAACTAATAAATATACGCTTATTTATATATTTTTAACAGACATGTGGCTGAATACATTTCTCACACTGGCATTTGAATCAATACCTCACATGTGGCGTGTGATCACTTTTTACATACATGTGCAGGGCCTAATCTATGTGTTCGGATTTGCAAGGGAGACGGGGGGCACTTAATTTTATATATTTTTTTTATCTTTTGAATATTTTTTTGTATCCACTTAATTACTGTCACAAGAGAAGAATGCCCATGCCCCTGTGATGGCATGGGCAGTGACAGGTAATTTTTACTAAGAGATCTAGGATATATTAGAAAGCAGATCTCTCCTCTGCCCTCAAAACCATCTGATCAAACCAATGGTTGCTCTTTGTTTTGTAAAGTATTGCATGCACTATTATTGCCGCTGTCATTTGAATGGGCCAGAATCACACTGCACCCTGATCGCATCGCTGTACATTCCTGTGCAACTGATGTGAACCGGCCCTTAATATTTAAAAAAACTGGCAACTCGGAGTACAACTTTAACTTTTTTTTGTACCAACTAATATATAACGAATCAGAAAATGTCACAAAAAGTATTTTTACATCAGATTGTATCCCTTTTCTTGCAATTAAAGACTGGTCATAACTAAATATTACAGCCTGTCCTGTAAATAAAAATTACAGAGACTCGAAAATATGTTGGCAAGATATTCCTAGCCTCAGTTACGGTTTCTTAGGCAAGCCATAGACGGTTCAAATTCTTGCTAAACCGGCCGAGATTAAAACCATGTATGGGGCGTGGCTTAGCGATGGCCGGGTAAAGACGTCTTTCTTGTGAGCTCCTGGCTTCCCCCCGGCTTACCCTGGCATACAGCGAACTATTTGGCTCACTGACTAAGGCATGCTAAACAGCAAAAGACCCAGAACCGGTCCACCACCACGCAGGAACCGTCCGATCACCCTGCGGAGCGGCATCAGGAGATTTCTATGCGACACCCAGAGCCAGCCTGCCGACGCCATCACAAGGCCTCCACGTGTGTCTCCTCCTCTGCCCCACACAGATCCCGCGCTGACCTCCCCTCCCCTGCTCGGGATGGATGCTGCCCTGTCTCAGGGGACCCCATCGGCTCTCCGACCGTCCACCCAGAACTCGTCGCAGCACCCAGGCACTATACCTGACGACCTCCGATCCATCCTCCATGCTCTCCCCACGAAGGCCGACATCGAGGATCTTGTCCGACGTGTAGAGGAGGCCCACAGCCGCGACATACAGGAGGTAAGGGAGGAGCTGCAGCTGGTATCCGATCGTGTAGAGACCGGGGAGGCCTCGATCTCCGCGCTGGAGCGGAGGGTGACGGTACTAGAGAGCACCCAGGCAGTGCAGGCAACCACGGCCATAGACCTGCAGCTACACCTAGAGGATCTGGAGGACCGTAGCCGCCGCAACAACCTGAGGTTGCGGGGCCTGCCGGAGGCTACGGGATCAGAGGACTTGGCGGTCTCGGTGGTGGCCATCTTTCAGGGCCTACTGGGGGATTCGCCCCCCGCCCTAGAGCTAGATCGTGTGCACAGGGCCCTGGGCCCCAGGCCTGCGGACCCAGACCGTCCTCGCGATGTAATCTGCCGGCTGCATCGTTACGCACACAAAGAGTTAATCTTGCGAAAGGCGTGGGAGCAGAGAGATGTTAACTTTGACGGGGCCATTATAAAGATCCTCCCGGATTTGTCCAGGGCTACTTTACAACGCAGGGCCATGTTAAGGCCCATCCTCGATCTAGCCAGGAGGGCAGGCTGTACATATCGCTGGGGCTACCCCCTAGCGGTCACTTTCCGCAGGATGACGGCGTCCTTTGTGGTCCGCACCCCGGCGGACTTACCTGCCCTCTTCACATTCTTGGGAGCGGATCCAGTGGAGGTACCGAACTGGCTGGTCATCCTGCCCCGCCAGCCGAATCGCCCAAACACCGGATCGTATCGGGGCGGCCATGCCCCGCGCCAGCAAAGGCCCAACAGGAGAGTGCAAGCACCATCTTCCGCTGAAGGGTCACGTGAGTCCTAAGCTACCAGGCGTTACCCGGTCATGTTATTATACGCTGCACAGGAATTCTCTTCTTAATTTTTGTTTCTGCTCCTGCTAGGGCCCCCCCCCCCTCGCCCTCTGCCCCCTCTGGGGGTCACTGAGACTGCCTCAATTTTCTACAACTGTGACTGCTGATGTTCTTCCCTATGGGACTTGCTCTACCCCCCCCCCCCCGTTCCCGATGGGACCACGGTCGAGGCTTATGGAACACTTTGAGACTAGGCATGGGGCTGCCCGCTACACAAGACTATGCCCTTATCGCTGCAGCTCCCTGCTCCAGCTGTCTCCCGGCGCACAGCAATGAAAGTATGACCTCCTAAAATCTGACAAACGGACTGCCTACTTGTGCAAATGGTAACTTTGCCCAGAAGCTCTGCCCTGGCGATCTTGAACTCATGTGATTAATGGTTTGCTTAGGGGGGAGTAGCATTCTGGTTATTACCATTGAGTCAGTCGTTTAGGGAAGGTTTCACGTTAGCTCTTAAGGGGGAATCCCTAGATCTGCGCTGCCCTCGCAGGTTCGCTTATCTATAGTGCTGGTTATCCTGCAATTTGAGGCTTCCTGGGGCCCCTACCCCCTAGTGATAGTGGTTCATGCACTTTCGATTGAATGTCCCCCGCCCCCCCCCCCGGGCTTGACATAGAGGGGTCGGCTCTGGGGTCGCGCCGGCCTGACCCCCTGCTCCTGTATCTGCTTGTGTGAGTCGGGTTGAGATGGGGGCCAGTGGGGAGTTGGGGGGACGCTGGGGTACCCCTGGAGGTTGGGCCCTTGATGATGTAGGGCAGGTCCATGCGCCCCCGAAGGGGGAGGGAGGGATGTTAGCGCAGACCTTGAGACATCTCTAGCATACAACCTTGGGCTAGGGGGTTGCCTCAGTTCAGAGGCTCATTGGGGAAGTAAGTGATTTTACTACTGTGCAATGTTATTGTTTAAATGTTCCTGGTGGCACTTATCTGGTGTCATCTGTTATATGCATGCATGCTAGATTCTCAACTTTTAAATCTTTGTTATAATGCTATGTCATTTTGCCGGGGGTGGCCGGTGAGATTCTCACTAGCTATCCCTTTCCAATCCCCCACTTAGGCCGACACTCGAATACCAGCTTTTGATCTGGTGAGTGTCCAGGCACGTCAGTGCCACTTTTTTAGTTGGTCATACCTACCCACTTTGGTAGGTCTTTTGATTATACTAACCCCTGTTGTGAGGGGGCGCCTGTGGTGTCGGACGCCCCCCCCCCCCCCCCTCTGTTTCTCTCCCCCTTTTTTTTTTCTCTCTCTCTCTATGACCTGTGCCTTCCCTTCTTTCCTGTTTCTCCTCTCCCTCTATCCCTCCCTCTCTACCCTTCCCTCTGCCCCTATCCCCCCCAGAACCCCAGCCCCCCCTTCCTCTTACCTCACCCCTCCTCTCTCTCTTCCTTCCCCACCTGTGGACAAGGCGATGGACTCCATGCGAGTTGTGTCCCTGAATGCCAGGGGTCTGAATACCCCTGAAAAGAGGCGCATGCTCTTGAGCGACCTAAAAAAGTCTCGAGCGGATGTCGCCTTCATCCAGGAGACTCATTTTAAAAATGACAAACTCCCATTCTTTAGGAGCAGGCTCTTCCCTATGACCTACCACTCCACCAATCCCACAGCCAAATCCAAGGGGGTTACTATTTTGATCTCTAATAAGGTACCGTGGAAATTTCAGGCAGAACTATTGGATCCCGAGGGTCGCTTCGTCTTTCTGAAAGGCCTGGTGGGCACCACATTAATCACCTTTGCGACAATATATGCCCCAAATGACCAACAAGCTAAATTCGTCTCCCACACCTTAGACAAACTCTCAGACTTTGTGGAGGGCCAGCTGATCCTTGGAGGGGACTTTAATGCTCCCCTGATACCTACCTCAGATACCTCTTCTGGGAACTCGGCGATACCCCCTGCGCAGAGGAAAAGAATAGCCAATTCATTACATAAGGCGCAGTTGATAGATGTTTGGCGCCTGCAGCATCCTGGGGAACGTGATTACACGTTCTACTCTTCGCCCCACAAGGTATACTCTAGAATTGATTTTTTCTTGATCCCCCATGGCCAGCTCCACGCTGTTTCTGACTCGTCGATCGGCCACATTACCTGGTCAGATCACGCACCCATCTCCCTGACGTATTCCTTGGACGGAGGCACCTCCACT
Organism: Rana kukunoris; assembly: GCA_029574335.1. NCBI lineage: Eukaryota > Metazoa > Chordata > Amphibia > Anura > Ranidae > Rana > Rana kukunoris. Next base: position 91,637,651 of record CM056051.1, read on the forward strand.
AGGCCTAAATTCTGGCGCCTTAATGAGAGCCTCCTCCAGACTCCGGAGGTCCTGGCGGACGTTCTGGCAGAGCTCCCCCTGTACTTCCGAGAGAATGACACCCAGGACTGTGACCCGGGATCCCTCTGGGAGGCCCACAAGGTAGTCATTAGAGGGGTCCTCATTAGACATGGAGCTCGCATTAAGAGGGAACGCAATGCCCAACTCTCCACATTAATGTCAAAACTCCAAGCAGCCGAATCCCGACATAAACATAGGCCCGCACCGGACTCAGAGGCGGAGCTGGGGATCTTACGCAAACAAATCACGGACCTACTCCACTATAAGGCGAAGGCGGCGGTGCAGATATGTCGGAAGATAGGTTACGAGTCGGGAAACAAATGCGGTAAGGTGCTGGCAAGAGCAGTTAGAGACCAAAAATCGGCGGCCTATATTCCCCACATTTACAGTCCAGGGGGGGAGAAGGTTACATTACCACAACACATATCGCGGGAATTCAAGGACTTCTACCACTCACTCTATAATCTTTCAAATAGTGACCCAACGCAAGCTGAAATTGACGAATACATATCGACCTCGCAGATGCCCTCCCTGCCCCGAGACGCCCTAGATGACTTGGAGGCGCCGATCACGTTAGAGGAACTCCAACTCGCCCTAGGTTCCATGAAGCCAAATAAGGCCCCAGGCCCAGACGGTTTCACCGTCCAGTACTACAGATCCCTACTCCCAATTCTAGGCCCACGCATGGTCTCTTTCTTTAACACAATAGGGACAGGATCACAGCTTCCTAGAGATGCTCTTAGAGCTCATATCACATTGATCCATAAGGAGGGTAAGGACGCAGGGGCGTGCGGGAGTTACAGGCCGATCTCCCTTTTGAACACAGATTTAAAACTGTTCACCAAAATCCTGGCCAACCGCTTAGCGCACCACCTTCAATCCCTGCTACACCTAGATCAAGTGGGATTTGTCCCTACAAGGGAGGCCAGGGATAACACCATCAAGGTCTTGAACCTGGTAAACCTTGCAAACACTAGCCGCACCCCATGCGTCTTTGTCAGCACCGATGCCGAAAAGGCATTCGACAGAGTCAACTGGAAATTTATGCTCTCTGTCCTCCCGACACGTTGGGGTGGGGGGGCGGATGCAATCCTGGCTGGGCGGTATCTACTCCAACCCGTCGGCCCAGGTGAAGGTGAACGGACTCTTATCGGACCCGTTCCCAATAACAAATGGCACGAGACAGGGTTGCCCGCTCTCCCCCCTTCTCTTTGCCCTCTCCTTGGAGCCCTTTCTCTGTAGAATTAGACGGAACCCCAACATACAAGGTCTCAAGACGGGGGACCTGCACTGTAAGGTCTCTGCTTATGCAGACGATCTTCTCTTCTCCTTGACAAACCCAACGATCTCCCTGCCAAACCTACTAAAGGAATTTCGTGTATATGGCACCGTCTCGAACCTAAAAATAAATGTCTCCAAATCGGAGGCTATGGGCGTGGCTATCCCCCCCCAGCGCATTCTTCCAATTCAGGCGAGCTTCCCCTTCCAATGGACAAATACAGCCCTTAAATATTTAGGAACACTGATCCCGGCGGACCTGTCACGCGTCTTTGCCCTTAACTTCCCTCCGTTGCTGGCAACGACTCGCTCCCTGCTCGACAAATGGCACACAGGACTACACTCCTGGCTTGGCAGATGCAACCTCATAAAGATGTGTATCCTCCCCAAATTCCTGTATTTGGTCCAGGCCCTCCCCATCCAGGTACCTACTCCCTACCTTAAACAAGTTCAGGGGGTATTTACGCGGTTTATTTGGGCACAGAAGAAACCGAGGTTAAGCAGAACCCAAATGTCCCTACCCAAACAGAACGGAGGCCTGGCCGTGCCCGACATTAAACGATACTACCAGGCCGCTCATTTGAGTAGAATAGTAGACTGGAGGCGTAACGCTACAAACAAATTGTGGGTTCAAATTGAACAATCACAGACCACGGTCCCTTTGAAAAGCGCACTGTGGTGCTTTGACGCCCTCCCCCCACGGTTGAAATCCCATCCATTGATAGGGACCACGTTAAGGTGTAGCTCCCACGTGACTTTGAAGACACTTCTATCGTCCAGGACTTCCCCGCTTTTCCCGATCCTTGGACACCCAGACTTCTCACCAGGCCTTAGCCCAACGGACTACCCGGGTCTGAGAGCGACGGGACGAGAACAGGCATCTCAGTTTGTGATGATGGGCCGTTGGCCGTCAATAGTCGAATTGACAGACCCCGCTGGAGTCTTCAGCCTCCCCTTCTGGAATGCGGTGCGGTTGCACCACTTCCTCCACTCTATCCCCGACCCGCAGAAGTTCTCACGACCCATGACGACCTTTGAGGAGTGCTGCTCGGAGACCGGGCCCGCGACGAAGACTTTCTCACAAATGTATTCTCTTTTAAATTCCCCCCCTATGCAACCTGAATTGAGATGCTTAGCGAGATGGGAGACAGACCTGAACCGGACTTTTTCGGAGACACAGAAACAACGTATAATCTCCTTAGCAATAAAATCCTCCTCTTGCACTAAAATTCAAGAAACTAACTTCAAACTGTTTGCTAGATGGTACCTCACACCCACCAGATTACACGCGTGCTTCCCGTCCGCCACGGACCGCTGCTGGCGGTGCGGGGTGGACGCGGGCTCTTTACTGCACATTTTCTGGTCCTGCCCCAAGCTGACGAACTTCTGGTCGGAGGTCCGTCGCATCACACAAAAGTTCACGGAGTACGTGATCCCAGATGATGCTTCCTTTTTCCTCCTGCACCTGTCGACGTTGCCAATTAAATCCTACAAAAAATCATTGATGTGTCACCTCCTGAATGCAGCCAAGGCGTGCATTCCCCTCTGCTGGAAGCAACAGTGCCCACCGAGTGTTGGTTGCTGGCTGCGGAAGGTAGAGGAAACACGTAAGATGGAAGACCTGATCCTTACTGCACAGCATAAACAGGAGACCTTTACGGAGGTCTGGAGCATCTGGAATATATTTATTTTCTCAGATGAGGGAGTCTCCTTACTGTTGTCCTAACGCCCCTCCTGACTAGGGGCGCCGTGGCCACTCACCGTCCTCGTCTTGCCTACATTTCCCCCCTTTTTTCCCCTTTCCCCCTTCCTCCAATTTTGCCCGCCTTCCCCCCCCCCTTCTTTCTTACGCTTTCCTCTTTCTACACCTGCTATTACTTTAATTTCTCCCTAAATATGGAAATTGAACACGGGGAGGTTCCCACTTGCCGACGTTACCCCCATCGGATTTGATCTGTCATGGGAGGGCCGTCCGACCCTCCTCTATGTATGCCTCTATTAAATGTCATGCTCTGGGAGGGGTTGATATGTCCTCTAACCCTTCTGCCCTTGATTATTCTACTTTGTTGTACTTCTTGATGACATGTATTTATCTGTTTTATGTTTGGAACTTCTCCACATGTGTTCTTTCAATAAAAGTTATATTTGAAAAAAAAAAAAAAAACCATGTATGGGCAAGCTTAATGTACCAAGTTGATCGATCAACTTAGGTACAACAAACCTGCTGAATTCACTTGTGATTATTTATAGCGGATGCTATAGCCGCTAGCAATAATCACTGTCTTCTCCCAAAGGGGAGTGCTTCCCCGCTCCCTGCCAGGAGAACACAATGTCCCGGCGGGACGGATTCCCTTCTCAGCACTGTCTGTGTTGATGGGGGAATCGTGCAAATTTCAGGTTGGAGGAAAACTGAAAATTGTATCATACCAGTAATTTTCCTTTCCTGGTGCCTATCCATGGCAGCATACCTGTGATAGAGCTCTGCCTCGACTCCTCCTCCAGGGCTAGTGAATAGCAAAATTAAAAGGCATAGCCCCTCCCCCAACATTCTCCGTAATATAGAATACCGAATACCGAGGGTGGGAGCGTATGCTGCCATGGATAGGCACCAGGAAAGGAAAATTACTGGTAAGTATGATACAATTTTCCGTTTTCCTGGTGCCTCCATGGCAGCATACCTGTGATAAATAACTAGCTGACATGGGTGGGAAAATGCTTAACAATAAATGTTTAATTAGAAGAGGACATAGCAGCCTGAACTGCCCTTCTTCCGAACTCAACAGTCGTGAGAGCTCCTGGACCAATATGGTAGTGTTTGAGGAACATATGGTGAGAAGACCAGGTGGCGGCCCTACGCACCGTCTCCAACAAACCATTAGTCCTTGCTGCCCAGGAAGCTGAGACTACCCTTGTAGAATGAGCATTCACTCAGGATGGAGAATATTCTTCACCCTGTAGGCCTTCTGGATTAACTTCACAACCCAAGCTGCCAGAGTTCTGATGGAAGCTTCTTTGCCCCTGTATTTACTGAACGGTACAATAAAAAGTCTCTCAGGGGTCAATGGCTTCTAGGTAGGCCCTGAGCACTCTGGATACATCCAGCTCACGACGAGACTCTAAACCTGTGTCTGTAAATACTGGAAGTGCTCAGGGTTCCAACAGGTGGCTTGGAGTAGCGACCTTAGGTGTGAACCCTCGAAGAGGGCGAAGTTCCACCCTGTCAGGGAAGAAAGATGTGGCCGACACCTATCCCTAAGGAGTGAAGTTCCGAGATTCTTCTGCCAGATGTAATGGCTAGCAGGAAAGCCGTCTTTAGTGTCAGGTTCTATATTGCTACTTGTTCCACTGGAGCAAAGGGATGGTCAGATAGAACTCAAAGGACCAGTGACAGTTCCCACTTAGGAAATTATCGTCTGACAGGAGGACGAATCTTCAATACTCCTCTGAGGAAAGTGACTACCAAAGGATCCTCCGCCCATCTCTTATTTGTTGCGGCAGAGATTGCTGCTACCTGCACTTTGAGGGAGCTCAGACCAAGCCCCAGATCAAGTCCTGTCTCAAGGAAACCTAGAATATTGGACGTAGAGGGAAGGATTGGATCAAATCCATCTCTGGTAGCAAATGACAAGAACTTGTCCCAGATTTTTGAATATATGGCATAAGTTGCAGGCTCTGGCTTTTAGAAGGGTTGTTAGGACTTGTGGGGAACACCCTAGGGACTCGAACCTTCGCCTCTCAACCTCCAGATTCGAAGATTCAACTTCTGAGGGTTTGGATGACCTGCGACAGAAGTTGAGGGAAAGGAGGGATCCTGATTGGAGAGCTCACACTGAGGCGCATGGCTAGAGAGGACCAGGGTTTCTTTGGCCAATACGGAAGTACTGCCACCACCTGGACTGACTCCCTGAGGAGTGTGATGTTTAATATTAATGGCCTGGGAGGAAAGGCATGTGCCGAGGTGAACCTCCAGGAGCATGACAGGGCATCCATTGCCTCGGCTTGTGGATGCGGCATCCAAGAAGAAGAATCTGTCTAGCTTGGCATTCTTCGGGAGACAAACAAGTCTACCTGAGGGGGATCCCAAATGCTGGCTATTTGTTTGAAGACAAGGGGGTGGAGAGCCCACTCGTCGTCCAGGAAGTTTCTGGACAATGTGTCTGCTTCTGTGTTCAACCTGCCTGGTAGAAACATTGCTCTGGGGTCCAGGAGGTTCTTCTCTGCCCAGAGCGTGATCAGCGCCACCTCCTTGAGGAACGACCTGCTGCGAGTGCCTCCTTGCTTCTGCAGATAAGCGACAGCTGCCATGTCGTCTAGGCATAGAAGTATTCTCTGGCCTTTGATTTGGGATGCCAAAGAAGTTAGTGCTAAGAAGGCTGCCCTAATCTCTAAGATGTTGGATACCACTCCCTGGGTAAAACATGACCATCTACCCTGTATTCTGGTTTCCCCGCAATGCGCTTCCCAGCCCTGACCGCTTGCATCGGACATAAATGTGATCCAAAAATGGGAACCCAGGTGATGAGGTTTGGAGAGGTTTTCTGGAACTGTCCACCAGTGAAGACTCCTGTGCATTACTCCCGTCAGCAGTATCGTCTGAGATAGCCGTTTCTTCCACTGCGCCAAGAAACCTGTCAAGAACTACCTCAGGTGCCAATGGGACCAAGGAACCATGGGTATACAGAAGACATGTGCAAATGAGGCTCAGGCATTCTAAAGCCGTCAGATATGGGCGCCGGATGACCTTGATCATTCTCTGGGTGACAATCCTTGCCTCTGGCGGTGGTAATGACACTGTCCCCTCTTGAGTGTTGAACATTGCACCCAGGTAGATCACCTGCTGTGTGGGTGCTAGTTGACTCTTTTTGGAATTTATTAGCCGCCCTAGCTCTTTTTAGGGTCTGTAGAAGAATTTCCGGTGACATACCCACTGATCAGCATTGCTTGCTAGGAGAAAGATGTCGTCCAAGTAGTGGTATATCCTCAAGCCCCTCTCCCGCAGGGGAACCAGAGCAGATATTAATATCTTGGTGAACACCCTGGGAGAAGTGCACAGACCTAAAAGGTAGGGCTTGAAACTGTATGTGGGTCCATCCCACTGCAAATCTCAGATATTTTTGAATTGCAGGTAGAATTAGAGCGTGTAGGTAGGCATCCTGCCGATCGACTGAAATCATCCAATCTGATGGATAGACTGCCTGAATAATCGCCTGCAGGGACTCCATTCCGAAGCTTTTGGGGGCGGATATACAGGCTGACCCTCTGAAGGTCTGTCATATGTCCTCTTTGGGACCAGAAATAGGGTGGAGTAAAATCCTGCGAAGTGCCCTGCCAAGGGAACCAGAACAGGCCCCCCTTGAAGCTGGAGTGACGTTAGGAAGTTTTACGGAGCTTGAGCCTTCGGCAGAGAGGATGGAACCTCTGTTTCTTTGAAAGAATACCGAGGTGGGGGTTGGGGATGAGAGACCTTCCAGAGGTGCCCCAATTGAATTGTTGACAGAACCCAGGGGTCCTGACAGCATGTGGCCCAGACTGGGACGAAGAGGCTTAGCCTGGCTCCCACCGGGAGTGCCTGGGCTACTCTGGCGTCAAAGACTGCTTCTGCTCCTGTGGAGCGGGAAAGGTCCTTCATCCTCCTGTTCAAAAAAGAATGTCTGAGTACCTTTCCAAAGTCTTTGTTGTCTCTAGGCTGTCTTTGACTGCCCAAAAAAAAAATCCCTTGAATTTGTCTGGCGGAACCTAGAGGAACCGCCTTCTGTCCTTGGGAAGCATACAGGACTTCACTCCTGACAGCCTGGAGATAGCTTTATCCATTTTGTCTCTGAATAGTGCTTTCCCATTGAATGGGATTTTGCACCAATTTTGTTTGGAGGATAAGTCAGCCGTCCAATCTTTCAGCCAGAAGGCCCTCTTCACCATTACTGAATGCAACATGGATCTTGCAGAGCACCTGATCATATCAATGGCTGCTACCCTGACAGAGTCTGCCGACAATCTAAGCTCTTCCAAGGCTTTAATTTTATCCTCCTTGGGGACATCCTGATGCAAAGCCTTCTCAATATTATCTGTCCAAGATCTTATGGCATTTGATACCGATGTGAGGGCGATAGCTGGCTCACACGCTGCTCCCGGGGCTAAGTAGCTCCTCTTCAGCTCCAGGTCAGTTCGCCTGTCTCAAGGGTCTTTGAAGGAAGCGGAATCCTCCACGGGTAAAGTTGCATCTACCACTGGCATGGAGTTTAGCGACTGCCTTCCCGACTTTGTTAAGGGGTATCGTTTATTGAACCGGCTTCATGAAAGTTTTTTGACCATTCATTCTGAATGACCTGACAAACGTGGTCACCCTAATCTCACCCATCAACGAGAAGAGAACCTGCTTCCTTTTGAGGAATGGGAAGCAAGTCGTAGACTCTTGGGGAGGCTCTTCTGCATCTTTTATGTCGAATTGCAGTTTGACTGCCTGGATTAACGGCTTTACCAAGGAGAGACTGAAGCCAGAAAGTTCTGACTGCTCTAAAGAGTCCTCTGAGGAATTTTCAGGTGATGAATCTCTAGCTGGTCAGCCTGACAGTGGCAGAGGTGTACCGACTGAAGGACCAGGGAGATTAGGTTCTGTATTCTGAACTTGGGATATCTGTTAAACTGGTTGAGCGGGGACCAAAGTCACAAGCTCAGAGAAGGAGACCTTCATTGTTCACTTGAGCAGATCCACAGCGTGCTGATTTTCTAGCTCGCGGTTGGACGCATAGTCCATAAAACAATCTTTACAGACCACTTTGTCTGGTAGTGGTGTGGCCCCGCCTGTCCAGCATTTCTTCTTTGTATAGGTCCTAGGAGAGGGGGAAAGATCTTGTCCTCTGGATATTGACCTCTCTGATCTATGACGTGAAGAATGGGACCTGGGACCAGTGGCGTGAAGTGCGGTCTGAGCTGTCATTATCACAGTGTCTTGAAGATTTTCTGGAGCTCTTGGAGTGGGCAGGGCCACAATGTAAGGAACTCACATTAGACCAGTGAGCGCACTTTTTTTTTTTTTCTTCTTCTTCAATACTTACATATAGTTGGTCCCATACCTAATAGGAGTTTGAGGATCTTTGTTGAAAGATAAATGACTAATAGCGGAGTTAGGCAGAAGGATCAGCTGCGGAAATTTAGTAAGAAAGGGGAAAAAAAGAAACTATGGAGAAGCTTTTGTCACTTTTTTTTTTAAATCACCATTTTTTTGAGAATAAAAATAAAGGTACCTACCACAGAGCAGTGTCAGTGAAACCTAGCAGGGCACAGCTGAGGAGACTCTGGCAGCTAACCCTGAATCTGAACTTAATTAGGCTCAGGTGGATGGGCTGATCCCATAACCACCATTGTGAATTGATTCTGGAAGAAAAGGGCAAATCTGGCCCTTTTTCCAGAATCCAAGATGGCCGCAGTGATGTCGAGTGATATACAAAACAACAAAAAGCTGTAGCCCACTGCTAATTTCGGGGGAAACAAACAACAACTGCAAGCCTGTCAGGATAAAAGGCACCTGCCCCATCAAACTGACTGGATTTAAAGGGAGCATCACAAAAAAAGACAACAAGCACACTTTTTTTTTTTTTTTAAAAGGAGACAGGCAAGTTAAAGGAAGGAAGGGATGGGAGAAGGGGAGAGACAAAAAACAATATATGCCTAAAAATAAAATGGAAATCACCAGCCTGGAAAGATGTGAGCTGATCCTTTTGCGACTCTACTGCATTCATCATGGATGTGATAGCAGACTTCGTTCCATAAAGGAAACACTGCGAGATGACCCCACCAGATCCACAGAGGGGTTCCCCGCCTTCTTAGCGCTTTGAGCGGCCCAAGATGAGGACTTTGCACGGGAAAGGCTAAACCCGGCGGATGCTGCCGACTGCAGAGGTATGGACATACTGCTACTCTTCACCAGCACTAGAAGGTATGAGGGAAGAAAAGAGAATGTTGGGGGAGGGGCTATGCCTTTTAATTTATGCTATTCACTAGCCCTGGAGGAGGAGTCGAGGCAGAGCTCTATCACAGGTATGCTGCCATGGAGGCACCAGGAAAGAAATTTGCACCATCTATGGCCTGCATTACTATCTCTCACCCCGAAAAATGGGAGGGGCTTGTAAGATCTGATTGCATTGAATTACATAAAAAAAACAGACTCAACCTTTAGAATTTGGCACAGCTGCAATGTGTCCTAGAGAGATTTAGAAGGTCACTTATCCACTGTACTTGTTCCGAGGAGATGTTGCTGTCTTGTCATGTCTAGGATTGCTTGGGAGTCCCCTATAGACTGTTAGGCCGCTTACATGCGATCAGTCCATCCGATGAGAACGGTCCAAAGGATCGTTTTCATCGGTTCACCGATGAAGCCGACTGATGTGCCTACACACCATCGGTTAATGAACCGATCGTGTCAGAACACGGTGAGATAAAACATAACGATGTGCTGAAAAAAATGAAGTTCAATGCTTCCAAGCATGCGTTGACTTGATTCTGAGCATGCGCGGCATTTTAACCAAAGTTTTTGCATACTAACGATCGGTTTTGACCGATCGGTTAGCCGTCCATAGGTTTAATTTTAAAGCAAGCCCTCTGTTTTTTGACCGAAGGATAACGGACCGATGGGGCCTACACACGATCGATTTGGACCGATGGAAACCGAACCTCAGTCCGTTTTCATCGGTTTGAACCGATCGTGTGTACGCGGCCTTACACGCAGACAAGAATGTTTCTCATCCTATCTGAATAGCTTCTATAAAATAACAGCAACATGAAATGAAGTGTCCCTGAGCTACATAAACTAGATCCTTAGTCTCTACTGACAAGGCTACTCTGAAATTTTAGGGCAGGCTCCAGCTGAAGCTAACATTTATTTGGCTTGCATTACAAAAGTATCATCACAACCCAATCATCGCAAAGGCCAATTTATAGTATTTGCAGAGCAGTGAAGCGCAGAATTTTTTTTTTTTCCTTTATCTTAAGTTTGTCTCAGGCATGTCTTTCCAAAGGAAGAGTGAGGAAGGCACAGCAGGAAGGGGTGAAAATGCACCGCCATCAATTTCAGAGAATGCTATCCTTACATCTGCTGTATTTAACTTTCCTGAAAGACCTGAGGCCAGTCTGAGCCATTACGGTTGTCAGGTATTGTAGCAACCACTAATGCTTCTGCCTCAACCCACATTACAAAGGACGATTTAGCATCAGCTTTAGTTGGGCTAGAAGGGAAAATAGCAGGTATGATTGCTTCAGTTTCCCAAGGTGGTAGGAAACAGGATAGATCCCCTTCACCTGAGCCCCCACCTGCATTGGAACAGGATTGGACAGATGTGGAGGAAGTAAGGACTGGGAGGACTGTCAGGCCTGTGACCTCCTGCTCTGGGATGGCGGGTCGGCAAGCCCAGATCGCAGGTTGCTGACCCGCCATCCCAAAGTGTTGGTGTTGTGAATGAAGCCAGTGGTAGAGGAAGCAATCAGCTGTGGAGCAGAGCCGCATAAGCTGATGCTTCCTTTATAGCGCCGGCTACTGTCAAAGGCGGAGTGATTCCAAATGATGAAGTGGTGAGAGTTTCGATAGTCACTAAAGCCAGTTCTCCAGGGAAGGATCCATCCAGTTTCATCTGGGTGGATCGGAGGGCCCATAGAGTACCACAGGCTGTGTCTGTGTCTGCTCTGGATATTTTTATGTAATGAGAGTCAGGTCACTCCAGCAGTTATTCTTTGAATTAACCTACCTGAACACGTATCTTTCCAACTAACTAGGGGTATCATGGGTGTTTTTTCGCAGGCACATGCTCCTCCATCGCCCCTGGGGGGCGTCCTTAATGTGGCTCCTTGCAAGTTCTCCTGGGTGGGCCTTCCGCCATTGGGTGGGCGGGGGCAGCCAGGGCCTCTCCTGAATAGGCGGCTTCATATATAATTGATTCCTTGTTCCAGTGGTAACTATATTACTATGGTATTTTAATGTGATGTATGCTGACATGCGTCCCTTCATCCATTTTGAACCTTTGTAATTATTATTTTTTAGAAACCTTGCCCCTGAAGAGACCAATTGGTCGAAACGCGTCAGGGCTCAACACTGCACACTAATATGAAATTTTAATATGTATTATTATCTATGTATACTGCATCAAGGAATGTGACTTATTGATTACCATTGTTTAATGTAATTTCTATTGACTCTTTTGGGTATCCGAGAATCTCGACATTAAATACTGTTTTATACATCCAATATTTATTCTGCTTTTTCTACATTGCTGCCTAAAAGCCCAACTGGGGAACCTTTCCCTTTTATGCAATTTCGGGGCGAGCAGCTCCTTCATCTCTTCCAATATGTGTCTTTTACCTTTCGTACTTTGATGCAGTTGGCCAGCTCAAGCATGTATAGCAATGTATGTGAACAAAAAGTCCCTGTTTTCGGGAAAAGTATGTTTAAAAAAAAGGGTGTATAGCAGTGTGCAGAGTTCATTCAAAATCTTTAGTGTTGTGGTCACACCCCTTTAGCACCCGATGGGTTTATATATATATATATATATATAAATAAAACAAAAATTATTGATTTCAGTAACAAATGCAGAAAAGCGCTGAAATTGGATATAGGTGTCCAACTCCACCATACAGTAGGCTACTTTGGGAGTAGTAGAGGCCATCAAACCAAAAATAGTTGTGATTCAAACAAAAATCTAAGGCATTCCTGATAAATACTTTTTGATCATGGGGTATATCTGTTCGCTTGCACAAAGCCCAATTAAGGGCTAGAAGTGCATCATCATGCTGTATAATAGTATACAGAGATGATACATCCGCTGTAACTAAATATATATCATCTTTCCCTGTAAGATCAAGGAATGCCTTAGATTTTTGTTTGAATCACAACTATTTTTGGTTTGATGGCCTCTACTACTCCCAACTCTACTACTCCCAAATATAGGGGGGTTGCTATGGGCGCTAAATTCGCGCCCAGTATAGCGAACCTCTATATGGGGGAGTGGGAGGACAAAATTATTTTTGCTAAAGTCCGACCTCAACTTTTTTTTTACAAACGGTACATCGATGATTTGTTTTTTATATGGGAAGGGACGGTAGACACTTTACAACTGTTTTTGGAAGAACTGAATCAGAGTACTAGCAGTATTAGATTGACAAGTGAATTTAATCCTACCCATATTCACTTTCTAGATGTTGATATATTTAGAATGGGTGATAGTCTATGTACAAAAGTCTTTTTCAAGCCAACTCACTCAAACAGCTATCTACCAACTTGTAGCGGCCACCACCCAATGTGGCTTAAAAATATCCCCAATGGACAACTGACTAGGGTAAAGAGAAATTGCTCTGAGCCAGAAGATTTTTTGATTCAAGCCCAGATTATTAAAAACAAATTTGTGGACAAGGGATATCGAGAGGAAACTCTGGATACTATCATTGCGGAATTAGCGCAAGTTCCAAGAGAAATGTTTCTAGGTACTGCAGAACATAAGGAAAGTGATGAAAAATGAGAGTGGAATTGTTGTTCGGATTTTCACTCTCAGGCGGCGTACACACGACAGAGGTTCTCGCTGGAAACCAGCGAGAACCTCGCTGGGAGCTGCATTCCAGCGAGAACCTCGGCCGTGTGTACGCTCCTGGCTTGCCCCGCCCGTCGGGAATCCCGTCGAGCGAATAGAGAGCACGCTCTCTTTTTGCTCGACGGCCCGCCTGGATGAATGGCTGGTTGCCATTCCCGACGGGCGGGTCACCGATTTCGACGGCCGGCAGAGAACCTCGACGGGCGGAACAATGTGTTCTGCCCGTCGAGGTTCTCTGCCGTGTGTACGCGGCTTCAGTACAGAGAGGTTGAAAATATTCTCTCCACACACTGGCATGTTCTGCTGATGGACAAAACACTTGCCCCTGTATTGCCACCTAAACCAGGTTTAATTTATCGGAAAGCTTCTAGCTTTGCAGATAGAGTAGTCTGCAAGGTTCTTAATCCTCCATCCCGTCCAGCTACTTTTTGGAATAAGGATGGCTTTTTTGCCTGCAAAAAATGTCGTGCTTGCAAGGAAGCCTCTCGTCCATTAAAAGCAGTGGAAAAATTCACTTCCTAATCAAATCAGCATAAATGATACAAGAATACAGCGCTCAGAATGTTCAATGGTAAGATCAGTATAAAAAATATATATATAATATATAGCTAACCAGTATAAGGATGAACTAACTGTTTGGCTTATTTTAGTCCATAAAATTGAGTTCAGATGTCCATGTCTGTAGAAAATGATTAGTTATGGACAACCAGGGCTGCTTCTCCAAGAGTGAAGTCAACTCAAGTATACATGGAAGAGAAAAAAAGGGGAGGAGAGAAAGCGCCTCTAGGTTGTCTAATTAAATCTTTAATAAAGGGTAGAACATATCTAACACTTACATATAGTGTAGTAACGGCCGGAGATGAGGTGCTGACAGTCTAGGAAAGCAGGGGGTCTCTGGCTTGTGCAGGCTGTATCAAACGTTCACTCAAAAGCATGAGAGGCGCCGAGGGTATCAATGCAGAGGATGGACAAGCTGACGCTCGCAACAGAGGAGCGGCTGGTAAAGCAGAAAACACTTCAGGGTGTCAGCAGTCTTTGACTGAAAGAGGCTGGTGGAGAGCGGTGTCCAGGATCAATATGCTGTAGAAGAAACAACTCGTGTTCCAAGTGGTGACGTCAGGAGGACGGTGAAGGACGGTGGCTGATCAGAGTCAAAATGGTACACAACGCGTTTCAGAGCATTTCGCTGGTTCTTGGAAGAAACCGCGCGCTCCTTTCTCAAGTGTAAACAGGGGCAAGATTAGAGAAACTTAAGAAGAGGTCATGGGAGGTTCAACGGCCAATCGGAAGCCTCAAAACACGGACAATTTGTGTAATTGAGCTGCCGTGTAAGTGAAAGGAAGTTTAGAAATAAGAAAAAGAAAGAACAATAATAATAATAATAGGAAACACTGGGCAATTTTACATATGTTTGGGAAAGGACATTATAATGAAAAGTGGGAATACAGTAATTAAAAACAATCCATTCAATAGATATTGCAACTAACATAATAAAAATGACAAGATAAATAATCTTATAAAGCCTAATTAATCAAAAAATAGAAAAATAAAAACTAATAATGAAAATATATATATATGTGGGAAAAAAAGCTTAATGGAATGCCAATTAGAGTAAGGATATTGTATAAAATTGAAAGAGTAATACTGATATATCTAAGTATGTATTTGATGGACGTATTGATGTGTGGGATGTGAAATCATATGATATATAGTGTAGTCAAAAAAATGAAATAATAATAATCCTAATGTTGGGAGTAATATTGGTGATCATTCTAAGAATTGAAAACAGATATATGTAAAAATAGATATACATAAATACCTCCATAATAAATACGCATGTCAATAATATTTAGATTGGAAAAAGAAAAAGAAAAAATGATGGAAAGTTGATTGAAAGAGGATATCAAAAACTTACAGAGGACAATGAGTGGAATAGCATCTGTTATTGCTTCTGCATTTTTGGTTTTATTTTTATTTTTATGTTTATTTCTTTGGCTGGGATCATTATTCAGAGAATGGTATTGACGTCTAATTCCTCATTGAATTAGACGTCGCAAGCCGTCTGTGGATTGGTTGTACTATCACAACCAATCCACAGACAGCTTGCGAGTATGGATAATCGAATCGATACCCAACAAGCTATCCGAAGCCGAGCGGTTCTCGCGATTATGTGAACGCGAGACCTTCTGGATCTTCACCTTAAATTGCCTTGCCCCACTTGGCCTCAATGAGGAATTAGACGTCAATACCATTCTCTGAATAATGATCCCAGCCAAAGAAATAAACATAAAAATTAAAAATAAAAATGAAAATAAAAATAAAACCAAAAATGCAGAAGCAATAACAGATGCTATTCCACTCATTGTCCTCTGTAAGTTTTTGATATCCTCTTTCGATCAACTTTCCATCATTTTTTCTTTTTCTTTTTCCATTCTAAATATTATTGACATGCGTATTTATTATGGAGGTATTTATGTATATCTATTTTTACATATATCTGTTTTCAATTCTTAGAATGATCACCAATATTACTCCCAACATTAGGATTATTATTATTTTATTTTTTTGACTACACTATATATCATATGATTTCACATCCCACACATCAATACGTCCATCAAATACATACTTAGATATATCAGTATTACTCTTTCAATTTTATACAATATCCTTACTCTAATTGGCATTCCATTAAGCTTTTTTTCCCACATATATATATATATTTTCATTATTAATTTTTATTTTTCTATTTTTTGATTAATTAGGCTTTATAAGAATTTTTATCTTGTCATTTTTATTATGTTAGTTGCAATATCTATTGAATGGATTGTTTTTAATTACTGTATTCCCACTTTTCATTATAATGTCTTTTCCCAAACATATGTAAAATTGCCCAGTGTTTCCTATTATTATTATTCTTTCTTTTTCTTTCTTATTTCTAAACTTCCTTTTACTTACACGGCAGCTCAATTACACAAATTGTCCGTGTTTTGAGGCTTCCGATTGGCCGTTGAACCTCCCATGACCTCTTCTTAAGTTTCTCTAATCTTGCCCCTGTTTACACTTGAGAAAGGAGCGCGCGGTTTCTTCCAAGAACCAGCGAAATGCTCTGAAACGCGTTATGTACCCTTTTGACTCTGATCAGCCACCGTCCTTCACCGTCCTCCTGACGTCACCACTTGGAACACGAGTTGTTTCTTCTACAGCATATTGATCCTGGACACCGCTCTCCACCAGCCTCTTTCAGTCAAAGACTGCTGACACCCTGAAGTGTTTTCTGCTTTACCAGCCGCTCCTCTGTTGCGAGCGTCAGCTTGTCCATCCTCTGCATTGATACCCTCGGCGCCTCTCATGCTTTTGAGTGAACGTTTGATACAGCCTGCACAAGCCAGAGACCCCCTGCTTTCCTAGACTGTCAGCACCTCATCTCCGGCCGTTACTACACTATATGTAAGTGTTAGATATGTTCTACCCTTTATTAAAGATTTAATTAGATAACCTAGAGGCGCTTTCTCTCCTCCCCTTTTTTCCTCTTACATCAAATCAGCAGGAATTCTTTATAAATGAATTTATTACGTGTAACACTGAATACGTTGTTTATGCTCTTCAGTGCCCTTGTGGGCTAATCTATATAGGCAGCACAAAGCGGCAATTGAAGATAAGGATTGCTGAACACGTAGTGAATATTCTGAATGGTTTCAAGGACCATAATGTGTCCCTCCACTTTAAACTTTTTCATAATAAAAACCCTAGAGATCTAAAATTCTGGGGGATTGACCACCTTAAACCTACATGTAGGGGCTCTAATCTGGTACGGGATCTCTCGAAAAGAGAGACCCAGTGGATTTTCTCTGTGGATACCCTGTCCCCGAGGGGCTTGAATGTAGACTTAGATCTA
This sequence comes from Rana kukunoris, assembly GCA_029574335.1. NCBI lineage: Eukaryota > Metazoa > Chordata > Amphibia > Anura > Ranidae > Rana > Rana kukunoris. Next base: position 91,654,454 of record CM056051.1, read on the forward strand.
AATTGTTTTATAAGCGATTTTTAATTTCAGTTTCAGTATGGGTCCATTTAGAACACTCTGTTGGCTACTTAGGCTGACATCATCAGTCACGTGGATGCACTATATTTAAGGATTATTATTTATATATTTTTAAACATATTGTTGTCTCTTAACAAAGCGTTGTTCTCAGATATGGTCATTATTTTAATGCTTTATAATAATAATATTTAAGCTGTTATTAATATGAGCATATTAGGCATTATGGGAGCTGCAGTATTACTTATTTATTTATTTTTAAATCTTAATTATTTTTAATGATATAAGGTTTTATGTCTAAGTAAATTTGAAATTTGTACTACTTTTATGTTATCTATTTCATGTCATAAAATGTACGGTTATCAATGGTTGTATGGTGGAGAGCCATTATAATTATGTAACATATATTTATTGAATTAGATGCAAGGTGAGCCTTTTAAGCATTGATGATTAGGCTTAGTGATAAGCGGTATACGCCATATTCGATTTCGCGATATTTCGCGAATATTTCGAAGAATATTCGCGAATATTCGTTAATATCGAATATTCGTGATATTTTATATATAAAAAAAAAAAAGCGAAATTTCGCTATTTTTTTTTTGGATAAAATATCACGAATATTCGATATTTACGAATATTCGCTATATTTTATTGAAAAAAAAAAATTTGCGAAATTTCGCATTGGTGAAATTTCGCATTTTTTTTTATAAAATATCACGAATATCACGGAAAAATGCGAAATTTCGCTAGTGCGAATGCGAAATTGATTGCGGAAAAATATGAATATTCGAAATAGCGAATATTCACTGCGATATTCGAGTTATTCGCGAATACTCGAATATGCAATATTCGTAGCGAATATTCGCAATGCGAATATTCGTGAGCAACACTAATTAGGCTGTGACAATGTCCAGCTTAATAAAGAGAAATATGGGGCCAGATTCTCTAAGAAATTCGCCGGCGTAGCGTAAGCCATATACACTACGCCGACACATCGTACTAGAGCAAGTACCGTATTCTCCATGCACTTGCTCCGTAGTTTTCGGAGGCGTAGAGTAAATCGCCCAGCGTAAGCCCGCGTAATTCAAATGGGGCGGCTTGTATTTAAATTAAGCGAGTCCCCGCGTCGAACAAACTGCACATGCGCCGGCCGGGGGAAAAGCCCAGTGCGCATGCTCCAGCTCACATCGGAAAGCGTCGTTGAAACCGACGTCAAAACGACGTGATCGTCACTTCGCAATGCCCTATTCGCAAACGAGTTAGTAAAACGACGTAAGCGACGGAAAAAGCCGACGCTGACCCGACGCCATACTTAACATGGCATCCGACGGCACCCGACGGGACTTTGTAAGGTTACTCCTCATAGAAGCAGGGGTAACCTTACGAGATCGTAAACGACGTACGCGACGACGGGGCGGCGTAAAAGCGATCGAGAATCGGCGTAGTAGCCTCATTTGCATAGGCAAATGAGAAAACAACGTAAAGGCCACCTAGTGGCCGGAGTTGTCATTACAACTACGATCCGCAAGTGTAATGGTATTACACTTGTCGGATGTTCAAGCGTATCTATGCCTAAGCATCACTCGCATAGATACGAGCCAAAAAAACGGCTATACGACGGGGTATCTGAGATACTCCGTCGTAGCGCCGCTGAGAATCTGGCCCATGATGTCTCTCTTTCAGTACATTTAGAGCCTGCCTAACCCGCTATGCACAGCCTATAAGCGAGTATAATGTAAACACGGAGTGACGTGACGTGCACCATTAGGAACACCTCCGTGTTTGCGCTGTCTTCGATTGGCTGTCGAAAGCCCGTATACAGCAATTTCGATTGGCTGTCGGTGGGCTGCATACAGCACTTTCGATTGGCTGTCGCTAAGGGAGGCGGGGTATTAATCTTACGGCGTTGTACGTGCAGCTACGCTCTCCGTGGAAGTCACATACTGACGAAACTAGTCAGAGCGATCGCTGCACGCTGCGCCTGATATGACATCCACGCCACACTGAAGGAACCAGGAAGGGACAGTCCGCCGGGTGACCTCACGGTGATCGCGTTGAGGACGCTATCCTTTGCATCAGTGACTGGTGAAGTGATGTTTACATTGTTCATTGCATTATACATTGTGTACGTAGGATTCTTGGGAAACTGGCTGGAAGGGTTTTTTTTCAATAAATTGAGTTACGCTATGTTTGCTTCCTCTTTTTTTGTCTATTATCTCACCTATCTGAGGTTGATTCCTTGTGAGTGATCCCCATTAGATGGAAATCCGATCAGTTACCTACTAAGCTAATATAAAGGGTCTGATAATACTTTGTCTGGTAAGTTTGAACCCCTGCGGGGATTTTGATTCCAACACGTGGTGGATTGAGAGTAGGCTGGCTGGTGCACGCTTCCTTTTCCTATCTGACACTACTTTTGGACAACTCATAGACTGTGGATGTTTCTTTACATCAAGATTTTCCATCTTTTTGCCTACTCTATGGTTGAGTTGGGCACCTATATCCAATTTCACCTCTTTTCTGCATTTGTTACTGAAATCAATAATTTTGGACTTTGAATGCTTTTTTGTTATTTGACCTATTTTTAAACAGCTGCTTTTATATATATTCATATATTTTGTTTCTCTGGTGGCAGTTCAGAGGAATATATTGTGCTCTATTGTTCCATAAAGGGTATTGTCTGTTTGGTGCTGAGGAGTGTATTATAGGCCTTGGGAATACACTGTGTTTTGATATATATATATACACATATACATACATACATATACATACACACACTATTTGGATATGAGCACAGGTTAATCTTATTTTATTAATGAAAACCAGGGGTGCATTAGATTGACCAAAAGGATTAGAAATAAATCAGGACTGTTGAGTGCCCCACTCATGCAATCCAGAAAGCATTGATGTGCCAGAAACATTAAAGGGGTTGTAAAGGTACACGTTTTTTTACCTTCATGCATCCTATGCATGAAGGTAAAAAAACATTTAGCAGCACCGGCCCCCCCCGAGCCCCCGTTGTACTTACCTGACCGTTCGAATGTCCCGGGCGCGTCCACGTCGTCCTCTTCGGTTCCCAGCCTGGCCGTTGATTGGCTAGGCTGGGCGGATTGATAGCAGCGCAGCCATTGGCTAGCGCTGCTGTCAATCAGGGCGGATGACGCGGCGCGCTGGCGGGCGGAGCCGAGTGATACAGTCGGCGGCTATGGCCGCCGCTGTATCACGGGAGCGTGCTCGCAAAAGCTTTCCTCCATGCGAGCGCCCTCGCATGAAGAAGGAAAGCTTTTGCGAGGAGGAGCCCAGACAGCCGCCGAGGGACCCCAGAAGACAGGTTTCCGGGCCACTCTGTGCAAAACGAACTGCACAGTGGAGGTAAGTATCACATGTTTGTTATTTTTTTTTAACAAAAAACCTGACTTTAGTGACCCTTTAAGACATGCCAACCAAGTTTAGAAAGTCCCCAGGATCTAGGTAAACAATGACTGACCTGCTAGATCGCATACATGCAAGGAAAGTATTGAGAAACTTTAGAACCAGAATGGAGCAAATACCCCCTTTTTGCTCTGAGAACAATGAATAGGTTTGGGTATACCCCGAAATCTTTTCTTTGCCAAAAGATGGCTATGACCTTTGAGAGAGGAGCTGTGCCAGTGCAGTGTGGTGGTCATCTAGTCTTGAAGGGGACCATGGCAGTTTTGACAACATAAAGCAGGACAGAGGCCGAGCCTAAATTTCTACCTTGCAGCCCCTGGATTTAAATGCTCAAAATTTCCTGAAACTGGGTGATCTGAAAGGCCAACTGATGTCCCCTCACAAATGTGGGAGTTGATGATTTATGGTGGAACCAGGAATTAAAGAGTCCCATGCTTAGCCCTGAGAGGCGCAAAAAAAGAGCCGACACGTTTCACACTAACAGAATGCTTAGTCATAGATGGTTGTTGGTGTGAAACGCGTCAGCTCTTCTGTCCAGTCTGATCTGCTGTGGCATGTATTTTTTAATCCATTTTTTGAATAAAGGCAAAAACGTTTTTTTGGAGTGAGGCTGTCCAGAATTTCTTCCCATTTGCATTGTTACATGCATTGCCAGCACCTGGGGCTTCTAATCTGGAGGAGAGGCTTTTACCTTCCTTTGACCTGCCTGGAGCAGTGATATCCCTTGCGCAAAAAAAAATGCATGCTCAGAATCAAGCAGAAGAGCCGAACTGACTATTGAACTTCATCGATCTTGGCTCGTCGTACATCTTGTACGTCTACGCGTTCTTGACAGTCGGAATTTCCGAAAAGATTTGTGTGACCGTGTGTATGCAACACAAGTTTGAGCCAACATTCTGCCAGAAAAAATCCATGGTTTTCTTGTCAGAATTTCCGATCGTGTGTTTGCGGCAAAATGAAGACAAAGAAAAATGGATAGCCGCACTCCGAAACCTGATGGGTGGTCTTTTATTCAATAGACAGCATGTACAAAAATAGGGTCACAGCAGTGGAAACAAGGAACAGCCGACGCGTTTCGCACTGGATCAGTGCTTATTCATGGGTAATGTTTGCGGCATTGAGCCATGTGGTTTTTCAGATTGAGGCTTAGTCTTCTTTTGCTGGGACAGAAGGGTGCTCTTTCTTCCAGGGACGTCTTTAACCACCTGATACCCGCACGCCATCATATGACGTCCAAAACGGGGACCCGTTATCCCGGATGGACGTCATATGACGGCCTGGGCTTTGTGGGGTGATATCTCAATGATGCCTGCACCCAGAGGCATCATTGAGATATCATTTTTTAGTGGCGGCGATCCTGCACACTGTAAGAACAATCATAGCGGCAGTTCCACCACTAGATCGTTCTTACAGGTGGCAGGAGGGGACACCCGCCGCCATCCGGTGCTGGAGAGATGGATCGCGTCCGCCGGATGTTTGCAATAGAGATGACTGGTGACCAGATGGTCACCAGTCATCTCTATGACCGTCGGAGGCCCAGGCGCGATGTGATGACATCATGCCCAGGTCCCCGTAAGTCAGTGCTTCTCAATTATTTTCTGTCATGCCCCCCTAGGAAGAAGAAAACATTTTGCGCGACTGTAAATAGTATCATGTGTCTATAAAATTGTTATAAGTACACCTCTGCATAACACTGTATCCACATATCCCCCCACACACAGTATTGCCCTTCTTCACATATCCCCCAACACAGTATTTCCCTTCTTCACATATCCCCCCCACACACAGTATTGCCCTTCTTCACATATCCCCCCCACACACAGTATTGCCCTTCTTCACATATCCCCCCCACACAGTATTGCCCCCTTTACATGACCCACACCACATATCCCCCCACACAGTATTGTCCCATCACATATCCCCACACAGTATTGCCCCATCACATATCCCCCCACACAGTATTGTCCCATCACATATCCCCCCACACAGTATTGTCCCATCACATATCCCCCCACACAGTATTGCCCCATCACATATCCCCCCACACAGTATTGTCCCATCACATATCCCCCCACACAGTATTGTCCCATCACATATCCCCCCACACAGTATTGCCCCTTTTACATGACCCCCATCACATATCCTGCACACAGTTTTGCCCCATCACATAACCCCCCTTTTCCCCCCACAGCACAGCCCCCACTCCTTGTCCTTAACATTTCCATACATTTTTCCTCCCTTCCCTCTCCACTCCTACCTGTAACTTTTCAGCGCGGAGAGCAGGAGGAGGGACATTCGTCAAGTGAAGCCGCAGCAGCACTGGGCGGGGCGGGAAGACTTTTGGGCAAACTGGCGATTGGCTGCTAGGACCACCTCCTAGCAGCCAATCACCTGCTGTCCATCATGATAGGCTGCTACCTCTCTGGTCCCGCCCGTCAGTTCAAAAATGTCCCGCCTCCCGCTCCTCTAACTAGCGGAGGAGGCTGGGGACAGAAGCGGCTACTAAATGGTGCGATCGCCGCGGTCCGGAAGGAGGCTCGGGCCCCCCTTTATGGAGCCTCGGGCACCCCCTGGGGGGCGCGCCCCACTATTTGAGAAGCACTGCCGTAAGTAAACAAACCACAATTGCGGCTAGTTTGAATGAGATCTGTGAATTTTTTTTCACGATCGCATTCTTTCCAGCCTGGAGGAGAGATGTGGGGTCTTATTGACCCCGCATCTCTCCTTAAAGAGGACCTGTCACTCACATTACCTATTACAAGGGATGTTTACATTCCTTGTAATAGGAATAAAAGCGATTGAAATTAAAAAAATGTAAAAAAAAGTGTAAAAAATAAGTAAAAAAATAAATAAATAATAATAAAAAAAATGAAAATGCCCCTGTCCCGGTAGCTCGCGCTCAGAAGCGTACGCACACGTAAGTCCCGCCCACGTATGTAAACCACACATGTGAGGTGTCGCCGCGTGCGTTAGAGCGTGTGCAACAATTCTAGCACTAGACCTCCTCTGTAACTCTAAACTGGAAACCTGTAAAAATGTTAAAGTGACGCCTATGGAGATTTTCAAGTAACAAAGTTTGGCGCCATTCCATGAGTGTACGCAATTTTAAAGCGTGACATGTTAGGTATCTATTTACTCGGCGTAACCTCATCTTTCATATTTTACCATAAAATTGGGCTAATGTTACGGTTTTGTTATTTTTTAATTTATGAAACCATTTTTTTTTACAAAAAAAAGCCGTTTGAAAAATTATTGCGCAAATACGGTGCAAGATAAAAAGTTGCAATGACCGCCATTTTATTCCCTAGGGTGTCTGCTAAAAAAACATATATAATGTTTGGGGAGTCTGAGTAATTTTCTAGCAAAAGAATGATAATTTGTACATGTAGGAAAAAAGTGCCAGAATAGGCCCGGGAAGGAGGTGGGTTTTAAAGCCCCGTATTGAAGTGGTTAATAAAGTTGTCTAATGGTTCAAAGAGGCATTACCCATCAAAGGACATACAGTGCCTTGCGAAAGTATTCGGCCCCCTTGAACTTTGCGACCTTTTGCCACATTTCAGGCTTCAAACATAAAGATATAAAACTGTAATTTGTTGTGAAGAATTAACAACAAGTGGGACACAATCATTAAGTGGAACGAAATTTATTGGATATTTCAAACTTTAACAAATAAAAAACTGAAAAATTGGCGTGCAAAATTATTCAGCCCCCTTAAGTTAATACTTTGTAGCGCCACCTTTTGCTGCGATTACAGCTATAAGTCACTTGGGGTATGTCTCTATCAGTTTTGCACATCGAGAGACTGAAATTTTCGCCCATTCCTCCTTGCAAAACAGCTGGAGCTCCGTGAGGTTGGATGGAGAGCGTTTGTGAACAGCAGTTTTCAGTTCTTTCCACAGATTCTCGATTGGATTCAGGTCTGGATCTTGACTTGGCCATTCTAACACCTGGATATGTTTATTTGAGAACCATTCCATTGTAGATTTTGCTTTATGTTTTGGATCAATTTTAACCATCTTCCCTGTCCCTGCTGAAGAAAAGCAGGCCCAAACCATGATGTTGCCACCACCATGTTTGACAGTGGGGATGGTGTGTTCAGGGTGACGAGCTGTGCTGCTTTTACACCAAACATAACGTTTTGCATTGTTGTAAAAAGTTTGATTTTGGTTTCATCTGACCAGAGCACCTTCTTCCACATGTTTGGTGCGTCTCCCAGGTGGCTTGTGGCAAACTTTAAACGACACTTTTTATGGATATCTTTAAGAAATGGCATTCTTCCTGCCACTCTTCCATAAAGGCCAGATTTGTGCAGTATACGACTGATTGTTGTCCTATGGACAGAGTCTCCCACCTCAGCTGTAGATCTCTGCAGTTTGCCCAGAGTGATCATGAGCCTCTTGGTTGCATCTCTGATCAGTCTTCTCCTTGTATGAGCTGAAAGTTTAGAGGGACGGTCAGGTCTTCGTAGATTTGCAGTGGTCTTTTTGTAACCAAATCCAGCTTTAAACTTCTCCACAACAGTATCTCGGACCTGCCCGGTGTGTTCCTTGTTCTTCATGATGCTCTCTGCGCTTTAAACAGACCTCTGAGACTATCACAGTGCAGGTGCATTTATACGGAGACTTGATTACACACAGGTGGATTCTATTTATCATCATTAGTCATTTAGGTCAACATTGGATCATTCAGAGATCCTCACTGAATTTCTGGAAAGAGTTTGCTGCACTGAAAGTAAAGGGGCTGAATAATTTTGTACGCCCAATTTTTCAGTTTTTTTATTTGTTAACAAAGTTTAAAATATCTGATAAATTTCGTTCCACTTCATGATTGTGTGCCACTTGTTGTCGATTCTTCACAAAAAATTAGTTTTATATCTTTATTTTTGAAGCCTGAAATGTGGCAAAAGGTCACAAAGTTCAAGGGGGCCGAATACCTTTGCAAGGCACTGTACACAATAGGCATTTCCTGCACTGATGTTCCACTGACCAGCATTTGAGCCACTGCATGTGTACCAAGAATAGACTCAGCCTGAATATTAGGCGATTAATATCTGCTAAACTATTAACATAGTAGAGTAGAGCCACAGGCATGAGCACCAGTTGTTGGTGGGCAGAGAAATCTGTGAGGATAGAACTAGAATCCTGAGACATATCCCTGGGCCAGACACCTAATGTCTAGTAGAAAAAGATAGCAACAGTGTCAAGTTGCAGGGCAGGGTCAGCAAGGAAGAGTAAAACCTTAGAAAAGGCTTCTAACCTTTTGCCCACCTGATCGTTAACCCTTTTCCCTGCTAGAGCCACTTTTGCATTTTTTTTTCTGAAAGCAAAGACTGTGGAGAATATAATGGTGGTAGTGAAAATGTTTTTTGTCACAAAATTAGCACAACCGTTTATGAAACAGATATTTTTATCGCTTTAAATAATACACTAAAGTTAATTGTAATCAGCACAATTTATTTACCCATTTTTTGAGAAAATGTAAGATGAGGTGGTGTCAAGTAAATTGACACCCAGCATGAAAAACCTTAAATTTGTGCCCACCCAAAATGATGAATAGGCCACAATATTAATATATATAATATTTTGGATGTAGCAGCACCCATCGCATGTGTTTTTGTATGTTTGTGCATGTATGTGGGGCAGAGTCTTTATCTTTTTTTTTTTTCTCCTATATAACTTTTATTGGCATTACACAGGGGACCACTAGCTTGTGTTCTCTTTAGCCACTTATCCCCGCGCTCTAGCTCGAAAGGCGGCTACAGCGTGGCGCTCTCATTCTGGGAGGGCGCCAATAGACATTCTCCCAAAACCACACCCCCCTGGGGCGTGCATCCGGCATACTCTGTGATTGTGATAAAAGGGCCAATCACAATGGCCCTTTACCATGTGATCAGCTGTAATTGGACACAGCTAAACAAACTTGCCGCTTATCGGTATTCCTTTTCTCACACGCCGTCATAGCTTGGAGGAGAGGAGAGCCAGTAACCAGCAAGTGTGATGGAAATTTACACAGACAATCAGTGCAGCCCAATCAGTGCCTCCTCATCTGTGTAGCCTCCTCAGTGCAACCTTTATCAGCACACATCACTAAAGGAGTAAAACTGCTTATTTGCTAAATGTTATAACAACGTTTTGGTCTTTTTTCATTTGTTTAGCAAAACTTACAAAGCCCAATGGTGATTAAATACCGATAGCTTTGTCACAAAAAAATAACACATGGGTAGAGTGTTTCATGCCAGCTGAATTGTTATTCAAAGTGCGACAGCACTGAAAGCTGAAGATTGGTCTGGACAGAAAGGGGGTAAAAGTGCCCAGTATTCAAGTGGTTAGACTCCACATTAAACCCCAAAAGTTTCCAATGCAACTCCACTGAAGTTATTGGGGCACAGATCATGCTCCATTAGCTGCTTCCCCCACCAGCGCAGTATCCCCCAGTAGCAGGTATCACATATACTATATACATGCTTATATTAGGCCAGGACTTGACAAATTTGCTTGGAATCTAGGAAGCAGCTAAAAAAGTTAGGAGCCAGGAAGGCGCAGAAGCGAGCACATACATGAGTAACGCCCGCATATGAAAGCGGTGTTCAAACCACACGTGAGGTATCGCCACGATTGGTAGAGCAAGAGCAATAATTCTAGCCCTAGCCCTTCTCTGTAGCTCAAAACATGCAACCTGTAGAATTTTTTAAACGTCACTTACAGAGACCATTCCACAAGCGGAAGCAATTTTGAAGCATGACATGTTGGGTATCAATTTACTCGGCGTAACATTATCTTTCGCAGTATAAAAAAAAAATTTGCCCATTTTTACTGGTGTTTTATTTTTTAATTAGAAAAAAGTGTATTTTTTTTTCCCAAAAAAGTGCTTGTAAGACCACTGCGCAAATACGGTGTGACAGAAGGTATTGCAACGACCGCCATTTTATTCTCTAGGGTGTTAGAATAACAAATATATATAATGTTTGGGGGTTCTAATTAGAGGGAAGGAGATGGCAGTGAAAACAGACAGGGGAAGCTCCATTAGCATTACTGGTTGTCCTGTCATACCAGTGGCCACCACCAGATGGAGCCAGATCACAAAAGGAAGCATGTGTCCGCTTTGCGGGGGAGGTGGGGGCGCACAGAGACACAATACCCCAGCTGTGCTGCTAATGCGCCAGGTCGCTAAATTCTAATTCACAATTGTGACCTGGCGCTCGGGGATTGTCAAACCCTGTATTAGGCCAAACTGGTCCAATGTAAGTATGCATTAAACATGTATGGAATTTGGCTTTAAAGTGCCATGGTTGAAAGTTCTTGTAGGAGTACCGCTCAAAGTATAAGCAAAAAGTTGAATACCCATTCAGTGGGGGTAATGCCAGATCCTCTCTGTGACTCTTAGGACTCATTTTGTTGGCATGGCACAGTAAAATTTTAATGGGGAACTCCATTTTCGTTTCTTGTCCTGATGAAAATAGATTTGATTTAATAATGGACACCCAGCCTAGTTTGAAAGCTTTCTTTATTTTTGTATTTGATCACACACATCATTTTCCACGATTCTTCTCACTGAACGGCAATAAGTTAAGATAAACAACACATAAAATGACAAAATAGCAGAACTCATTATTTGAACTGGACAGAACATCCCAAGGATCCCATGAATAGCAATATACATGGAGTAACTTGTCGACTGCAAGTTTCTAAGGAAAGATCATCACATGTATTACTGTGCACTTTCCCATTTGTTATTAACAAGGTGTTAAAAATGTAAACATTACTAAGGGAATGTTGATTATAATACAATTTAACATGATTGGCCATAATTACATTAATAGCTACTTAGTGGTGCAAGTTAATAAAGAATATACATAGTTTCCCCAACGAAAGAAAAAATATAAACAGCATTTGAATTGTGCATCAACCCTTCTACCAGGAAAAGGAACGTTCAGCAAATAGCTGCCACATACGTCTAATACTGATATTCCAAGCGCAGCAGACACATCGACATACGACCACGATTGTATGTGATGTCTTAATTCCAGGTCAAAAAAAAAATGTAATAAAAAAAAAAAAATCAGCATTTTTTTTTTAGATTGTATTTAGGTTGCAACAGATGGTAAACTCTGCACAAAGCCAAATACTGCAAAGGGTAATTCCTGGTGCCTATCTATTTCCCCAGGTAGGTAGTTAGATTGAAATCATGAAACTATTCTGACTGCCTCACACAGGCACAAAGCTTAAAAGGATGGTTCACCTTTGCAAAAAAACTGCCTATGCATGTAAAGGGTATCTGTAGATAAAAAACAAACTGTGTAGCTATGACTAAAGATGAACAATATCCTTGCTATAGGTGTAGGCAATTTACATACCTTATGAAGCCTGACTGGAATACTCGCAGGATGTTGCCAAGTGAGGCCTAGTCATTACTGCACACCTCCACCATTACAGGAGTGAGCTCTTTCTCTTGTTAATACCTCATATGCACTCTCTCTCTCCCCTGATACAGTAGCTCTGAGCTCAGCATTTAAGAGCTCACACCTGTGATGATGGTGAGCAGCGACGACTAGGCCTCACTTAGCAATGTCCAAGGAGTACTTAGCAACATGCTGGGAGTAGTCTAGTCAGGCTTCATAGGGTGTGCTATGGCCTACAGCTATAGCAAGGGTATTATTCATCTTCAGTTTGTTTTTATCTACAGACTCTCCTTGCATTGGCAGTTTTGTGGTAAAGGTGAACTATCCCTTTAAAGTGGTTGTAAACATCTGACATAACGTAGGAAATAAAGAATATCCCTCTATAGTGTGTACTGTCTCAATCCAGAGCACTAAAGTGTAATTTCTCTCTGCTGCTTTGTTCCTCTGGTATCTGCACGGTCACTTCTGGAAGGTTTTTCTGACACCAAGAGCCAAAAAGGTGACTGGAGAGGGAGCCTCAGCACAGCGACAGCCTCAGCTCTGTGCCTGTGTAAAGGGTGTGTGTTTCTTCCCTGAAGTCATCTCTCAGAGCAGAGTAACTTCAGTTTCCTGCCCCGTACTCTGAAAGCTCAGACAAGTGGCAAAAATAATTCAACATTTTGAGTGGCTTTAAAGAAGAAAAGTCTGCAGATAAACAGGTAAAAGTTATGTAGGAGGATTTGTTTCATCCCTGTATATCATCAACTGAGGCCACTCCTTTCAGTGGGTATATAGGGGTTTACAACCACTTTAATTGAGCTTTGTAGGACTTTTTATATCCAGAAACAAAGCTACTGGGTAAGCAGTTAGGGATATTTAACTAAGGCCCCTTTCACACTTGTAAGACCTTAAAGTTGTGCGGTTCTGATGCGACTCGAAGCAATGCCTGTGTAATCTTGAGGTCTATTGACCACAAGTTGCCTCAAAGTCGGACCGAAAGTAGTGCAGGGACTACTTTGAAGTTGCACAGATATGAATGGTACTCATTGGAAATCATGGGGTACGGCTTGTCATGTGACTTTGCAGTCCCAAGTCGCACAAGTGTGAAAGGGGCCTAAGCAAAATTAAGATTTAATTTGAGATGACCTTTCACAGTTTACACACAACATAAAAGATTGCTGCATGTGTTACGAACACAATTTGAAAACATATGATAACAAACATGACTTTGAATACAGATTCATTTTTTATTTAGTGTCCAACATAAGCATCACAACTGGGGTTTAAAAAATAAAAACATAGCTGCCTACATACTTTAAGAAAATTTTCTCTTTCTTGGGTCCCCAGCAAACAAGCCTCCAGCTATACCAGGAACAGTAATCTGATAGACTGGAGCCAACACCTAGTATGGAAGCCTGAGAATTTGATTATAATGGTTCTTTCACATTCAAATAAATTGGTCTCCGTCCACAGAGCAAACCATGATGTTGGGTGACTTCCCTGCCCTTTCTCCTTGATAGACATTTCCACCTTGCCCTCTCCTTGCATGGACATCTGCCTAAATACACCTCTCTCTTCAACCAGTATCTAGTCTACAGGTTAGAGTTAAGCCTAATACACACCACTAGTTCTTTTTTTTTTTTTTTGTTCAACCCATCGGGTCAAACGAAACAAAACTGATAGCTTTGGTCTTACCTGCTCTTACATCGAGTTCAGACAGAGGGGCGGCCCGGTAAACTGCTGTCTTTCCAGCATGCTCATCTGACAAAAGCTGGCCCAGCTTCCCAGCTTCTGTCGGACCAGCTGTCATACACACACGGGCCGAATGCCCAATCAACACCCAACATTTGGCCCGTGTGTACTAGGCTTTAGGTTTGTGTTGGAATCAGGCCACAAGAGTTTGCCAAGGGTTAGGCAAGGATAATATGAAGTTTACAGCTTGTTAAACAGATTAGCATTAGATTCATCAGCGATTCAATTTAGGCTTTGGGTCCACATTGTTAAAAGAACCCCAACGCCAGGGGCACAAGGGTCCAAATGTTGTTTAGAAGAGACTACAAGGATGTTGTTCTTATATCAAAGGAATTGGCAGCAAAAGCGATTTTGTTCTTTCTTTATTTAGAGCAATAATATTAAAGAAAAAGCAATGTTTCCGTATCTTCTTGGATCATTTACAAAGAACACATTGTATTTCCCCATGTTATTCCTTAATGTAAACATGTGCAGCTGGTAGCACCATACGTTATGGGGAGACAGGTCAATATCTGGTCATTTTTACATTGTCGATACACAAGGTTCAATCCACAAACGCACCAAGATAAGGATCCTTTTTTTTTTTTATATGACCGTTATTTTCAGCCAATGAGGGAAAATTACAGTGACACTGCCAAAAAAAAGATCCTTAGCCTTGTGTTCAATCTTTGTGCCCATTACAGAACATTCAAAGATGCCTGAATATTATAAGTATCATTGCTTATAATTAACACACTTATAATTATACATTGCGTAGGTTTTGTTTGTTCACACAACCGTTAGTGTACCACTATTTTTTGTTGATCCGAGGTTCTAAAGCCAGATATTATGAGGTTTATGAGGAGTAATTTGTTCAGATCAGCCTGGAGACATGGCAAACCCAGTCCACCAATCTCTATACATTGTTCATTATTTATAATCTGCATCACTTGTTCATGTATACAAATTCATGTAAAGCTACAATACAAAAAAATAAAAACACCACACGTGGCATGATGATGTCTTGTGGCCTCAACACTTGGGTTGATTTACTAAAACTGGCAAGTGCAAAATCTGGGGCAGCTGTGCATTGTAGCCAATCCGCTTCTAGCTTTGAAAAAAAAACTGGAAACCGGTTGGTTTCTTTGCAGAGCTGCGCCAGATTTTGCACTCTCCAGTTTTAGTAAACCTCCGTGTCCTACTGGAGTGTACAATACATAAAGGATATATTTAGTGTTCAATGGATAAAGGATAAACATATCGTACATTAGTTCCATAGGGATATTATGCATAATTATATAGTGCAGAATCTGTACTTTCACATTATTTAAACAGCATGTCCAAAAAAAAATAAAAAACACACAACAGGTTTCAAGAAATTCTGGCGTTCCTCAACATACATTAGTGAATAAAACTGTGCAGACCTAGTCTGTCCAAAATACGAACAATAATGGTTGCAGACCTGGAGTGAACGAGATATCAATACCATAAATAAAGGCTTTGGCCTTTCAATGGGGTGGTATTTTGTTACAAAGCCAAGCCTTTGGAAGATGGATGCAAGATAACAGGTAGCAAACATAGGAGGTAAGTACATCATCCATGTATTGCTTACTGTGTCTCCCTTTTCTTGCCTTGCAGGTTTTAGAGTCACATGATCCGTTCAAGGCCAGCTGGGTCGATTCAGAAACCATCACCTATATGGCAATTCCATTCATTTTCTTTAACCATATATATATGTAACTATTTATACTAACTATACAATTTCCCCTTGAATGCTTTTTTACTTACTGTAACAATATCCAGCAACCGGTTCAAGCACCAGGCTGTAGAGTTGTATGTATATAAATTGAACTCACAAACATTTGTCCCCCGTTAACCAGGGATGGATACTCTCTGGGATACCATATATACACACACCACTATCAATTATGCACCATATCAAAGGGAATGGGAAGAGAGTTGAAGAGACAATTTAACTACTAGAGAACAGCAGAAATGAGGAGTTTTCCAACCCCAGGGAATGTAATTCTTGAAGTCCCGAGAAACTCTTACATTTGATTGGAGTAGCCATAGTTTGGTGTGGCCGAGTACTGAGGTTCTTGCTGTGTCACGGCACCTTGTGCTGCCCCAAGAGCTGCATTCTGAGCTGCCTGCTGGACATGGGGGTTTTTCCAAGCACCTGAGGTCCATTCCTCCTGTGCCTTACTCAGGCTGCCTCCTGCACCACGGTAAAATTTATGTACCTATAGGGGAGCAAGAAGATAGTTACATTTTCCAATTCTTTCTTTTTTTTAGAAATCTTCTGCCATTTGAAATCTTCTGTCCATTCTAAGTTCTGAGATTTACACAGAACAGTCCTGTCTAGTAGAACAGAAGACCTGATTTTGTTTTCCTCCGATAAAAAGGACACTGACCCAGGACAGACATAGAGCCAACTAGTTCTGACTCTCATTTACAGCATGCTTGCTCTAGGACAGCCTTTAACCAGGGTGCCCCGAGGTTTCTTCAGGGGTGCCTTGGCAAAATGCCTAGAAATTGGCCAAAAATTGTTTACAAGCCAGCAGGTGGATCAAGCCTGGCTTTTAGTTACACAAAGCCCTGGGGTCACATTAGCTCAGTGATGGAGAGAAGAAACACTGGAATACTAGTCAGTGGCAGTGTGCAAAGGTGTATGTGCTTTGGAAGAATATATCACCTCTAATGTTGGCTGTCCCAAGTGTGTTGATGCTGCCACATTAAGTAAAACTATTAGAATAGTTTTTTACATTTTAGAATGGGATGACTTGAGATTGTCCATATATTTAAAAGGGTGCTTTGACTCAAAACAAAATTGAGAAACATTGCTTTAGGACGTCGGTGTATACATACTGTAGTCAGACACATTAAAGAGGTTGTAAAGGTTTGTTTTTTATTTTCTAAATAGGTTACTTTAAAGTGGTTGTAAACCCCAAAAACATGTTTTTTTTTTTTTGTTTTTTTTATGTCACAATGTAGAGTATAAGATTTCCTATCAACTGTGCCCAGTCTTGCCACACAGAGTTAATCCAGCGCTGAGTAACTCTCTTTTAAAGTTCAGTGCAAATTAACAGAATTTCAGATAAAAACTTGTCAAATTATAAAGTCCATTTCTCTGTTATTGCTTTGAGTAACAGGTTATTTACAAATATAGCTTGGACATGTTTATCATAACAAGAGGTGATCCAAAGTTCATTGTATATTACTAGGATGTGTTATGATGTTATATCACCTCATGTTATTGTAAACAAAACATAACATATGATAAACATGTCCTAGCTAGATATGTAAATAACCTCTCACTCAAAGCAAGAAGAGAGAAAACAGACTTTTTATCTAGGCAGGGTTTTATCTGGAAGGCTGTTCATTTTCACTGAACATTAAAAGAGGATTACTCAGAGCTGGATTAACTCTGTGTGGCAAGACTGGGCACAGATGATAGGAAATCTTATACTCTACATTGTGACATCAAAAAAAGTATTTTTGGGTTTACAACCACTTTAAGCTAATGCATTGTTGGTTCACTTATCTTTTCCTTCGATTTCCTTTCAAATTTTTTTTTTCTTTGTCTGAATTTCTCACTTCCTGTTCCTCCTCAGTAAGGTGTTCAGTAAGCTGTTCTAAATGACTTTCCTTGGCTCGAATGATGGTGGAAAGCTTACCGAGGAGAAACAGGAAGTGAGAAATTCAAACAAACAAAGAAAAAAAACATTTAGAAGGGAAATCGAAGGAAAAGGTAAGTGAACCAACAATGCATTAGCTTAAAAGGAACCAATTTAGAAAATAAAAAAGACAGACCTTTACAGCCCCTTTAACCTCCCTGGCGGTATGATTCTTTCAGATTTTAGGTGCTGAAAGCGGTACCATTATTTGCAAGGAAATTTTGCGTTTTATACTGTAGGCCTGTAATTCTTAGGAATAACTCGCTTAAATCTGACCAAACAAGAGTCTAATAGGCATCTCGGGTATGATATTTAAAAAAAAAAAAAAAATTATAGATTATAATATAATAAATAATTATAACAAATAATAATATAATTAGAATAAAAATTATTCAATAACGTAATCAACTAAAAAACACTGAAATTTCCTCAGTTGCAGAATTGTCGCTGTCATCTTTTTTTTTTTTTTTGTGACGAATTTCCCCACAAATTGCTATCGCTTAATTCTGCAAGTGATTATAATTATCGCTGTTTTCTAGCTGCTCTAAAACCATTTTTGACATAAAAGGGACACTTTTGGTTGCTATGGACAATCTACACAGTTTGCAGGCAGAAAGAACCGTTTTTATTATGTAAAAGTACATGTAGTGCACAGGGCAGGCCACTAGGGGCAAGGGGGGGGTGTGTATTTTATACATACAGTACTGTAATCTAGAAGATTACAGTATACTGTATTTACGTAACGTGGTTGTTTACTTTTTTGAATATGGCGCCGATCTCCGCCCCGTGAGTCGTAACGTCGCAGGGAACGGAGACCGGTGGCACACAGAGGCACTGTGTGAATCGAGCGAGCACCTGCTCGCTCACACTGCGGGGATGCATCGCAGGATCCAGGGACAAGGTAAGTAAACCCTGTCTGTGCACTCTGCGAGGCGAGCCCGAGTCTGACTCAGGGTTACCGATCGCAGCATAAAAATGTAACCCCGAGTCAGACTCGGGAATACCGCCAGGGGGGTTAAGTCATAGAAATACATATTTGGTGGCAGTTAGTTAAATCCCCGGAGATTGGTTTTGTTCAGAAATTTGATACGGGTCTTTCTAAACACACCACATGCTTGATTTCATACACGATCCTAGCCGCTAGGATAGCCATTGCACGTATGTTGGAGCCAGTCAGTAGTAACATTTGACTAAAGCCTAGTACACACTATTTGTTTTTTTTCATTCAACCCAGCAGGCTGAACGGGAAAAACTGAAGAGATTGGGATGAGATCCTGTACTGACTTCACAATGTTAGTACAGCGATCTCCCCTGCTATTCTATTGTGTTCTGACAGGGGGATAGTTCCCTGCCATAACACACCAGTCAGAGTTCTCAGCCACTGGCTGAGAACACTGATCAAATGCCAAAAAATAGGATTTTTATAACAGCTTACCTGTAAAATCCTTTTCTTGGAGTACATCACAGGACACAGAGAAGCATAGTTATTACTATGTGGGTTATAGAGTCTACCTTCAGGTGATGGACACTGGCACGCCCTTAAGGCAGGAAGTTCTCTCCCCTATATAACCCCTTCCATACCGGGAGTACCTCCGTTTTGTAGCAAAGCAATAAGTGTAGGGCCGAAACAACTAATCGATAACTAATCAATTATGAAATTAACCGATTACAATTTTCATAATCGATTAATCGGCCAGTAACATAATGGGGTTAAAAAAAAAAAGAAAAAAAAAGCCCTTTATAGTACAAACAAAAGCAAATTGCTACTGTAAATATTACTTTCACTGTCCCACAGTAAAAACAAATGAACCCCTTAAAGTAGCAATTATTTGCCCTTTTTGTACTTATTTTTCTTTTTTTAACCCCATTATGTTACTAAACATCTCAGGCCGGGGTCAAACCTCTTTTTTGGTGCTTTTTGCAGAAACACTCCAGTTCATTTATATGTTTTCTTATGGTGGGTCACATCTATGATTTATTTTCAGCTGCTGCGTATTTGGAAAGGGCAAGGACTTTAACGCAAAACGGTGCTATTTTTTTTGGTTCTTTAATGGAGAAGCTGCAGAAAAGCATGTAATGTGTTTTTGCGGCAATTTGTGTTTTCTAATATGACCAACAACAGATTGGCCCAAAAAAATAATGCAATTTTTTTAAGGCTATTATCCGATTAATCGAAACAATAAAATCGGCCAACTAATCGATTCTGAAAATAATCGTTAGTTGCAGCCCTAAATAAGTGTCCCAATATCCCCATCAAGAGGAGCGGGAGCTCTGTGTCCCGTGATTAACTCTGAATATATTCAAGTTATATACCATGTTGAGCCAAGGGGACGAGCTGGGAACTTACCCTGCTCACCTCCAATGATCAGACTTGTGCCGACACCCCAGAGCCGAATTCATTTGGGTCTTGTATCGTTCCCAGTAGTTCAGATTGAATAGGCATTACACATGACAAGCTCTGTACAATCACCTTTAGGAACCTGTTCTAGCCGGTGAGCTCACACTGTCCACAACAACAATCACCATACATGCAAAAAAGCTCAGCACAACATTTGTACTCCCATTATACCTTAGTCAGTGCTATAAAGGACAAGACGGCCATAGCTGTGAACATAATGGTAGGAATCAGCATCACCACTGCAGATCCCACATTCGTTCCAAAGAAGGAAATTGCTGCAATCCATCCGCTGAAAGAAGGCAAACAGGACAAAGGCACATAAGAGGATGAAATCTACTACAGTATTTGGATTTAACCCTTTCCTGACCTGAAGTCCTTGAAACCCAGATGCCCATATCAAATATAGCAACAACAGTAAGTGTTGGTTACGTTTATAATAATAAGCCCTGAAAATCACGCCTTACGCCTTGTCAATGTGCCTTACACTGTAGGAGCCCAGAGTGTGGGTTTCATTTGTAAACAAATCAATGTGATCACTATTATCGGCTATTGTAGTGATCATAGGACCAGGAACCAATAGGAGTGGTTGTCAATAGTTAGTAAGAGACCAGCTCCTAGTTCCAAAATGGAAGGTAGAATAATATTCCATTGGCATGGGGCATCCTCCTGAGGAATGGTAATCTACAGATCTACAGACACCACCTACGGTAAAATCCTGGGTTGAAGCTATTAACTTAATGATCTGGAGCGAGCGTGTGACACTCACTAGACAGGGCAATTATAGGAAGTTTGAGAGGATGTAAAAACCTGGGTTAGATGAAATAGGGTGTCCCATATAAAGGTGCGGAGACTTAGCCTTTCGTGTTTAATTTGCCCATTTTGGTTTTATACAGTGCCTTGCGAAAGTATTCGGCACCCTTAAACTTTGCGACCTTTTGCCACATTTCAGGCTTCAAACATAAAGATATAAAACTGTAATTTTTTGTGAAGAATCAACAAGTGGGACACAATCCATGAAGTGCAAAAAGTGCATAAAAAATAAAAACTGAAAAATTGGGCGTGCAAAATTATTCAGCCTCCTTAAGTTAATACTTTGTAGCGCCACCTTTTGCTGCGATTACAGCTGTAAGTCGCTTGGGGTGTGTCTCTATCAGTTCTGCACATCGAGAGACTGAAATTTTTGCCCATTCCTCCTTGCAAAACAGCTCAAGCTCAGTGAGGTTGGATGGAGAGCGTTTGTGAACAGCAGTTTTCAGTTCTTTCCACAGATTCTCGATTGGATTCAGGTCTGGACTGTGACTTGGCCATTATAACACCTGGATATGTTTATTTGTGAACCATTCCATTGTAGATTTTGCTTCATGTTTTGGATCATTGTCTTGTTGGAAGACAAATCTCCGTCCCAGTCTCAGGTCTTTTGCAGACTCCATCAGGTTTTCTTCCAGAATGGTCCTGTATTTGGCTCCATCCATCTTCCCATCAATTTTAACAATCTTCCCTGTCCCTGCTGAAGAAAAGCAGGCCCAAACCATGATGCTGCTACCACCATGTTTCACAGTGGGGATGATGTGTTCAGGGTGATGAGCTGTGTTGCTTTTACGCCAAACAAAGTTTTGCATTGTTGCCAAAAAGTTGGATTTTGATTTCATCTGACCAGAGCACCTTCTTCCACATGTTTGGTGTGTCTCCCAGGTGGCTTGTGGCAAACTTTAAACTACACTTTTTATGGATATCTTTAAGAAATGGCTTTCTTCTTGCCACTCTTCCATAAAGGCCAGATTTGTGCAGTATACGACTGATTGTTGTCCTATGGACAGAGTCTCCCACCTCAGCTGTAGATCTCTGCAGTTCATCCAGAGTGATCATGGGCCTCTTGGCTGCACCTCTGATCAGTCTTCTCCTTGTATGAGCTGAAAGTTTAGAGGAGCGGCCAGGTCTTCGTAGATTTGCAGTGGTCCGATACTCCTTCCATTTCAATATTATCGCTTACATAGTGCTCCTTAGGATGTTTAAAGCTTGGGAAATCTTTTTGTATCTAAATCTGGCTTTAAACTTCTCCACAACAGTATTTTGGATCTGCCTGGTGTGTTCCTTGTTCTTCATGATGCTCTCTGCGCTTTAAACGGACCTCTGAGACTATCACAGTGCAGGTGCATTTATACGGAGACTTGATTACACACAGGTGGATTCTATTTATCATCATTAGTCATTTAGGTCAACATTGGATCATTCAGAGATCCTCACTGAACTTCTGGAGAGAGTTTGCTGCACTAAAAGTAAAGGGGCTGAATAATTTTGCACGCCCAATTTTTCAGTTTTTTATTTGTTAACAAAGTTTGAAATATCCAATACATTTCGTTCCACTTCATGATTGTGTCCCACTTGTTGATTCTTCACAAAAAATTACAGTTTTATATCTTTATGTTTGAAGCCTGAAATGTGGCAAAAGGTCGCAAAGTTCAAGGGGGCCGAATACTTTCGCAAGGCACTGTAACTCCCCTCCCTGATCGAGCATCTCCCAGGAAAAACCCAACCAAGAAATACACTAGTATAAATTATAGGAAAGTGGGGTGGAGTGGGAGGGAGGGTAAGGGTGAGGAAGATAAGAGGAAAGATAAACGGGAACAGGGGCTTTTTTCTTCACATTGTAAAAGATTGTCTATTTAAGAAGTTCCTGTGATGTATGCCGTTTTTGATATGTAAAATAACAATAAAAATCTATGGGAAAAAAAAAAGGATCATCAGAACACAGTCAAAGGAAAAGCCCCATGTATAAGTATTTTGCAGGGGTCTCCAAACTATGGCCCTCCAGTTGTTCAGGAACTACAATTCCCATCATGCCTAGTCATGTCTATGAATGTCAGAGTTTTACAATGCCTCATGGGACATGTAGTTCCGCAACAGCTAGAGGGCCGTAGTTTGGAGATCCCCAACCTAGAGCATCTCTAATGACCAAATGCAAAAACTGGCAATGGTCGTTACCCAGCAAATGACCCAACGTCACCATTGTCATGAAATGTACATTAACTCTCACCAGACTCCCCAGCCAGGAATACCAACGGCTTGTATTATGCTAATAACCAACTGAGCCAAGAAGGTAAAGAAGAAAGCCATAAAGTTAAAGGAGCTGTCCGTCCTGTCAAAGGAGAAAATCATATAATCAAATACAGAATCTGTAAAAACAATTCAAATGTAGAAAACAGAGACATGTGGACTACATGGAAGCATTTCCATCATGCAAACAATCCATGTTAGCACAATGTATAGGGGGTACCACTTACTGCACCAAAAGCATAGGCAGTCAAGAGGTATATATTATACACACATATATATCTAACATGTTCAGTAATCACTGCTATACTGACGTTGTTATTACATTAACTAAAATGTCTTGGTGTGGCTTGCAGTGTTTAGTAAAACAAGAGGACAAGTACACAGGAAAATTAAAAGATTGACAGGCTAAAGCTACATTGACATTTTTAGTCTCTCCGGTCTTCATAAATATTTAAAAAACGATGCATAATGAGTTACAAATGTACGATTGGTAAAGGACCAGTTACATATGCTATTTTCAGGTTGTGCACGAGTCATTGATTATCAACGTCATCAGCTTATAGTATTTGCTGCAGTGTAGCCTTAGCCTAAAAGAGAAAGTGAAAGTATACAGACTCATGGGTAAAGTGTAAGAAAACCTCCACCCTCCTGCCCCCTGCGATACATTAAAGTCAAAGAGGCCAAAAAAAACACCTAAAGTGCTTCCCGTTCTTTAAAGGAGTTGTAAAGGAAAATTTTGTTTTTGCTGAAATAACTAGGTCTCTATACCCTGTAAACAGTCAACTGATTCCTTTTAAAAATGATTAAAAATTAGATAAAAATCAATTGTATAATGTGCCTGCAGTTTCAGTTTCGTTTTTCATCTAGTTTCATGCTTCTGTGAAGGACAGAGACACAGAGCCAATACAGGGCAGCGTTTGTTTTTAAAATGAAACTGATTGGTTCTGAGGGGTTTTAGACACACAGTAATCACACCTCCTTGATAAGAGACCACAGAGAGAAGCTCCCAGTTATTTTTTCATAAGGAAACAGGCAAGCAGGAAGTGTGTAGAACAGAGAAGGATTACAGCAAAAACAAACAATGAGGACATGAAACCAGGACTGCATTAGGGTAAAAGGAAGCTATTTAGCTAAAAAAAAAAAAATCCTTTAGTGACCCTTTAAGTAAACCACGAGGCCTGGCCATGCGAGTAAACGTCTAGGTCATCGGATCCATCAACCATCAGTTCCCACACCCAGCCACTGTAGGATCCTAGACATGTGCTTCCACAAAAACTGTCAAGTACACTACTGTGCAAAAGTCTTAGGCAGGTGTGAAAAAATTCTGTAAATTGAATTCTGTAAAATTAAAAACGCTTTCAAAAATAGAAGTGTTAATTTATTTTTTATCAAATAACAAAATAGAAAGTAAATGAACAGAAGAGAAATCACAATCAAATCTATATTTGGTGTGACAACCTTTTGCCTTCCATGCACTGTTGAGTGTCGTAGCCTTGTTTACACATCCTATGCACAAAAACATGCAGAAAAATAGCCAAAAGATGCTCTGGACTGAGGAGTCAAAATATGAAAAACTGTATTTATCAGCGTATAACACGAACCCCAACTTTAAGAGGGACGTTTCAGAAAAAAAAAAATCCACATCCCCCTGCGTATAACACGCAGGTACAGTTTACCCTCTATTTTCAGGGTAAAAAAGTGAGTGTTATACGCCAATAAATACAGTAATTGGCTATATCAGGAGACAGTTTGTTTGCCAAAGGGCTGGAGAGAGGTACAATGAGTGTCTGCAAGCAACAACAGTGAAGCATGGCGGAGGTTCCTTGCAGGTTTGGGGCTGCTTTTCTGCAAATGGAGTTGGAGATTTAGTCAGGATCAATGGTATCCTTGGCGCTCAGAAATACTTATCCATCATGCCATTAGGGAGTCCTTTCTCTCTGATGTTGCCTATACTATGAAAATTGAATCCCATGACATTTTATATCTAGCCATTTTGCCATTTGGTGAGTTTTTTTCTTCCCACAGGAGTGTTGGTGGCGCACAGACATTTAAAGGGGACCTATTTTACATTATTGAACAGTCTTCTTTGGATATATGGACTTTTTCCTTTTCTATGAATTTTTTATTATAATATGATTTATGATGAATTAGCGCTGTCCTTTTATGTTTAATTTGTTTCACAGGCTTGTGATTGGGCCCAAATTTACATACAGCCAATGTCATTAAAGAGGGAGTAAACCATGCTGGGATTTTCTTCCTTTCTTCTTCTCTGAGGCCGCGTACACACGAGGGGATATGCCTGCTGAAAACGGTCCGATGGACCGTTTCAGCAGACATCTCCGCTCGTGTGTATGGGCTAGCGGACAGATTTGTCCACCCGACAGATTTCAAAGCAAGCTTTGAAATCTATCCGGTGGGGATCTGTCCGCCCGACATGTCTGCTGGTTAGTACACTTACCAGCAGACATGTCGTCCCCCACCGCCGCCGCGCCGCTGCCGAATGGATTCGGCGCATGCGCGGAAGTGTTTTACTTCCTGGTGCGGTGACGTGGCGGTGACGCGGCGGCGTCAACGTCACCGCCACGTCACCGCGCCGTCCGGCGGCGGGGAATTTGATCCGATGGTGTGTACACGCCATCGGATCAAACTCCCGATCGGACATATCCGATGGAAATGGTCCGCGGACCGTTTTCATCGGATATGTCCGATCGTGTGTATGGGGCCTGAAAAGTAAAGGCATATTGTGCCGGTATGCACCGCACACTAGCACAATATGACACCTGCAAACGAAGCCTGTGCTGCCTCCATTGCAGGCGGCATCCACTTTCCCCCACGGGGCCACGGACTCTGGCTGTGCGACTGGCCGGAGCTGCCTGACTTGGAGTAAAGCATGCATGGGAGTACATGCATGCGCGCGGGAGCCACCGGTCACAGCACACGCTCCTGAAGAAACGGCACAGTTGGCCGTTCCTTCAGAGCGCACGCGCCGATGACATCAGCGCAGTAAACAGTGAATATATCTCTCAAAATGCGCACGTTTAGGAGATATTTAAAGTAGCTATAGGTAAGCCTTATGCTGGCCATACACCAGGGGTCGACAATATCTGGGCGCCAGGTCGTAATTGCGACAAGAAATTGTGACCTGGCGCCCATGACCGCTTGTAATTGAGGCGTTGTGAAGTCCCAAGCTCTCCCTTCTGTGAGCTGGCGCCATCTGGTGGTGGCCGTTGGCATTACACGTTAAACAGCAATTCTAATGTAATTTTTCACTAATTTCACTGCCATCTTCTTCCCTCACATTAGAACCCCCAAACATTATATATATTTTTGATTCTAACACCCTAGAGAATAAAATGGCGATCGTTGCAATACTTTGTCACGCCGTATTTGTGCAGTGGTCTTACAAGCACACTTTTTTGGGGAAAAAAAAAAACAAACACTTTTTTTTAATTAAAAAATAAAACAGTAAAGTTATCCCAATATTTTTTTATATTGTGAAAGATGATGTTACGCCGAGTAAATTGATACCCAACATGTCACGCTTCAAAATTGCGTCCGCTGGTGGAATGCCGTCAAACTTTTACCCTTTAAAATCTCCATAGGCGACATTTAAAAAATTCTACAGGTTGCATGTTTTGAGTTACAGAGGAGGTCTAGGGCTAGAATTATTGCTCTTGCTCTAACGATTGCGGCCATACCTCACGTGTGGTTTGAATACCGTTTACATATGCGGGCGCTACTCATGTATGTGTTCGCTTCTGCACACGAGCTTGGTGGGACAGGGCGCGTTTTCTGGCTCCTAACTTTTTTAGCTGGCTCCTAGATTCCAAGCAAATTTGTCAAACCCTGCCATACACTATACTTTCGTATAGTGTATGGCAGGGTTTGACAAATTTGCTTGGAATCTGTTTGTTTGTTTTTCAGGTAGTTAATGGGCACAAAATCAATAAGCGTTGGGGCGTTTTTGAGCTGAAAAAACGAAGGTCAAGTTTGGAAATTTTCTGCTGAACGCACATTTGAAAGGTTAATGTGTTTCCTGTCCGAACTGTCTGCACTAGGCATATGTAATAAAACGATCATAAAATGTATTCATTTCTGTCCACTAAATGATTTATTATTCATTACATGATGGCACCATTGTTTACTCTCACGGCCGAATGTTTGTTTTTTGAAAATGGGTTTGAACAATTTTTCGTATAGTGTATGGCCAGCATTATTATAGGCTTTCCAATAGGTACCAATGTCACAGAGAGGTTTACAACCTCTTTAAGAACTATCTTCAGCCTGCAGAAGAACAAGGAGTCCTGTAATTGATGGTTTGGCTCCCACAGAACCCTGATCTCATCATCAGATCTGTTTGTGATTACATGAAAAGACAAAAGGATTTGAGGCAGCCTGCATCCAAAGAAGATCTGTGATTAGTTTTGGAACAACCGACCTGCTGAGTTCCAACAAAAAGCTGTGCAGGTGTTCCTAGAAGTATTGATGCCGTTTTGAAGGCAAAGGCTGGTCACACCAAATACCGATTTGAATTTCTCTAATCATTTACTTTCCATTTTGTTGATTGATAAAAATAAAACTATTAATACTTCTATTTCTGAAAGCATTCTTAAATTTACAGCATTTTCCCCACACCTGCCTAAAACTTTTGCACAGAACTGTATATCTATATTTTTTCCCCCCAGTAATAGGGTAGGCAGGAGGTGTTTTTACACTTTGGGTGATCTATGAAGGTAACAAGCATGTGTTGTGGACAAAATTGATTTAATGTAAAATTGGCAGTCGCATACTTACTTGAACGCTTTGTAAATAGGTCTGAACCAGCACACATAGGAGCAGGGAGTGAAAAGGATGAGCCATAGAAATGCCAGGCCGAAATTAGTGGCTCCGCCTCCTCCAATCAGCCACGCCAGGCAGCCAATCAGATTCACCGCCAGCGTGATGCTGTTCACTGCACGCACACACCGGGTCACGCAGAGGCACACACATGCAGCAAGAAGAAGAGAGCCAAAGATAAGAATGAGGTTGGGGCAAAGTCAGAGCAAAAAGGAGTCAGGATCTATAACCCTCCCTGGAACTCCAAACTACACTCAGAGAATATCACACAGTGCATGAGCAGCAGATCAGATCATATACCCCTAGAATAAACATGTGCAAGCTGTGTGCCACTCATATACCCCTAGAATAAACATGTGCAAGCTGTGTGCCACTCATATACCCCTAGAATAAACATGTGCAAGCTGTGTGCCATTCATATACTCCTACAATAAACATGGGCAAGCTGTGCGCCACTCATAATCCTAGAATAAACATGGGTAAGCTGTGCGCCACTCATATACTCCTAGAATAAAACATGGGCAAGCTGTGCGCCACTCATATACTCCTAGAATAAACATGGGCAAGCTGTGCGCCACTTATATACTCCTAGAATAAACATGGGCAAGCTGTGCGCCACTCAGAAGATGTGCATCCTACCAGTGTATGCATTAGGGTGATCATGCAATATTACACGCATGTATAAAAAGCACACACACAGCATATCTGGAACACCAGTGCAGCAGTTAATTGGTAGCTTGTGTATAAAATGAAACCTTATATAAGAGTTGGAGCAGACAAAGGCAGATTCACCTTGACAAGCATTCTGTGCCTGAGCGGTATTCTTTTCATTGCTGCAGGATTGGGAAACAACAATCTCTTACATGACCATGTGATCAATGATGAAAAAGCGCAGTCAGATCAAAAGCTCCACATACTGTTCATATGTCCAGTGGCACAACTATGAGGATAATGGACAAGTATACAGTTGGGAGGGAATAAAAAAATAATAATATATAAACACAATGTTCATGGAATGTACTCATTGATCGCTATGCTGTATGTATACTGTCAGCACACAATGAGAGCATTTGTACACAATCTGCATGCAGGGGGAACACAGGATTATAGTGCGACATTTCAGGCATCTAATTCTTACACGGCAACATTATATTTACTCTTACTGTATCGATGTATACAGTATATACATATACAGTAAAACCTTGGTTTGAGAGCGTTTTGCAAGACAAGCTAATTTAAAAAAAAAATGTTGCCTTGATATATAAGAGATGCCTTGATATAAGAGTAGTGTCATGTCACAACTGAGTATAAAAAAAAAAAAAAAAGAGAAGAGCCTCTAAGTGTAGCAATATGGTTACATTTAACCACTTAAGCCCCGGACAATTATGCAGCTAAAAGGATCAGGCACCTTTTTGTGATTCAGCACTGCGTCGCTTTAACCACTTAACGTCCACTGCACGCCTATGTACGTCCACAGAATGGCACGTACAGGCAGATGGGCGTACATGTACGTCCCTGCCTTCTAGCGTGTTGGGGGTCCAATCGGGACCCCCTCCGCTGCGTGCGGCTTATCTGCAGGAGCGATCCGTCTCGAGGGGGGCGGCTGTTCGTTTCTGTCCGCCCCCTCGTGATCGCTCCCAGCCAATCCGTGAGCCCCCGCCGTGTCACTTCCTCTGCCTGTAAAATGTAAACACTGGCAGAGGAAGTGATGCAGCTCTCCTCTCGGCAGTATTTTCAAACCGCCCAGATGAGAGAAGAGTCACAGCAAGTCTGCACAACACTACACTGACACCAGTACACATAGGCACATTTAACCCCATGCGATCACCCCCCCCCACCCCCCTGTCACACTGTGACGGATTGCAGTGATCATATATTTACTGATCACTGCATTTAGTGTCAGTGTGACAGGCAGTGTGACAGGCAGTGTGTGTTAGGTCCAGGGTAGCCCCGTACCCCCCCTTAATAAAGTTTTAACCCCTTGATCACCGCCCTAGTTAACCCTTTCACCCCCTATTACCAGCGTCACTAAGCCATTTTTCTGATCGCTGTATTAGTGTCGCTGTTGACGCTAGGTAGCTAATTTTTTTTTATTGCGATTTTTTTTACTAAAGACATGTGGCTGAATACATTTTGGCCTAAATGTTTGACTAAAATTTAGTTTATTCAATTTTTCTTATAACAAAAAGTAAAAAATATTGTATATCAAAATGTCGCTCTATTTTTGTTTATGGCGCGAAAAATTAAAATCGCACAGGCAATCAAATACCATCAAAAGAAAGCTCTATTTGTGGGAAGAAAAGGACGCAAATTTTGTTTGTGAGCCACGTCGCACGACCGTGCAATTGTCTGTTAAAGCGACGCAGTGCCGAATTGTAAAAACGTCTCTGGGCATTTAGCAGCATATTGGTCCGGGGCTTAAGCGGTTAACTGACAATTGCGCGGTCGTGCGATGTGGCTCTCAAACAAAATTGACGTCCTTTTTTCCCCACAAACAGAGCTTTCTTTTGGTGGCATTTGATCACCTCTGGGGTTTTTATAAACAAAAATAGAGCGACAATTTTGAAAAAAAAAACAATATTTTTAACTTTTTGCTATAATAAATATCCCCCAAAAATATATGAAAAATATGGGCCAGATTCACATACACTTAATATTGCGCTGCGTAATCGAAATACTCTACGCTGCTGTATTTCACCAGGCTCTACACCGAATCCTGGTAGATTTTTGCCCGTACGCTACGGCGGCGTAGTCTATTTCTCGCCGCGTAATCGAAATACGCGATTAGGGGGCGTGAAGCATTTAAATTAAGCGCGTCCCCGCGGCGATCGAGCTGCGCATGCTCCGTTCAGAAATTTCCCGCCGTGCATTGCGCGAAATCACGTCGTTACGTCATTCGTTGTTTGAGTAGTGTCGTTTACGAACATTCCTATTCCCGGACGACTTACATAAAAAATAATAAAAGACGTCGGAAAACGTAGAAATTCTACGCGGGAACGACGGCCATTACTTAACATGGGCTGTCTAATATTAGAACAGCAAAAAGCTGGTATAGTGTTACGCAAATAAAAGATGACTAAAGGTGCCGTAAGAGATTGCGATTGAAGATCGTAATTTCGGGGATCGCCGGCAAAAGCTCATTTGCATACCCCGACGCTGAAAACGACGCGAAGTCCACCCAGTGGCCGCAATTTTATTGCAGCGTAGATCCGAAGGCGTATGAACACGTAATCCAGTCGAATTGAAGCCCGCAGCCGTCTATTCATGGTTTGAGGTTTTCGACTAGCTAGAAAACACGTGTAATTTGAAATTACTCCAGTCTAACACCAGTTAGACAGGCGTAATGGCTCTCTGAATCTGGGCCTATGTTTTTCCCGTTTAGGCCGATACGTATTGTTCTACATATTTTTCGTAAAAAAAAAAAAAAAGATCACAACAAGCATTTATTGATTGGTTTGCGCAAAAGTTATAGCGTCTACAAAACAGGGGATAGTTTTATGGCATTTTTTATAAATATTTTTTTTTTTTTACTACTAATGGTGGAGATCAGCGATTTTTATCGTGACTGCGACATTATGGTGGACACATCGGACACGTGACACATTTTTGGGACCATTGTCATTTTTACAGCGATCAGTGTAATAAAAAATGCACCGTTACTGTGAAATTGACAATGTAGGGGTTAAGTGTGCCCTAGTGTGTGATTCTTACTGTAGGGGGCGTGGCTGGGTGTGTGACGTCACTGATCATCGTTCCCTATGACAGGGAACAGGTGATCACTGACAAGCCACTAGGAAGAACAGGGAAAGGTTTGTTTACACTTGCCTCTCCCTGTTTTTCAGCTCTGTGACCCGATCGTGGGACACTGGCGGCGATCCGGTCTGTGGGTGCGGTCACGGAGCATCAGATCAGGTTGCCAGAATGCCGCCGTGCTCACGACTCGCGGCTGGGTTCTTAAAGGGGACGTACCTGTACGCCCTTGTGCCCAGCCGTGCCATTCTGTCAATGTATATCGCCATGTGGCGGTCCCCAAGTGGTTAATGAAGGTACAACATTTAGCAACTTATTGCTACACTTAGAGGTGCCTCTCTTCTCTTTTATACCCTGTAAAAAAAAAAGAGATTTTTTAATACAGCTTACCTGTAAAATCCTTTTCTTGGAGTACATCACGGGACACAGAGCAGCATATTCATTACTATATGGGTTATATGGAGTACCTTCAGGTGTGGACACTGGCAATCTCAAACAAACAGGAAGTCCCTCCCTATATAACCCCCTCCCATAGAGGAAGTACCTCAGTTTTGTAGCAAGCAGTATGCCTCCCAAAAAATGTTCCCCAAAAGAGGGGTGGGAGCTCTGTGTCCCGTGATGTACTCCAAGAAAGAGATTTTACAGGTAAGCTGTATTTAAAAATCTCTTTTTCTTTCTCGTACATCACGGGACACAGAGCAGCATATTCATTACTATATGGGATGTCCGAAAGCAATGCTTTAATGAGGGGAGGGAGACATCTTCCAAAGAAGGATTTAATTTAGAGGTATACTCAAATAGTAGTAAATCCAACTTAAACAAGAAATGTAAATCTCAAATCAAATCAAGGGAGCCCCCTCAGATCCTGAGGAGCTTGAATCGCGGCCTGTAGTACTGACTGCCCAAAGGCTGTATCCGCATTCCTTCTTACGTCCAATTGATAACATTTTGTAAACATGTGGACTGACGACCACGTTGCTGCCTTGCATATTCGAGCCATAGAGATCTGATGATGTGCTGCCCAGGAGGTGCCCATGGCCCTGGTAGAATGGGCCTTTGCCGACAAAGGAGGAGGCACCTCTTCAAACCGCAGGCCTGAACGATTAATTGTTTAATTCATCTTGCGATGGTGGATCAAGCAGCTGCCTGACCCATCTTGGGCCCTTCCGGTAAAACGAACACCACATCTGTTTTCCGAACCTTCTCTGTAGCTTTAAGATAGGCCTTTATGGCCCTGACAATATCCAACGTATGCAGCAACCCCTCCTTTCTAGAGGTGGGTTTTGGAAGAAGGATGGAAGTACCACATCCTGGTTCAGGTGGAAACTGGATATAACCTTTGGTAGAAAGGACGAATGAGGACGGAACCCCGCCCTATCCTTATGTAAAATGAGATATGGTTCCTTACAAGATAAGGCTGCCAATTCCGATACTCTCCTGGCCGAAACTATGGTGATCAGAAATACCGACTTTCCAGTCAGTAAAACCAAAGGTACCTCAGCCAACGGCTCAAGGGGTTGTTTCTGTAGAGTTGACAGAACAAGATTTAAGTCCCATGGACAAAGTGGTGATTTGACTGGAGGATTAACACGTAAGACTCCCTGTACGAAGATCTTAACCAGCGAGTGGGCGGCCAGCGGCCTCTGAAACCACACTGATAAGGCTGAAATCTGTCCCTAGATCGTGCTCAATGCCAGGCCTTTATCCACTCCTAGCTGGAGAAACTTAATACTCTATCAATGGTATACTTGCGGGAATTCCATCTCTTAGCCTCACACCAACCTACGTAGGCCCTCCAAACCCTGTAACAAATTACCCTGGAGGCCGGCTTTCTAGCCTTAATGAGGGTAGGGATTACCTGCCTAGACAGACCTCTACCCCTGAGAATCAGGGATTCAGCCGCCAGGCCGTCAAATTTAGACGCCGTAATGCAGGGTGGAGGATCGGGCCTTGTGAGAGTAGGTCTGGCCCTAGAGGAAGAGTCCAAGGGCCTCCCGCTGCCCATTTCAGGACTAGTGAGTACCATGCCCTCCGGTACCACGCTGGGGCTACCAGGATAACCGGCCTGTGCTATGATCCTGCGCCACAGGCGGGGTAGTAACTGCAGTGGGGGAAATGCATATAGAAGTTATGATTGATGCCAAGGGCAAACCAACCCATCGGTTCCGCAGGCCATAGGGTCCCTCGTTCGAGACATGAACCTGTCTAGCTTCTTGTTGAATCCTGATGCCATGACCTCCACGTCTGGCACTCCCCACTTCTGGCAGATTGTCTGAAAAAACTTGTGGATGCATAGACCACTCCCCCGGCGACAGGGTTTGGCGACTTAGGAAGTACGCCTGTAGGTTGTCCACCTCGGGAATGAATGTCGCCGATATGCAGGGTACATAAACCTCTGCCCACCGAAAAACCAAGCTCCTCTCACTCTGAGTGGCTTGACTCTTGGTTCCCCCTTGGTGGTTCACCTATATGCCACCGCTGTGGCATTGTCTGAATGACTTCTCACCGAGGACCCCTGTAATCTGGATGTCTATGCCAGGAGGGCTAGCCGAGCCGCTCAGAACTCCCAGACCTTGATGGGCAGCTGCCTCTCCGCCTCTGCCCAAGTTCCTTGGCGAGTGAACTTGTTCCAGACCGCTCTCCAGCCTTCCAGACCACTGGGCAGCACCAAGCTGCTAGAATTGCTGCCTGTAGGACACGAGTGTTGAAGCGTGTGGTACCGCCTCGAACATGGCCATCGCATACATAGGCGAATAGTTGGTTCTTTTTTGCTTAGACCAACTGAATCAATCTTTTGATAGCCTCGACCTTTACCAGAGGCAGGAACATCCATCTTCTGTTCTGTGTCTAATCTCGTGCCGAGATATTCCAACTGCTTTGTAGGTTGAAATGCTGATCTTTCCCCGGTTTAGGACTCAGCCGAACCTCTCGAGGTACTGAACCATGAGGGCTACTACGCATTCCACCAAGGAAGCGAGTGATCTTATGATTAAGAGGTTGTCCAGGTATGCTAGGACCGAGATCCCTTGGATCCCTTAGACTGACTAGAATAGGAGCTAGGACCTTCGTGAATACCCGGGGGCCGTAGCCAGCCCGAAGGGGGGCGCCATGAATTGGAAGTGACGCTGTATCCCTGCGAAGCGTAAAACAAAAATATTTG
This sequence comes from Rana kukunoris, assembly GCA_029574335.1. NCBI lineage: Eukaryota > Metazoa > Chordata > Amphibia > Anura > Ranidae > Rana > Rana kukunoris. The sequence goes on from CM056051.1 coordinate 91,688,884, forward strand.
ATGTGGCTGAAAAGACCTGGTACATGAAGGTAACCATCCTTTATGTCTATAGAAGCCAGATCCTTCTGGAGTGTGGCGGCTGCTGACCAAACGGATTCTATCCGGAAAGAGCGAACCCTTAGGTAAGCATTTAAACCTTTTAGGTCCAAAATTGGTCTGACATTGCCGATGAGTCTTGGTATGACAAACAGATTGGAATAGACACCTAGCCCCTGTTCTTGGGCTGGTACCTCTACCATTATGCCCTGGTAAAGCAGGTGATCCAATGCCGCCCGCATTGAGGCCTTCCTTGTGGAGGAAATTTTAGAAATTCTAATCTGTAGCCTGCGGCCACAGATGATCGGACCCCCTCTGTCGGGGACCGATCCCCAGAGGCCTGTCCTTGCGATCCATTGTTAAAAGTTTGATCGCGCAGGAGGTCCGTACTGCCTGGAATTTGAGGGCCCTGGAACCGGGGGAAGCTGCCTTTTAAACGCAGGACCCCGGAACTTCTTTTGACTGGTAAAAGGGTACTTTTGCCACTTGAAACAGTCTGAATGTATTTATCCAGATCTTTCCATGGAAGGGCAAACCTGCCAGCAGTCTTTTACATGGGGCTCGGCCGCCCAGTTCTTCAACCATAAGAGCCTTCTCATATGCACTAAAAATAGTGACAACGAGACGCCTGCTGGATGGAGTCTTTTTTAACCTCTACCGCAAAGCACAGAGCTCTGGGAATATCCAATAACTCCTCTGCCTATTGGGCAGGGATGTCTTAAGCATCTGTTTTGTCTGGTTTTTTAACGCCTGACAAAACTCCAATTGCAGCCACTGCTGGCTGTAGCCAGGGATGCTGGAAAAAGTGTCTCTAACGTTTATCGACCGGGACCATAAACATTTGTATGTTTCCCCTTAGGCCAGTTAATGATTTATTCACCCATGAGATGGCTGCGTCCACAGTTGGGAGCGCCCCCCTTTCTTAGAAAAATGTCTTTTCCATAGGGCAAATAACAGAAAACCTTCCAGGTGGTCTCCCATCCAGGCACTAACCAGGCCCGACCCTGCTTAGCCTCAGAGATCAGACGAGATCGGGCGCTTTCCGGGAGATGTGGCCTCAAGGACCTCACGGGTAGTTGAAAGCAGTGCCCGAACCGGGACCTGAACCCTGGACCTTCAGACCCAAAGTCCGATGCTCTACTGACTGAGCCATCCGGGCCCCTTTTAAAGAGCACTTGGTCAGGGGAAAGAGTGCCTGCAAGCACAAATATTTCCTGGCAGACGTGCATAAAGACTACCCTCTCGTCAGCTTTAGGCGGCAGAAAAATTCTGTCCGGTCGTCCCAATCCTGGAAACCAATTCCTCTAACAGAGGATGGACCGAAAAAGCTGCGTTGCTTAAAGGCGCTTTTAAAAGAACCCAAAGAGGATAACGCAGGAACCTGAGGCTCTGGAAATGGCAAATTGAATGCCGAGCGGACCATGTCTGTCAAAGACTGGACCCACAGACTCTCCGTCTGGGAGGCTGAAAATGATTCTTCAGTGGTAGATCCTCCAGGTTCTGTCCCTTTTGGCGATGGGGATCTAGTCCGCTTCTTGCCAGAAAAAGAGCCAGCGATCATAGCTGTTAACCTTTTTTCTCTAGCCCCCCTAGGGTGACGGCTAGCATCTCCTCTGTGATAACACAGGGTTGGGCCGACCTGGGCCAGCCTCCGCACCAGACCCCCTTAATGGCTTATCCAGGGTGACCCCTATAGGAATAACCTGTGGGGAAAGTATTGGCATATCATCAGAACCAGAGGAGGAACCCCTTTGTCTTTGCCTTTTCTCTCTTTTTTTTTTTTTTTGTGTGTTTTGATCCTGAACCCTTGGAAGCCATAATACAAAACTGAAGGACTCCGCTTACAACAACAGACTGTTATAGCCAGGAGTACAAAAAAATAAGGTTTAGGGGACAATAGGATCACTAATGCCCAAAAACGGTGGGGCTCAGTATGTTTTCTTTTATAATATTATTCACCACATACAGCCCCACCCCCAACATGTTTGCCAGCATTCAACCTGTTGCCAAGGGGATTTTGGCTTAACAAAAAGTATTGGAGCTGACTCCAGCATGTAGTACCCCTTCTCGCCACCGGGAGTCACTGTGCTGCCAGCTCTACGTCCTCTCTCTCCAGCTCAGCTCTGAACTGAGCTAAGAACGCGCCTGCTGTGTATAACAGCAATTGAAGGCACGCCCACTCTACACTGCAGTCACGCTCCCCGCCCCCCCCCCCCCTCCCGAACGGCGCGAACATTTTCTATATGCATGCGCGCGCGCGCCTGTCGGGGGAGGAGACGCACTCTGGAGCCCAGGAATGCAGGTTGGAGGACGCATCAGGCGGCAGATTTGAATCCCGGCAAGGTAAGGCTAAAACAGGCCCCTAAGGAGTCCCTTTAGCCTAGAGACAGATCTGTTGTTTTTTTTTTTTTTTTTTTTTTTTAAAAGGTCTTCAACCAGCGAGCAGCAGGTAGCTAGCAAACATACATAGATAGGTAGGGGGATCAAGTGATGGGGGGGAAACATTTCAGGGCATCCTGTCCATCAGACATAGTGACCATGGTGCCAATGCAGAGCATACTCAGGCTACCCCCCTTAAGATCTCCCCTGGAGAGCCTGCTGTCGAACCAAGTCCCGCAGGCTCCCCTCTTACCTGCTCCATGCCGCAGGACGTTTTGCAAAATGGTCCAATCTTCTCCCATCTCCGTGGGTAGCGTAGTAGACCTTCAGGCCCTGGGGTCCTATGAAGGTACCCACTGTCCTGGACCTATATAGCACCCTGGCAAAACAGGAACTTATGGTCCTTACGAACTCCAAGTCCTGGGCCCAGGGTCCAGCCCTCCAAAGAGGAGCATTATAGGCAAAACCCCACGGTTTGGGGCCCGGGTACTGTCCACTTTGGCACTGAGGCTCCTTGGACAGATCCGGTTAGCCCGCCCTTAATCCCAAGGATGTGGAGCAAAGCTATTCCATGACCAACACCTAAGACACTGGCGAAAAAACTGAGGTACTTCCTCTATGGGAGGGGGTTATATAGGGAGGGACTTCCTGTTTGTTTGAGATTGCCAGTGTCCACACCTGAAGGTACTCCATATAACCCATATAGTAATGAATATGCTGCTCTGTGTCCCGTGATGTACGAGAAAGAAAATGCTTTGATATACAAGTGCTTTGGATTACAAGCATGTTTCTGGAACTAATTATGCTCGCAATCCAAGGTTTTACTGTATAGACCTGTCTACAGCATGTAAAAAGCTTTTAAACCACACAAATATTCACACTGAGTGCAGAAATGGGTAAGGGCGAGGTCATGTTCTCCCTAACCGAATAAAACAGATATAGCATATATTTAAGAAATGCATTGTGGGCTGCCACTGCCATGCCATGAATGGCTTTCAGACTTTTGGAGCTACAGTCAGTGTTTGTAGCTGCTGACTTTAAATTTATTTTTATTTTTTTAACGCTGGACCTCCGCTCTGGTATTAAAAATTCTGTATGTGGGCACTGCTAACTATACGGCCACATAAGAAGCATGAAAACCACTGCGCAGTGCAGGTGTATACTTACACATCCATAGATAGTAAATACGCTTAGCCATGGTCCGATGTTGGTCCGGAATATCCGTTTCAAAATCCTGGTAGAAACATGGCTTCAGAGGTATGAAACGAGGTAGAGGGGGGAAGTTGTTCTGTTTATCTGTGTGGAAAGAAAACATTATTTGAAGTAGAATAGTATACTCTTTTTTCCCCCCAACATCTACAGTGCGTCCTGCAACCCCTTAGGGCTCATTCACACTCCAGCTTAAATATTTTTTTAAATAAATAAAAAGCTACTTTGAATGCATTTGACCTTTTTTTCAGCTTGAAAGCTTTTAGTTTTTTGGGCTCTTTTGCACGTTTTTATTAAGCTTTTTTGCGTGCCTTAGAGCATAAGCATTTTTTTCCCCACAAACCCTCCCCTCACGTCTCCAATTTTTATTTGTGTTTTCGAGCTTGATCTGTTTAATGCTTGTTCGTGCATTTGTGGGCACTGTGGAGTCTTTTCTGTTCAAAAGCTTGTCTCATAAATCCATGCTTGTTTTTTTTTTTTTTTTCTGCCTGTAAGAGCATATGCCTGTAAACGCCTGAAAAAAGCCATAGGGCCAGATTCAGGTAGAGTTACTCTGGAGTATCAGTGATACTCCAGCCTAACTCTCACTTTGAGCCGGCGTTTCTGTTTTCTGTAAGCAGAAAACAAGAAACGCCGGGTTGGAGTTCCTATACGAGCGGCGTAATTGTATTTCGCCATCGTATCGGAACTGCAATTTTAAAAATGGCGCTCGGGGCGTTCCCGCTGATCAACGGCGAGAATATGTTAATCAGCAAGAATCGGCAATTCACGATCGTATTCGGGCCCGACGCAGTGACTTTCCGACATTTCCTAAGAGGTACGCGGCGTAAAGAAAAACCAGCCCCTAGTGGAGTATCCTATGTTAAGTATGGCCGTCGTCATCGCGTCGAATTTAAAAATTTTCGAGTCGTTTGCATAAAACGTCTGTGAATGGGGATTGACGTCATTGACGTTCACCGACAGAATTTGGAGCATGCGCACTGACAGTCGACGCACGCGCAGTACATTCGCCGCGGGATCGCGCCTAGTTTAAATAATACACGCCCCCTACCCGCCCAATTTGAATTCCGCCGGCTCATTTTTGCTACGCCGCCGCAACTTTAGGAGCAAGTGCTTTGTGAATAACAGTACTTGCTCCTAAAGTTTCGGAGGAGTAACGTAAATGAGAAAAGTTACTCCAAAATAAAGATTCGCCCATCTACCTGAATCTGGCCCATAGTGTGCATGGACACATTGGTTAACCTAGAGAGTTAGTTTTGAGGCAAAAAAAAGCTCAAAAAAGATTAAGACTATAGGAGCCACTTGTTTGAGCTGCAATGTGCATGAGCCCTTAAAGCGGGGGTTCACCCTAAAACACATGTATGTGCCATCCCATCCAGCATACTGTCGTCAGCTATAGTATTTTTTTTTTTTTAATCGCTGTACTTACGGTTTAATTGCTAATTGTAATTTCTTCCTACCGTGGGGAGTAGGCGTTCCTACATGATTGACGTGCGGCTATGGCGCGGCTATAGCGTGTCACGCCTTCCGAAAATAGCCGGACCGGGACTCGGCTCTTCACGGCGCTATACGGCGCCTGCGCACAGACCTAGGAGCTGACTGCGCAGGCGCCCTATAAAGCCGAGTCCTATTTCGGCTATTTTCAGAGGGCGTGACGCGCCATAGCCGAACGGGGGAAGAAAATACGATTAGCGATTAAAACGTAAGTACAGACATAACCAGAGTGCGACCACTGTACTGGGTGCGATTATTATAGCACTTTGGTAATTTAAGTGAAATTAAACAATATCCTTGTCTTTCAAAAATAATCCATAAATATCCACTACTTAAAGGGTTGTAAAGGTAAATGTTTTTTCACCTTAATGCATTCCACCCCTCAGCGCCACAAGCAAGTGACCCCTTGAGGTCAGAGTGCAGAGGGGAAGGTAACTGCTTTCACTGTAGTAGCATTGACTACTACAGCAATTTCAGCATTCCCAGCAGTCCCTCAGGTATGTAATAGGCATGCTTATATCAGTTCAAGCTGGACCAATGTAAGAATGCAATAAAGATCGTGCCACAAGATTAGCTAAAAGGGTTAGTTCACCTTTATAAACAAAAGAAAAAAAGTACAGTGTGTGCAGGGAGCAACTATCATGAAGCCAAGAAAAATGGAGCCTTAATTTACATGCCCCATCTGTAGGCCAAAACCCTGAAGACTGACCAAAAAACGACCATCCTAACTGATCCACCCTGTCCTGTGAGAGGCGAGAAAAAACATGCGGATTTGTAAAACCCGGGGCGCGCTCATCGTTCCCCTGCTTCTATGCCAGGACAGAGGACCCTTGTCTGAAACCCATGCCCGTCTGCAAAGCAAGTAGCCCTGGCAACTGAGTTATTTCTAGAGGATACAGGGACAAGTAAAAAGAAAAGGATGATATGTGCTAAAAGTAACACTTCAATATTCCCAGCTATACCCGAGAAATCACTAAATATACGAATCAGCAACATGTGAAAAGCAATTCTATCGAGGTTTGTACTGAATAAGCTGATAAATCCCAACATTGCAATGTGGAATAAGCAAACGTCAACTGAACTTGCACTATATATGTAAACACGCGGCCATTCATTGGAAAAGATTCCGTCACACGTGACACTATCAAACACTATGTACAAAGAGCTTCCCACGGTACGCTGACACTTCGGTTTTCACACTGGAAAATCAGCAGTTTTAGTCCCTGAAATGCAAATATGGAAATTGCAGAAATTCGTAGTTCTCAGCGCTGCTCAATTTAAAGGGGTTGTAAAGGTAAAAAATAAATAAAAATTCAGCCTAATGCAAAGTCCCACACCGAACGCGCAGGCTTCTCGGCCTCTATCATAGGTTGATTGAAAGCAGCGCACCCATTGTCCTGCGCTGCTGTCAATCATATCCAATGACGTGGCGCTCCGGGGGGGGGGCCCCGAGTGATACAGTCGGCGGGTATGGACGCTGGCTGTATCACGGGAGCGTGCCCGCAAAGACTCAACACCTTGCTCACTCGCATGAAGGTGTCAAGTCCTTGAGGGGGGGAGCCAAGACAGCCGCCGAGGGACCTCAGAAGACCAGGTTTGGGGACACTCTGTGCAAAACGAGCTGCACAGTGGAGGTAAGTATAACATGTTTGTTATTTTAAAAAAAGAATCCTTTAAGGCAAAACTGAGACATAGGGGGTTATTTACAAAAGGCAAATCCACTTTGCACTACAAGTGCAAAGCGCACTTTGAAATGGCACTGAAAGTGCAGTCGCTGTAGATCCGAGGGGGACATGAAAGGAAAATTAAAAACAGCATTTTTTCTTGCACATGATTGGATGATGAAATCAGCAGAGCTTCCCCTCATTTTAGATCTACCCCTCAGATTTACAGCGACTGCACTTCCAAGTGGACTTTCAGTGCAATTTCAAGTGCACTTGTAGTGCAAAGTGGATTTGCCTTTCATAAATAACCCACATAAATACCAAACGTTAAAATCCAATATCAATGTAATATGGACTGACTGGATGGTAATATGTTGTCTTATATCGCTGAACTTCTCCATGTTAACTTGTTTACTTTGGTCACAGATTCCGTTATGGTGAATATGTAGTACTGAATACTCACCAGTCATGATCAGTGCAGGTAGGTGGGTATGACCCTTCTTCAAATCTTAAACCCTGAAAGACAGAAAGATACCAGCTGTGAGGTAAAACATTCTCTGATATGTTAAGATTTGTCTGTATAGATGACGTATGGGGTAGAACTATGTACAGAACAAAAAATTAAGACTGTTATATTTAGAAAGTCGGCGACCATTTGGCACTTCAAAGTACATGCTATACCACACCCAATATGTCAGTCTAGTTCCTTTGATCCATAGTGCTGCTCAGTCACCCAACACACCTCCATCCGTAAGCGCGCCCACTCGAGTGCCCCAATGGAATACCGCTCTCTATGTGGGCACTCGAGAAGAGGAGGAGCCAGAAGCACTGCGGGGTGGGGACCCAAAAAAGGGAGGATCGGGGTTACTCTGGGCAAAACCCTTGCACAGAGGAAGTAAATATAACATGTTCGTTATTTTAAAGAAAATTAAAATAATTGAAGCTTTACAATTACTTTAAAGCGGTGGTCCGCCAATTTTTATTTTTTAAAGTCAGCAGCTACAAATACTGCAGCTGCTGACTTTTAAAATAAAGACACTTACCTGTCCAGGGTGCCCGCGATGTCGGCACCCGAAGCCGATCTATCGTCTGGCATCTCGGGTGCTGCCGCCATCTTCAGTAAGGGAATCAGGAAGTGACGCCTTCTAGCTTCACTTGCTGGTTCCCTGCTATCTTCGGGGGCCTGTGTGTCTCCCAAAATACAGTGGAGCGGGGGTACAAAGGAAGTGGCTTAGATACCCGTGGGTGACTCCGTATCTATGCACGGAAGTGGGAGCAAATACCTGTATTACACAGGTATCTGCTCCCCCCTCCTCCCTGAAAGGTGCCAAATGTGACACCGGAGGGGGGGAGGTTCCGAAAAGCGGAAGTTCCATTTTTGTGTGGAACTCCGCTTTAATGAAATAAATAGAGTTGTCCAGATACCGATACTAGTATCGGTACCGATACCGAGTATTTGCGGGAGTACTTGTACTCGCGCAAATGTTCCCGATGCCTAAATAGAATACTTTTTTTGTATTTATCAACATGTTCTGTGAAAATTCTTTGAGTTTTTTACTACTGCGTGACAAGCAAATAAAACATTTTTATTCATTTTTTCTCATTTTTATTCTTTTATAATGTCTTGAGTTAGAGTTCTTCATAATTCTAAAGAAAATATCCTTAGTCTGTATTGTGGTTTGAAAACTGTCACATGACATTTAAAAAAAGTATCGGTATTGGCGAGTACATGAAAAAAAGTATCGGTACTTGTACTCGGTCCTAAAAAAGTGGTATCGGGACAACCCTAGAAATAAACAAAAGAAAAAAACTTGCAATCAGTAGTCAACCGTGTTGTTGCAAGTGCACCAATATGGCTACGACCAGCCTAAAAGGGAAAAAAAACTTTTATTTTGTTTTGGATATAGTGGGGATGGGTTAGGCCTTCCGTCGAGTTTTCATTGCCGTCTCTGCTCCCAGCGGGGATATTTACCCCTCTATTTGTACTGGTAACCACTAAGAAAGAATGGAAGGAGCTCGAGACGGTGAAGGGGTTAAAGCAATTTTCTCCTTAGTAATAAAAACTCCATCACCTGTATTTACAAAAGGGATTAATACTGGAAACAGGCAGTGGAATAGACGTAAAAACTTAAATGACAAAACAAATAATTACACAGGACTAACTGGCAAACCACCACGAGACCTCCGCCCAAACATTGCCGTCATTAAATGAAATATTGGAAGGCATGTCTACTTGAGATTAGAGAACCCCAGCCTGCCAGTAACTTTAATTTGAAGAAGCTTTGCTTTCATTTATAATTACTGTGTTCTTTTCCTCAGGAGACACGTAGTACTTTTTGTCCCATCTTCCTATGTGAGGTCAGACAGGGTGGCTCTCCTCTCTCCACGGTCTTCCTACAACGCAATTAGCAAGGAGACGGCCACTTTGGCTGATGGCACTTTTCTCCGTCTCCAAGCACCTGACCGAGACGATCATCCCACAAGGAACGTAGGGAGAGAGGGGCTGAACTGTTCAATAAAAATAACAAAGCACTTAAGAGACAGAAAAAGGTGGCAGTTGTCAAAGCAGCCGTCTCCTTGCTAGCTGCGTTGAGGGAGGAGGGGCGCCCCGTCTGACATTACACCTAGCCTTAGACGGCACATAGGAATACGGGACTAAAACACACTAAGGCCCCTTTCACACTGGGGCGGGAGGTGCGCTGACGTTATAGCGGCACTGTTTTCAGCTGCACTAAACCGTCGGAATTGCCGCAGTATTTGGCCGTTAGTGGTGCGGTTTTAACCCCCGCTAGCGGCCGAAAAAGGCTAAATACCGCCGGCTATACGCCTTTGCAGAGGCACATTGCCGGCGGTATTCCCGCTGTTTTCCATTGCTTTCAATGGGAAGGGGCGGTAAACACACCACTCCTTCACTGCTCCAAAGATGCTGCTAGCAGGACTTTTGGAGTGGTCCTGCTAGCGCACCGCTCCAGTGTGAAAGCCTCTGAGCTTTCACACCGAGACTGCAGGGCAGGAGTTTTTCAGGCGGTATTTAGGCACTATTTTTATCGCTAAAATGCCTGAAAAACTCCTCCATGTGAAAGGGGTCTAATACAGAACTAAAGTCCACAATACTTACTTTTGCTTCAACAGTCCGATGCCTGTGAGGTTCCTACCAGTATCTTCTTCCTGGCTTCCTGTCTGCCATTCTTCAACATCTTTATTGGCTGGTGCGGGATGACGTCAGCACAGTGTACATTCTACAGAAGACTGAGCAGGCAGGTAGGTTTATTTATTTTATTGCAGAAGAGACAAGGCAGGTCTCCTCTGCAATAAAAAGTCTGCCTGCTTACAGATTTTGTTTTCATTCTAAACTTTAGTTCCCATAAATATTCAAGCAAAATTTCTTTAAATTAATCCCTGTGTCCCGCATGTAGCTTCTTAGACCATAGGCCCAGGCTGCACATGTGGCCCACCAAGCAGAGATTAACAACTTGACCTTTTAGAACAGGGGTCTCCAAACATTTTAAACCAAGGGCCGGTTTATTGTCCTTCAGACTTTAGGAGGGCCGGATTGTGGCCAGCAGGAGTAGAAATTGTCCTGGCATCAGTGGGATTAAACATCACCACATTTGGTATTGGAAAGGGGGGGATAGTACCCCATTGTTGGTATCCTAGAGAAGAATAGAGCCCTCATTATTTGTGTCGGTGGGAGAAATGGTGCTCCATTCTTGGTGTCGGATGGTAGAATAGTGTCTTGTATCAGTAGGAGAAATAGTTCCCCAAGGGCCGGGTAAAGGCAAGCAAAGGGCCGCAGTTTGGAGACCACTGTTTTAGAAGATTTGGACAAAAGTCTGATGGACTTCTGTACACACAATAAGACTTTGCACCGTAGGACTTTTGTTGTCGAAAAGTTTGTCCGTTTGCAGAGCGAAATTTTGTCCGATGAAAACCAAAAAAGTTTGTCCAATGGTCGTATTTTTTTGAAAACCTGATAATTTTGAAGTTTGTTGTCAAAAAGTCCTATTGTGTGTATGGGGCTTTACAGTGTGGGGGATAGACTGACTAGAGGAAGAGACACATCTGTGTTCCCGATTAGCAGGAACACAAGATCTCGCTCTTCCTCTCTGACAGAATGAAGGTCTACCTTGTTTAGATAGGCAGACTGCCATTCTGCCTCTCCGGCGAACAATAAGCTGGTCCCGGCGGTCGCTGATTGACACCTGCTGACCTGTCACAATAAATGTGCGGTGGACGGCTAGAAAGCAGTTAAAGCGGGAGGTTCACCCAAAAATCAACTTTCTGACATTAGATCCAGCATACTGCTAACATCTGCAGTACGCTGTTTTTTTTTTATTTTATTTTGTACTTATCGTTTTCTGAGCCGTTGTTATCCGGCACTGAGCGGGGAATCCTGCGGGGAATGGGCGTTCCTAAGCCAAGAGGAGTTGATTGACGGGCTGCTAAGGCGTGTCACCCCTTCTGAAAATACCCGAAGTGACACTCGGGTATTTTCGAAAGGCGCGACATGCCTTAGCAGCCCGTCAATCAACTCCTCTTGGCTTAGGAACGCCCATTCCCCGCAGAAATCCCCGCTCAGTGCCGGATAACAACGGCTCATAAAACGATAAGTACAAAATAAAAACAGCATACTGCAGATGTTAGCAGTATGCTGGATCTAATGTCAGAAAGTTGATTTTTGGGTGAACCTCCGCTTTAAAGGGTAACTCCTCTTCATGGGGGTGGGGAGTAGAAAAAATAATTATTATATAATGTAGTGTATATAATTGCGACACAAGTCTTATTGTAATGAAATGTTAATGAAAATGCTATTTCTTGTTCAATCTGAAGCTCTGTCATTTTCTGTAAAATACAATATGGCTACCTGGAAGCGTTCTGTACATAGAATGTGTACATAACTCCCCCAGAAACATAATTTCCTGCTTGTGTGATTGGCTCACTGATTACCAGAAGTCTACACTAAGATACAAGTCAGATTTTTGGCATCCCCTGCAACAAAAATGTCATTTTTGGCAAGATACTGCCAATAGGAAATCACATCTAAAAAGGATGCAGGCCCTGCAATGTTCTTCATTAGAGCCCTGCAGCTGCTTGATAATTATGAAACCACTCCCAGTAGACTCACTGAGCACAGGGGCACAGAGGAACAAACAGGGATTTCTATTACCTTTTAATAGGAAATCACAGCTAAATGGTTGCAGGCCCAGCAGCTGTCCTCATTAGAGCCCTGCAGGTGCTGCAGCCGATTGATAATTATGAAACCACTCCCATTAGATTTATTTCACCACACTGACAAAGACAAACACAGAACAACAAAAAGGTAGGACTCTGCAACAAAATGTGTTAAAGTCTTTGCAATATACATAAATCACCCAGAGGGGAATGTTTTTCCCAAACAAAAGTGGAGCTACGCTTTAAGTGTTTTCCACCCCCCCATGTCCCTTTAAGTTCTACCCCACCCTGGCAGAGATTTTATTGAAGCCAGGGCACAGGTCTTAATAACACATAAGGCTTAATAGTTAACTATGGATTGTTATAGGAGCTACAAAAACAGGTATTTCAAGAGCCGATGATTGCAAACACAAAACAAATATATCATGGCATGTTATCATTTCTATGAAATACTATCTTCAAACCCAAATCAGCAATGGCACCTCCCATATTTCTGTCTAAGGCAGGACTGGCACAGACATCATGTGGAAACTTGGCTGATTGGCACGTTTGCAGCTGACATATTGCTACGCGGACAAGTTCCCATAAAGATCACGGAGTTTCAGTGGAAGCCATGCTTTGTCTATACATGCCCACAGAGGCATCCCTTTATATCAGCTATTAACTGGACAATTAATTAACCACTTGCTTACTGGGCACTTAAACCCCCTTCCTGCCCAGGCCAATTTTCAGCTTTCAGCACTGTCAAGCTTTGAATGACAATTGCACGGTCGTGCGACGTGGCTCCCAAACAAAATTGACGTCCCTTTTTTCCCCACAAATAGAGCTTTCTTTTGGTGGTATTTCATCACCTGCGGTTTTAATTTTTTGCGCTATAAACGAAAATAGAACGACAATTTTGAAAAAAAAATACTTTTTGCTATAATAAATATCCCCCAAAAATATATAAAAAAAACAAAACTTTTTTTCCCATCTATTTAGGCCGATTCTTCTACATATTTTTGTTTAAAAAAAAAAAAAATCTCAATAATGAATGAAAACGTAATCGCCTCTGGGCGCTTGTTGTTCCTGTCTTCTTTGGTATAAGCGTTTATTGATTGGTTTGCGCAAAAGTTAAAGAGTCTACAAAATAGGGGATATATTTATGATTTTTTTTTTTTACTAGTAATGGCGGCGATCTGCGATTTTTGTCAGGACTGCGATATTGTGGCGGACACTTTTGGGACCATTCACATTTATACAGCGAACAGTGCTATAAATATGCACCGATTACTGTATAAATGTGACTGGCAGGGAAGGGGTTAACCTGTAGGGGGTGATTAAGGGGTTAATGTGTTCCCTGGGAGCGATTCTTACTGTGGGGGAGGGGGACTGAGGGGGACTGACTAGGGGAGGTGACCCATTGTGTGTCCCTATATACAAGGAACACACCATTAGTCTCCTCTCCCTGACAGGACGTGAATCTGTGTTTACACACAGAGATCCACATCCCTGGCTCTGTGACTGCCAAACGCGGGTACCTGGAGGACATCGCAGCCGCCAGGTGGGCACAGCTCTTCCACAACGCGCGCCCACCGCGGCATTGCGGAAGTAAACAAGAGGTCGTCCACCCGGCAAATGAGCACTGCAAAGTGGAGATGTCTAGTCTATAGCGCGAATGCGCGAAAAGGTCAATATTAAAAGCTCAACTCCAGGGACAAAAATTCATTTATACCTATTTTTCAATAGCCACAAAAAATGACTGTCGGTGTGAGGCGAGTTTTATCTCACGGTTACTGTGACATTGTGTGAATGCATTAATGCAGTGCATGTTATCTCAGCTTGCAGAGCTTGGATTCATTGACTGAGTATTGTAAATGTAAATACATGCTACATAACCAAGCTCCATTTCATGCTGAATAAACTAAATTTTATAATGTATCTTAAAGCGGAGTTTCACCCTAAATATAAGATCTCCCATGCGCTTCAGCATACTGGCGTCAGCGCCAGTATGCTGGGTTTTTTTTTTTTTTATAGCACACTTACTGTTTTATCGTAGAAATCCTTTTCTGTCCCCCGCGGTGGACGGCGCCAGTACAGCGCGTCACATCTTCCTAAGATACCCGATATGGACTCGGGTATTTCCGGCGCTATGCGGCGCCTGCGCACAGACCTAGGAGCTGACTGCGCAGGCGCCGTATTTCTCCGAGTCCTATTTCGGAGAAATACGGCGCCTGCGCAGTCAGCTCCTAGGTCTGTGCGCAGGCGCCGCATAGCGCCGGAAATACCCGAGTCCATATCGGGTATCTTAGGAAGATGTGACGCGCTGTACTGGCGCCGTCCACCACGGGGGACAGAAAAGGATTTCTACGATAAAACAGTAAGTGTGCTATAAAAAAAAAAAAAACCCAGCATACTGGCGCTGACGCCAGTATGCTGAAGCGCATGGGAGATCTTATATTTAGGGTGAAATACCGCTTTAAATAGTAAACTATCTTTAGAATTTTACTTCAAAAGCAGTTTATTTAAAAAATTTGATAAAAATAAAAAAAATAAAAAATAATAAATCTGACTTAAATAAAAAATAAAATCAGATTTAAATAACAAAAAAATACAGATTTTTAAATTTTTCAAATAATCGATTTTTATTCACCCTGATTAATTACCACCAAAAAAAAGCTATATTTGTGGGAATAAATGATACAGTACAGTGTAGCATGACCACGCAATTGTGATTCAAAGTGCGACAGCACTGAAAGTGGAAAACTGGCCTGGGCAGGAAGGGGGTGAAAGTGCCCAGAATGTATTTTTTTTTTTTTAAATAAACGTTTCCTTTAAATAGAAATAAAATGTTTTACTATTTATTTATTTATTATATGTTTTGACTGGATAAGACATGGAAACCACATAAACAAGTCTTTTGATTAAAGCACATTGTTAAAGTATAACTTTCCATTAAAAGATCAATTAAAAAAAAAGCACTCCAGCTGTCGTGCGGAACACGCAAACACAATGAAATGACATTCAGCAGCATTTCTGGGGAATTTTCTGGTTTATAACCGTTACAAAAATGTACAAAATCACAAAAATGAAAAGCTAAAAATGTAATTCTTCTATGGATGCATAAAACCAGCATCACATATTTGTCGGGATTTTACTGCTTTAATTGTAGGAAAAATTCCACAACTGTCTTAGGGCTCAGAATATCATTGTGTACGTTCTCGCAGTTGCCAACGTATAATGTACAATTATTAAAAAGATGTTATTTTATTGTTTTTTTTTTTTTTAACCACTTAACCCCCGGACCATATCACTGCCCAATGACCAGAGCACTTTTTGCAATTCGGCACTGCGTCGTTTTAACTGACAATTGCGCGGTCGTGCGACGTGGCTCCCAAACAAAATTGGCGTCTTTTTTTTCACACAAATAGAGCTTTCTTTTGGTGGTATTTGATCACCTCGGTTTTTAATTTTTTGCGCTATAAACAAAAATAGAGCGACTATTTTGAAAAAAATGCAATATTTTTTACTTTTTGCTATAATAAATATCACCCAAAAATATATAAAAAAATCTTTTTTTTCCCCTCAGTTTAGGCCGATACGTATTCTTCTTTCGTTAAAAAAAATAAAAAAATAAAAAAATCGCAATAAGTATTTATTGATTGGTTTGCGCAAAAGTTATAGCGTTTACAAAATAGGGGGTAGTTTTATGGCCTTTTTATTAATATATATTTTTTTTACTAGTAATGGCGGCGAACAGCGATTTTTTTCAGTACTGCGACATTATGGCGGACACTTCGGACACTTTTGACACATTTTTGGGACCATTGGCATTTTTATAGCCATCAGTGCTATAAAAATGCATTGGGTTACTACAAAAATTCCACTGGCAGCTAGGGGTTAACACTAGGGGGCAGGGAAGGGGTTAAGTATGTTCCTGGGTGTGTTCTAACTGTATGGGGGGTGGACTCACTAGGGGAAAATCACTGATCTTCCGTTCATACATTGATCAGCATTTCTCCCCCTGACAGGACCGGGAGCTGTGTGTTTACACACACAGCTCCCAGTCCTCGCTCTGTAACAAGCAATCGCGAGTGCGAGGGACTTGGAGGCGAGCGCCCCTAGTGGCCACTTAAAGAACCGACGTAGAGCTAGGGCTCTTGCGCAGGGGAGCCGACCTGCCGCCGTAGAACTGCGGCGGCTGTTCGCAAACCAGTTAAAGGATACTTCTACTGCTGGAGGATAAATGTATTAGACCCCTTTCACACTGAAGCGTTTTACAGCATTTTAGCATTAAAAATAGCGATATTAAAACACTCATAAAAACGCTCTCTATGCATCTCAATAGACCCTTTCACACTGAGTCCTGCAAGCAGCATTTTTGGAGCAGCTTTTGGGCGCTGAAAAAAAACGCTCCAAAAACGCCCCGCTCCATAGAAATGAATTGAAAGTGCTGTAAAAACGCCTTGCCCTTTCACACAGAGGCACTGCAAAAACGCCCCTAAAACTTTAGGGTCTTAGCTGCGCTTTACCAGCACATTGGGATTGCAGATGAGGCTTCGCTCGAATAACGCCCACCTTTAAACTCCCCTTGTTAAGATACATTTTCTCCTGTGTATTCCTTACACTGAATTCTGCTATGATCACCAACATCCAGTCAAAATCCAGAAAAGTAACCACATGACTTCAGAAAAGGAGTGGGGGTGGGAATTAAATAATAATGCCATCTCCAGGCTAGTGCATGAGATATGAAAATAACCTGTCACTCACAGCAAGGGGGAAGAACGGACAAAAGTTTTCTCCTGTTTGTCCATTTATTTCACTGGGAAAAAAAGAGGATTGCTCAGAGCTGGATTAACTCTTTGTGGCAAGATTGGGCACAGATGATAGGAAATCTTTGTGACAGAAAGAATTTTTTTTATTTACATCCACTTTAAAGTCAGATTCTTAAAGTGTTAAACCCAGGACCCTGCATTCACTATATCTGGTGCCCCCCAGTACATGGAAATTATTTTCGTAAATATAAACTGGAAAAAAACCTTTTCCTATCAGCAGTATATAGCAGTCTTGTGATTTCTATCAGTGTCTGGTTAAAGAGGAAGTAAACTCTGCTGTGTTTTTTTCCCCCCTTCCCTGCAAAGTAAAGGCATAATGTGCTAGTACATACTAGCACATTGTGTGACACTAACCTGCAAATGAAGCCTGCGCCGTCCCTGCTGGAGGCTGAATCTCTCTTTGCTTGTCTTCATTCTGGGTCTGCGGACTCCGGCTCTGTGACTGGCCGGAGTCGCATGACGTCACTCCCACACTTGTTGATGACGTAATCGGTGCAGTATACAGTAAATATCTCCTAAACGGTACAAGTTTAGAAGTTATTTACAGTACCTATAGGTACAGATTTGAGGGAAGTTTACATGAGGCTCTGTCCCATGAGGCTGCAGGACGCGGTCAGGTGCTGCCGTCGCCATTGTGGGTAAGGGAACTCGGCAGTGTAGCATTACAGTCCACATCGGGTCCCTACTGCGCATTTGTGAGGCACTGCTGCACTCTCTTACTGGCCGGACAGCGGGAAAAGGAAGAGGGAGCAGAGCTGCTGGCGTAATGTGCCGCAGCCAGGACTCCTGAAAGTGGGGACAGGATACCTGTCACAGACAGGTATCCGCTCCCCCCTCCCCCGAAAGGTGCCAAATGTGCAGAATCATTTCTTCTGAGAAATCCTCCTGTTCTTTTGTCTGTAACTCCACACAATAATACAAGGCTTTTTCCCTGGTGTGGAGAAAGCCTATTGACGGGGGAGGGGGCGATCAGGCAAGTCGGGACACTCACTACTTTGCAGATAGAGAAAGGAGCTGTGTGTTAGTGGGCGTCCTGACACTCCTGCTCGCCCCTCCCCCTTCTGGGTCGGGGGTCGGATCGGGACCCCTCCCCCCACTACATGCGGCGGGCGTCTTACCTCTGGGAGCGATCCGGCTGTTCGTTTCTGTCCGCCCCCTCGCGAATGCTCCCAGCAAATCAGCAGAGCCCCCGCCCTGCACTTCCTCTGCCTGTGTAATGTAAACACTGGCAGAGGAAGTGATGTCAGCTCTCCTCTCGGCGGCATTTTCGATCCGGTGAGGAGAAAAGACATCACAAGTAAGTCGCACCAACACTACACTGACACCACACACATAGGCACATTTAACCGCTTCCGATCACCCACCCCCCCCCACCCCCTGTCACAGTGTCAGTAATAGTAGTGATCATATATTTACTGATTACTGCATTTAGTGTTAGTGTAACAGGCAGTAATGGCCCATACACACGATCCCAATATCGGACGAAAACGATCGTCCGATGATGGATCGTCCGATTTTCGGATCGTGTGTACACTACTTTCGAGAGCCGATCACGACCGGTCATCTGATATTTTCCGATCGGACAAGCGTGAAAATTTTCCTCGTACGATGTCAGATCGTACGATTTTCGTTTAGTCAGTACAGCCGTCGTCCGACAATACAATACAAATACATTACAACATGTGACATCACTTCCGATCTTTTTTTTCAGTCGTACGAGAATTTTCCTGAGTTTAATAACCTATTGTATTTTACTCGCGATTATTAAGCGAAAAAAGTCGTACGATCCATCGGCCGATATTCGGATCGTGTGTATGGGCCATTAGTGTTAGGTCCAGGGTAGCCCCGTACCCCCCCTAATAAAGGTTTAACCCCTTGATCACCGCCCTAGTTAACCCTTTCACCCCCTATTGCCAGTGTCACTAAGCGATCGGTTTTCTGAATTAGTGTCACTGTTGCCGCTAGGTAGCTAATTTTTTTTTTTTATATTGCGATTTTTTTTTTTTTTTACTAAAGACATGTTGCTGAATACATTTTGGCCTAAATGTTTGACTAAGATTTAGTTTATTCGATTTTTCTTACTAAAAAAGTAAAAAATATATATATTTTTTTTTAAAATGTCGCTCTATTTTTTTTTTTTTTACGCAAAAAAAAAAATAAAAAAAATTGCAGAAGCAATCAAATACCATCAAAAGAAAGCTCTATTTGTGGGAAGAAAAGGACGCAAATTTTGTTTGGGAGCCACGTCGCACGACCGCGCAATTGTCTGTTAAAGCGACGCAGTGCCGAATTGTAAAAACGCCTCTGGGCATTTAGCAGCATATTGGTCCGGGGCTTAAGTGGTTAAATTATTACGGTCATAATTTACACATAAATGCGCAGATGCGCTCCTGGAAGAATGGTCAAACATTCCCATAGACACGCTCCTAAATCTTGTGGGCAACCTTCCCAGAAGAGTTGAAGCTTTTATAGCTGCAAAAAGGGGGGCCAAATCAATATTGAACCCTACGGACTAAGACTGGGAGTCATTAAAGTTCATGTAAAGGCAGGTGTCCCAATACTTTTGGTAATATAGTGTATGTACATGGTGCAACCATATATATCATGACATATAGAAGGGTTACTTCCCGAAGGTATCACATAATGATTGTGTCAGGGACGGCTCATACCAGCCACACAGGAGAACATTCCCTTTACCTGTGTGGACTTCTTCATGCTGGATGGGCTTTGGATGTGGTGCTTTGTGGTTATACAGGGCTTACCTTTTTTTTTTTTTTTTTAACTTTATTGGCATATTACAATGTGCCATTTCATTTATTTCTATGAACAACCGCTCAGCCGGGGTGCATAGAAATTCAAGGTGTGACAGAGAGCAGCGAAACAACGCAGACATGTTACAGATTTCCACACTGCCGCGTGCGTTCCATCGTGAATGGGGCATGTGGAAAACAAATGTGTTCTGTGTGGAGACTGGCATTCTTCTAGCACAGACAATCACTGATCTCCACACAAGTGTGAATGGGCCCTAATTCCGGGTTCACACTAATGCGGTGCGGGTCCCCGCCTGTAATTCACACAGGAATCGCAGCACATTCTTGTGCGAATTACATGCGGTGTTTCCGAGGTGCAATTAGAGCCATGGATTTCTTAGGCTCAAATCGCACCCCAGAATCAGATCACATGGGTGTTCACATCCTTGAGATCCGATTCTGCAAATCGCACTGCATTTTACTAGGGTTGTCCCGATACCACTTTTTTAGGACCGAGTACAAGTATCGATACTTTTTTTCATGTACTCGCCGATACCGAAACTTTTTTTGAGCCCTGGTTCACACTGGGCTGCGGGAGTGAAGCAGTGCGAGTTCAGCTGAACTCGCACGATTTCACTCCCGCCCGGCAGTCCCGATTTCAGCGACATCTGTGCAGGTTTCTGCACAGATGTCAATGTAAATCGCAGGCTGAAATCGCAAAAAGTAGTACAGAGACTACTTTTTGAAATCGGTGCAATGCCGCAGATGCAGCGTCGCGCCGATTAGGACAGTGCCATTGCCGGCAATTTGCGGCAAAATCCGCCGTTTTGACATGCGATTTGACTTGCCAAATCGCATGTCAAAACGCACCAGTGTGAACCAGGGCTAAATGTCATGTGACAGTTTTCAAACCACAATACAGACTAAGGATATTTTCTTTAGAATTATGAAGAACTCTAACTCAAGACATTATAAAAGAATAAAAATGAGTAAAAATGAATAAAAATGTTTTATTTTCTTGTCACGCAGTAATAAAAAAACTCAAAGAATTTTCACAGAACATGTTGATAAATACAAAAAAAGTATTCTATTTAGGTATCGGGAGCATTTGCACGAGTACAAGTACTCCCGCAAATACTTGGTATCGGTCCCGATACCGATACTAGTATCAGTATCTGGACAACCCTACATTTTACAAAGAGACTTGGGGTATCGTTACTAGAGCTGCAACTAACGATTATTTTCATAATCGATTAATCGGCCGATTATTTTTTCGATTAATCGATTAATCGGATAAAATCATTAAAAAAACGTAATGTGGAATTTTTTCGTTTATTTAACAGTAATAATGAAAAAACATGTTACACTCAAGCGGCAGATTAAAAAACGTTTAACATTAACATTACACAACTTTACAGCAGTACTATTCCTACCCGGGAACACCAATGCTGGGGCACTATTCCTCCCGGGAACACCAATGCTGGGGCACTATTCCTCCCGGGAACACCAATGCTGGGGCACTATTCCTCCCGGGAACACCAATGCTGGGGCACTATTCCTCACGGCAGGGCTTGACAAATTTGCTTGGAATCTAGGAGCCAGCTAAAAAAGTTAGGAGCCAGAAAATGCTCCCCGTCCCGACGAGCTTGCGCGCAGAAGCGAACACATACGCGTGATGTATCACCGCGATTGTTGGAGCGAGAGCAATAATTCTAGCTCTAGACCTCCTCTAACTCAAAACATGCAACTTGTATTTTTTTTAAACGTCGCCTATGGAGATTTTAAAGGGTAAAAGTTTGACGCCATTCCACGAGCGGGCGCAATTTTGAAGCGTGACATGTTGGGTATCAATTTACTCGGCGTAACATTATCTTTCACAATCTAAAAAAAAATTGGGATAACTTTACTGTTTTATTTTTTAATTAAAAAAAAATAAAAATCCAAAAAAAGTGCGCTTGTAAGACCGCTGCGCAAATACGGCGTGACACAAAGTATTGCAACGATCGCCATTTTATTCTCTAGGGTGTTAGAATAAAAAATATATATAATGTTTGGGGGTTCTAATTATAGGAAAGGAGATGGCAGTAAAAAATAACATTACAGTTGCTGTTTAACTTGTAATGTCAAACGGCCACCACCAGATGGCGCCAGCTCACAGAAGGAAGAGCTTGGGACTTCACAAGGCCGCGGCCTCAATTAGCGTTTGCCGCGGACCCGCGCCGATCGCGCGGCGGAGGTGGTGGGGGCGCACGGAGACGCAGGATTTTGTGCCTCCGTGCTCCCCCACCTCCCCCGCTGCTCGATCGCGGCGGGCCCGCGGCAAACAGTAATTGAGGCCGCGGCTTTGAATGGGCGGAAGGGCGGACCGATTAATCGATAATGAAAATCGTTGACAACGATTTTCATTATCGAATATTATCGATAATATCGATTAATCGTTTCAGCTCTAATCGTTACCTTAACCACTTCAAAACTGGGCACTTTCACCCCCTTCCTTCACAAACCAATTTTCAGCGCTCTCCCACTTTGAATGACAATTGCACGGTCATGCTACACTGTACCTCAAATTTTTTTCTTATCATTTTGTTCACACAAATAGAGCTCTTTTTAGCTCCGTGTGAGGAGAGCCGATTGCCTAGCAACCAGCTCTCTATTTAAATCACATGATGGCTGTGATTGGACACAGCCATCATGTGATCAAGAGGGCCAATCACAGAGCCTTCCTGCCGATCCAAAATGCACCGCCGTGTCCGGGTGACACGAGGGCATCGGGATCTTGCAGCTGGTGGGCACATGATCCCGATCCTTCTGAGGGACGTTCAGGAACATCCACTCAGGAGGAAGCACCCACCTGCCCGTATATGTGCAGTGGCCGGGTGGGAAGTAGTTAAAGTGCTTGTAAACCTAGTTACACCACTTACACCTACAGGTAAGTCTATAATAAGGCTTACCCGTAGGTACTGTAAATATCTTCTAAACCTGCACGGGTAGGAGATATTTACCATATACGCTCTCGTGCCGACGTCATTGGCGCATGCGCTGTGAAGAAAGGGCCCTCCGTGCCATGACTGACCGCTCCCATGTGCTTGCGTGGGAGTGACGTCACACGACTCCAGCCAGCCACAGAGCCAGAGAACGCGGACCCGATGGAAGAGGGGTGAAAATGGATGCGGCCACAAGTGGGGACAGCGCAGGCTTTGTTTGCAGGTAAGTGCCACATAATGGGCTAGTTTGCGATGCATACTAGCCCATTATACTTTTACTTTGCAGGGGGGAAAAAGAGCAAGTAAAACGCATCAGGGTTTACTTCCTCTTTAACATACACGCCACAATTGGTTTGCATGCACGGGTTGCGATTATTCGGTGTGATATTCGCAGTGAATTTGCACCACATCCAGTGTGAACCGAGGCCTACTGGTTAGTTTGCTCAGACTGACTGCAAGCGGGTGCAGAGAAGAGAATCTACAGAACTACAAAAATACAACCATGGAAATGTGGAATACGGAGGTGACATTAGCTCTATGTAACGGAGAACATGGCGCTTACATTCCTATAAATATCCAGTCTGCATTCCTCACATAAGACCTCACACCTCACTTTTCAAAGACAAACAATTACTGCTATAATCGGAATCTGGTGGGTAGGTACGTAAGGGCTGGTTGTCTTCTCTAATTCCCTTAAAGAGGAAATCAAGGATTGGATATTTGTTACAGAGTTACACTGATGGGTTTTACTTACTCTTTTGCTCCCTGCAAACCCTACAAATTAAAACCATAATGGGCTAGTATGCATTGCATACTAGCCCATTATGTAAAACGTAGCTGCAAATGAATCCAGCGTTGTCCCTTGTGCAGGCTGCGTCCATCTTCTCGCCCCTCTTCCTTCCAGGGCCGCGGACTCCAGCTCTGCGGGCAGTTATGGCACACGCTAGGGAAGAAACGGCACGGAGGTCCGTTTCTTCTGCATGCGCCGATTACATGATCGGCACACTACAAGTGAAATATCTCCTAAACGGCAGGTGGTGCGTACAGGTGACAGGTGGGGGGGGCGTACAGATGACAGGCAGGGGGGGGGGGCGCACAGATGACAGGCGGGGGGGGGCGCACAGATGACAGGCGGGGGGGGCGCACAGATGACAGGCGGGGGGGGCGCACAGATGACAGGCGGGGGGGGGGGATGGGCGGGGGGGGGGGGCACAGATGACAGGCGGGGGGGGGGGGGGCACAGATGACAGGCGAGGGGGGGCGCACAGATGACAGGCGGGGGGGGGGCGCACAGATGACAGGCGGGGGGGGCGCACAGATGACAGGCGGGGGGGGCGCACAGATGACAGGCGGGGGGGGCGTACAGATGACAGGCGGGGGGGGGGGGCGCACAGATGACAGGCGGGGGGGGGCGCACAGATGACAGGCGGGGGGGGGCGCACAGATGACAGGCGGGGGGGGCGCACAGATGACAGGAGGGGGGCGCACAGATGACAGGCGGGGGGGCGTACAGATGACAGGCGGGGGGTGGTGTACAGATGACAGGCGGGGGGTGGTGTACAGATGACAGGCGGGGGGTGGTGTACAGATGACAGGCGGGGGGTGGTGTACAGATGACAGGCGGGGGGTGGTGTACAGATGACAGGCGGGGGGGCGCACAGATGACAGGCGGGGGGCGCACAGATGACAGGCGGGGGGGGGGGGGCGCACAGATGACAGGCGGGGGGCGCACAGATGACAGGCGGGGGGCGCACAGATGACAGGCGGGAGGGTGTACAGATGACAGGCGGGGGCGCACAGATGACAGGCGGGGGGCGTACAGATGACAGGCGGGAGGGTGTACAGATGACAGGCGGGGGCGCACAGATGACAGGCGGGGGGCGTACAGATGACAGGCGGGGGGCGTACAGATGACAGGCGGGGGGGCGTACAGATGACAGGCAGGGGGGGTGTACAGATGACAGGCAGGGGGGGTGTACAGATGACAGGCGGGGGGGCGTACAGATGACAGGCGGGGGGCGTACAGATGACAGGCGGGAGGGTGTACAGATGACAGGCGGGGGGCGCACAGATGACAGGCGGGAGGGTGTACAGATGACAGGCGGGGGGCGCACAGATGACAGGCGGGGGGCGCACAGATGACAGGCGGGGGGGCGTACAGATGACAGGCAGGGGGGGTGTACAGATGACAGGCGGGGGGGCGTACAGATGACAGGCGGGGGGCGCACAGATGACAGGCGGGAGGGCGCACAGATGACAGGCGGGGGGCGCACAGATGACAGGCGGGGGGCGCACAGATGACAGGCGGGGGGCGCACAGATGACAGGCGGGGGGGCGTACAGATGACAGGCGGGGGGCGTACAGATGACAGGCGGGGGGCGTACAGATGACAGGCGGGGGGGCGTACAGATGACAGGCAGGGGGGGCGTACAGATGACAGGCGGGGGGGCGTACAGATGACAGGCGGGGGGCGCACAGATGACAGGCGGGGGGCGCACAGATGACAGGCGGGGGGGCGCACAGATGACAGGCGGGGGGGCGTACAGATGACAGGCGGGGGGGCGTACAGATGACAGGCGGGGGGGCGTACAGATGACAGGCGGGGGGGCGTACAGATGACAGGCGGGGGGGCGTACAGATGACAGGCGGGGGGTGGAAGGATGGGGGTGTATGGGGTGATAACACACAGAATGAGATCTCCTCTGACGGACAAGAGACCCTCAATGTCAACAAATGTCATTCGGCCCCTGAGCCATCCTGAGCGACCTCCTCCCACACTGACCGATGCAGCACGACACTCTCACACACGGCTGATCTCATCACTACGGAGGATAAGCCGGGAGCACAGGTGATCGGAGGACAGTGACCGATGCCGGACTGATCTGATGACCCGCGGACACCTCATCTATCCATCCTCCCCATACGGAGATCCCCATCCCCCACACAGATCCCCCTCCATACCACAGACGTTCTCCTCCAGCCCCGGGCACACACCGCTCTCCAGCCGCTTTACCTCTCCCGAATCTGCCCACGTCCCAGTCTCGCGAGATCTCTAGAGTGGCGTGTACGGTACACAGGCTCCCCCCTGCGTCATTGGTCCTCTGCCTGTTACTGAGCATGCGCGACCTGCCCACCACTTCTATTGATAACCATGCTAACAAACCATATATCATTTCCTTATTGCTCAAAAATAAAACATACACATCCATTTTATTCTATATTTCATGAAAGCATTTCTTGCTGTGTATTTCTCCTCCTGCACCTCTTCTTTTACCCCTCATTTCCATGTGTTTGGAACAAGCAGTGCAGGATGAAGCCGAAGTTGGCTCCTTATTCGGCCACCTTGTTATTCAGGCTCATCGGAACCCTCCCCCCCTCCGGTGTGACATTTGGCACCTTTCAGGGGAGGGGGGTGCAGATACCTGTCTCAGGTATTTTCACCCACTCCCGGCCACAGTCTGCGGGTAGACTGCGGGCAGAACTTCAGATCCCCCCCCCTGTTGTGTTCTGGGAAACATTCGGACCTAGAACACAGCGGGGACCAGTGAAAAAGGCGCAGCGTGACTCACGCATGCGCCGTAGGAAACCGGGCAGTGAAGCCGCAATGCTTCACTTCCTGGTTTCCTCACCGAGAATCGCTCGTCTTCTGCTGCCGACGTCGCTGGACTCCAGGACAGGTAAGTGTCCTAATATTAAAGTCAGCAGCTGCAGTATTTGTAGCTGCTGGCTTTTAATATTTTTTGTACAGCGGAGCTCGGCTTTAACAACAATTCTGTCAGCCTAACAGCCATGTATTTAAAGGGGTAATTCTGAATAAATAACTTTTTCTATATAAAAACCATCTTGGCTCAGCCAAATTCCACTTTTATACTCATTGGGCATCCTAATATATAGGAAAGTCCAATTTGGCCATAGCCAAGTGATAGAAATCATAAAATATGGCACCAAACTTGCCGCCCTGTCACCCATGCATTTCAATGGGAAATTCCGAATAAGAAGCCAGGCTATTCCTATATGAAAACCATCTTGGCAACAATGAGTATAACACAAATGGAATTTGGGTGAGCCAAGATGGTTTTTATATAGGAATAGCTTGGCTTCTTATTCGGAATTTCCCAATGAAATGCATGGCTGTCATGGTACCACATTTGGTTGCCATTTTTTATGATTTAGGTCACTTGGCTCGGGCCATATAAGAATGGTTTGGTTTCTTATTCAGAATATCCCGTTGAAATGCATGGCTGTCAGGGTGCCATATTTTAGGATTTATATCACTTTATAAAACTTATAGAACTTTCCTATATAGAAGGATGCCCAATGAGTATAAAACAAGTGGAATTTGAGTGAGCCAAGATGGTTTTCATATAGAAATAGCTTGGCTTCTTATTCTCAATTTCCCATTAAATTCATGAGGGGAAGCTGTCGCCACTAAGAGGCCATCCACCTTGTTACCAGGGACCATAGTGTGTAGCTGAAGCATGTACCGGAGCAGTATTCTCACCAACCGGGGATGGTGAAGAATCTGGAAACTTCAGCAGGTGCCAAGCCAGGGACCCAACAAGAGGGGTAACACTTGAGGAGTATCTGGAGTGACAAGCCAAGGACCCAGCAGGGAAGCGGGGGTGACGCTTCAGGAAGATACTAACGAAGATAGATAATAGAAGAGCTAACGGGATCCAGCGGCAGCGAATCAGCAAGTCTGGTGAGTAAGGATGAGCTTTGGCGTGTTCGCATTGGAACACGTGCAGAGCCCGCCAGGAAGTGTGCACGGCGCTGCGCTAATCATAGCCAGGGAGACATTGTCCCGATGCTCGGCTGCAGAGATCGGGAAATGTCTCCCTGGCTGTGATTAGCGCAGCGCCGTGCACACTTCCTGGCGGGCTCTGCACGTGTTCCATGCGAACATGCCGAAGCTCATCCTTACTGGTGAGAGAGACTTGGAGCTCAGTGGGCTGAGGGTCTACAAGGCGTGATTGTATAAAAGTAAAGGAATTTGTTACAATTTTTGTTAGGAACTGTTCTAGGACTGTTGCCATAAAAGACAGCGGTCCTACACCTGAAAATGTGGTGTCTTGCAGGATGCCTTTCCCTGCATGGCTGTTAGGGTGACCACATTTCCAAACTGCCATTCAGAGACACACCCCCTCTCTCACCTTCCCCCCCCAAATAAGATGAGGGGGGGCGGGGGGAAATGTAGTCTCGGGGTTGATGGGGAATTTGGCGGTGGGTTATTTGTCAGGTGAATGTACTATTTGCCACCAGATGCAGTGCCGTTTGCCACCTATAGCCTGCCACCAGATGCAGTGCTGTTGTCGCTCCCTCTGCATAAGCCACGTGTGTAGAAGGAAAGGAGTGGTGTCACTATCTGGAAGTGAAGATCACACCAGTCGTTGCTGCTTGCCGCTGGGTTCCGGAGAAGGAGGAGGTGCCAAGGTGGTGGGGACAGAAGTGCTGCACTAGGCGCAGGCCTTGCAACCTGGTCTCACTGTCAGAGAGTAGTTGCAAGATGCCAGGCAGAGCCGGCCCTAGCAACCAGTTCCAGAAATGTAGTTATTAGTTAGTAGGGGGTGTCCTCTATTATATTCTGGGACATTGTATTGTCCCATCTGTGGCCTGTACAACAAGCTCCACATCCCAGGTAAAATCAAGGATGTACACCTACCCAACTGTAATACAGTGGAACCTCGGATTGCGAGTCGCGCGGTTAAAGAGCAATACGAGCACTGTATTTTACAAAATCGTGACTCGGTTTGCTGGTGTTGTCTCGCAAAACAAGCACGATTCAGCCCAAAGCGGTGTGCAGTACCGGTTTTGGCCTAAGTTGGGGGGGTGCCAAGCAGAGCCGAACATCGCTGATCGCAGGCGATCAGCACCGTTCTGAAATGCACGGAAAGGCCCAAAGACAGCATGGCTGACCTCAGCAAATCTCGGGTAGAAAGTCTTTCTGAGGTTTGCCGAGGTCAGCCGAAGTGTCCTAGGGCCTTTTCACCCTTTTCCGAGGCTCTCCGACACCCCCCCTGCCTCTGGCCGCATGCGGTATTGCACCCTATTGAAGTGAATGCGGAACTAATTATTTTTGTTTCCATTGAGTTCAATGGAGAAACTCGCTTTGATATGCGAGTACTTTGGATTACGAGCATTCTCCTGGAACAGATTATGCTCGTAATCCGAGGTTCCACTGTACATCAATATAACCTAAATGTAACCTCTACACATCTCTCCTTACAATATAAATTTATAAAACACCACATATATGCAAATAATGAGAAAGGGCAAATTACAAAAGCAATTCACAATCAGTCAGAAAACGTAAGTGGTGACTCAACCCATCCTCCCCACACTTTGTTGCCCTCCATTGGCCTTCTAGACCATCATTGACTGCTTTCTTCCAAAAAAGGATAATGAGTTTAACTGCATAATACAATAACATAAGAAGTGTACGTATAGCTCTAGTGGAGGCCAGCCTATCTACTAAGCGTAAACACATGTTCTGACAGAAGGGTTGAGGGATTGAATACATTGAACGACTTCTGTCCAATATGGTTGTATGTGCGGCCATTCCCAAAAGATATTCATAAAGTCTTCTCGCCAGCAGAAGGAGCTACCCCTGTACATTTTTGGCTAGTTTGGCTGGAGTTAGGTACACTCTATGTCACCTCTCTCTCAGAGACCAACCTAGTAAAGGGTCCTCATCATCCATATCAGGTACTGCGGCTGTCCAAGATGTTCTGCAGGTTTCCAGCATTTTGGTGGTTTCAGGGAACAGGTATTTATAAATAGTAGACGGGGGTTTAGAAAGATCATTGTCCTTCAACCTGGATTCCAAGTCACATGCGACTTGGAATCCAGGAACTGAACAAGGTCAGATTAAAGGGGTTGTAAAGGTACAATTTATTTTCCTAAATAGCATCCTTTACCTTAGTGCAGTCCTCCTTCATGTCCTTATTTCTTCTGAGAAATCCTCACTTCCTGTTCTTCTGTCTGTAACTCAACATTTTCTGATGACAAATTGATTTAGAAACGCGTAAAAAGCTGGTAGGATCCGCGCTGAAAGGGGGTACACCACGCACCGGGGCCATCTGTAGCAGCACAAGTGGAAACGGGAGTAAGATACTTTACCTCTTTAAGGCTAGCGAGCGGCCACAACACTCGACATTGCCACAGACACTCAGTGCCGGTTCGGGCACTATGCTTGTGAGTGTATTCGTCTTTAAATATTTGTTTTAAATACATTTTTTACGTACTTCACCATGTTGAGCCCATTGTTGTTTTTGAGGCTATGAGTATACCACTGAAAATAACCTAAGGAGAACCTTTATTTGGACCTCTAAAGAATAAGCTTTTTGCCTTATAACATCTAGGATCTGGTGAGCATTGCATTCAGCTGTTGGTGATGGTGGCACGTAATTTTTACGGGTGGAAGATTTAAATTTCACAAGTGTTTGGACTTTTTCTCTATCTCACAGTCCAGCTGTCAATTCAGCTTTTTGAATTTGTTTATGGAATTTTTTTCACAGTATTTAATATAAATCTTTTCATATAATCTGGTATCTTAGGTTCTACCCACACGGAGAAAGCAATATATATGTAATCTGCATATCATATATATATTGTAAGATTTGGGGAATCAGACTCCAGTGGCAGGTGCGTTTTTAAGGGCTTGGTAGCCCACTTTTATTTAAAAACTCACAAAAGGTTCACATATGCAATAGCATCCCTCGCAGGGGGTTTCCACCATTACTGCAATGTATAAACTAAAGAGCTTAGCCTCCTGGCTTTCAATCCTGGCATCCGACGGCTTCAGGCCTCTAGCCTAAGCCCAAGTTCTGTTCCTCAGAACACACAGCGTTTCCCAGAGATAAGCTCAATCCTTGCTTTTCTCCTAGTCAGCGACTTGCTGCACAAACATAAAGCGGAATCTGCAACCTGCAGATCTGCACACACTAGCTGCAATCCATGCAGCCTCTCTGACTCCTTTCAGAGAGTTGGGAGCTCACCTGGCTCCCAGGGACCAGACTTCCTGTCTGTGGGTGGGGCCCTGAATACTGTTCAGGTGAGCCTTAAAAAGCCCAAAACACAGCTGACCCATTAACATGTGTTTCTTTAGAGAATCTGGCGTAAAGTAGCCATTTCTCACCCCGGACAGGGTCCCATCCTCACAATATATATATATATATATATATATATATATATATATATATATATATATAATATTAGTAATTAAGTTTTGATTCATGTTTTTATAGCACATCTCAATAATTGAGGTATTCTTACACTGTAAAGTATGGTTGTTTAATGTATATTTTGGATATATAAACACTAAATTAGCGCAGTAACAATTTTGCTCTACAATGTAACTCAACATCGCAATGCAAGGCTTTCTTCCTGGTGTGGAGTGTCATGCTCGCCCCCTTCCTTAGACTACAGGAGGGTCAGGACGCTCTCTACGTTGCAGATAGAGAAAAGAGCTGTGTGTTAGTGGCCGTCCTGACTCTCCTGTTGTCCAAGGGAGGGGGCGAGCACGAGGAAGCTATTTAGGGAAAAAAAATGGTACCTTTATAACCCCTTTAAAAGTGATAGGCATGTCTCATTTGGATTCTACCAGAAATCTCATGGGATAGCCCTCTAAAATCTATCCCATGAGTCACCCTCCAGGCCTGTAGGACCGATCTCAAGGAACTAGTTTGGGTGTGAGGAGAGTGGGGACCTCTATGTACTAAATGGGTCAGCGCTTCACAAGAGCCTACTACAGCTGCTTCTAATGCCCTGTACGTACGATCGGATTTTCCGTCAGAAAAACCTTGGATGGTTTTTCTGACGGAATTCCGCTCAAGCTTGGCTTGCATACTCACGGTCACATAAAAGTTCTCTGAACTTTCGACCATCAAGAACATAGTGACGTACAACACTACGACCAGCCAAGAAAATTATATTCAATGCTTCCGAGCATGCGTCAGAATTTTGCGCGTCGGAATTGCTACAGACTATCTAATTTTTTTCCGTCTGAAAATTTGAGAACCGGCTCTCAAGTTTTTGTATTTCCGACAGGAAAATCAGATGGAGCCTAAACACGGTAGCAATTACGACCAAAAGCTCACATCAGACTTTTCTTGTTGGAAATTCCGACCATGTGTGTACGGGGTATAAGGCCACTGCGGGATCATCTAGAGGGCTCACCAGCCACCTATGTGCAAACACCAATTACCCAGCCAAAAAATACTTGTAAAAATTTGAAACTGTCAGGCCCCCCTTCTTCCAGGGTTATTACAGAACATCGAGGCGAATTGGCAGTTGCATTTTTTCATGTCACATGATATTTGCTCTACTGTTTATCAAATCGATATTCATAGTAAAACATACACTCTAATAAATTCTATTGTATACAAACACAATACAATACCCAATTTTATGGTAAAATAAAATTGATGAGGTTGCATCAAGGAAATATTGTACACCCAGAGTTCATATTTACATAAGGGTGGGGGCTTATAAAAAAAAATACCAAAACATTTTTTTAAATTGCCAATTTTTATTGTATTTTAGCGTTTTCAATACAAAAATATAAAACAGTTGAATGAAGTAAAGAAAGGTGTAGTAGAAACAAACATCTCCAGTAAGGGCATAAATGGTCTCAGTTCAACAATTTAAACACAATGTCCGGTGGCATAGTTAGCTAGATCACAACACTGCACAGCCCAGAAATGCAATATCGGAAGTGCAGTAGTAATAGATTTTTTATTTTTTGGCAGCCATTCCATATGCATGTGCATTAATAGATAGACTGCGTAGCCTGCTGTTCCAGAGAGAAATAAAAGAAAAAAAAGAGGAGGGAGGAAGAAAGGAAAAGTGAGAGAGTAAAAGGAGGGAGAGAGTGAGAGTGAGAGAGATGTAGAGAAAAGTCCCCAATGGGCTTGTCTCTCCTGGGCTCCAAGTGCACATGGTATACAGAGTGGGTGAGGAGTCTCATAGAATCAGGGTGGGTCTATCCATCGATGCCAAGGATCCTATGTCGCCGAGTGTAGATCTAGGTGAACCCCCAATCTAGCCGACATGGACTCCATGACCTCCATATCCTTGATCCTGGCATAAAGGTCAGAAAGTGTTGGGGTATTACATTGTTTCCATTGAAGGGCCACTAGAAATCTAGCCGCCATTACTATATGTGTGGCTCATTTTTTAGCCAAACTGGGTAATTTGGGGGGGGGGGCCCAATAAGAAAAATTTAGGTTAAAGAGGGATATCTATCTCAAACAGCCAATGGAGAAGCTCCCTGGCCGATTGCCAGTAAGGTTGTAGAACTGGGCAACTCCAATAGATATGATATAGCATGCCCTGGTCCTGGAGACATCTCCAGCAGCGATCCGAGGCCGATGGCTATATAGCATGTAGGCGAGATGGCGTTAGGTACCAGTAAAAGAGCACCTTGTACGTGTTCTCCTTATAGAGCGTACACATAGAGTTCTTGGTCACCCAAGACCATATAGTGGACCATTGTTCTGAAGATAATTCCTCTCCAAGATGTTCCTCCCATCTATGCATTTATCTATGTTCCCCCTGAGAGACCATATCATAGGAGTTTTGTTTTGGTATTTTTAAAGATTATTTTGTTACACTAAAATTTTCTATTTTTTTTCTAATATTTTTAAACATAACTTTAAAGGGGTTGTAAAGACAAAAATATTTTCCTCTTAAATTAAAGTCTGACAGTAGGTGATGAAGTAAAAAGTAATGTTTTGCATTATAACTAGTTTCGTACCTGTTGAAATCAAGCCGTTTTATTCACCTCCGTCACTCCTGAATCGTTATTCTCTCTGACTTCCTGGTTTGCGGTGCGCATTCATTGTTGCTACATGACGGCCTAATGGGAACTACAGTTCCCATTAGGCTTAGCCTCCATGCCTGTGAGGGATAAGAGAGCATCTTCACGCAGGGCTGTAGTCATAGGGAGGAGGTGAGCACATTCTACTTTCCACCATGCAAAACATCTCAGATGCTGGTGGAAAGCAAGAAGAGGAGAGACAGGAAATGGCATTTTCAAACCTGAATTACTGTATTTTGGAGGTCAAAAGGAAAAACAAGGTAAGTGATATTTAAATGCTCTAGCTTACAGCAATCAATTGATCTAATAAAAAACAAACCTTTAGTGTTCCTTTAATGCCATCACAAGAACCTGTTACCTGCACTTTGCTATCATAAAGGTTGGTTAACAGGTTCTCTTCTGGGAGACATCAGAGTTCTATTAGACCCAGAGCGGTCAGGGATTGACAGCTCTGAATCTCAGAAGTGCTCAGAGCTAAGCACTTCTGGGTTCATACTACCCAGGGAAGATCAGCAAACAGATGTTCGCTGATCTCCAGCTGCTTTCCATCTGTGACCCGCCATAGAGGTCCTGGCCAACCTGGATAGACAGGTGAGCCCTAAAATCTGAGACTAAAAGAGTAGACAAAGCTGCTATCGTGGTATGGAGTTTGTTTATATCCGTATGTTCCCCCCGATAGAACATGTCAATGGCAACAAACAACAAGTCATGGGCAAAATTGTGAGGTAAGTATTCAGCTGGGTGAAGGGGAGGGGAAGCAAAGTGGGGGAAGGGGGATAAGTGCACTTATCCTTTAAGATGCTTACAGTGATCCACTGGACTAATCTCAGAAACCCCCAAGAAATGCCCATGAATCAGATTATCAGTAAAACATCCTAAAGAAATTCCTAAGCAATAGTCTGAATTCCATCATACCCTCAATCAGTTATACTCGAAGCTCAAGGAGTACTCTGATTCCTCCATCAGTTATACTCTACATTCAACTACATTGACCTCAATGCTCAATGAGTACTTTGTCTAATTAGCTATTTACAAAACTTTTACAATTTCTCTCATGTATCAGCTCATTATTTTTTATATATTGTGCTGATTGGTAACTGTCCTTGAAAAAGATAGGAAAACATTAATCAGTAAGGAGCAGGAAAGCATGAATCACTGACGTGTCAGAATATATTTTGTTTACAAGAACAAAAGGAAATGGTCCAAACACAGGAAGATAAAAATACTAAAACATGCATATTTTTCAGGAAGAGAAGAAATTGAAACTTACATTAGTGAGCAATAACACACACTTCATACTGTGCTTTTACATGCAGCAATCCAAACGTGTCATTTTAAAGGATAGGTACAGCCAAAGCTCATTTATCTTTACTTCTCCTGTGGAGCACGGGCGTGTAGTTTGTTCTGCACTCCTATGATGCATTTTCAGCAGACGGTGGGCTGAAGCCCTTTGTCAGCTGACATCACAGAGTCGGTCCAGGATTGGGCAAGATCACGACAATGAAGTCGGGATCCACCCACATGCCTGGACCGACACCTGGCTCAGCCTCTCAGCAAGTCACTGAGAGCCTGATCCAGTTGCTCACCCCCTCCCCTCCACAGCCCACCGATCCAGTGAGTGTTGTTGGAGGTGGCAGAGCAGAAAGCTGGTGACTGATAGTGTTGAGCGGAATACGCCATATTCGATTTCGCGATATTTCACGAAAATAGAAGAATATTCGTGAAATATTCGTTAATATCGAATATTCGTGATATTTTATAAAAAAAATTTTTTTGCGAAATTTCACTAATGCGAATGCGAAATTGATTGCGAAATTCTCGTTAATACGCGAAAACGGAGATCATTTCCTGGATTACTAAACTAATATGCACTAAACACTAACTCTACTTACACAAACTTATATGACTAAACTAAAGCAAATTTTTTTTTGTTTTTTGTTTTTTTATACACAAAACACAGAAGGGCAGAGAAAGTATTCGCGAATATTCGTAATACGAATATTCGCATTGCGAATATTCGGCAACATAAAAGGATCGCCTCAGCTACTCGGCCCAGGGTCTCTAATCATACCAGCAATGCTTTTAGACGTCGATGGAGATCACTAGGATGTGATCTGTTTTAAAAATAAATTTGAAAAAATACGAATATTCGCAATATCGAATATTCACTGTGATATTCGATTTATTCGCAAATACTCGAATATGCAATACTCGTTACGAATATTCGCAATGCGAATATTCGTGAGCAACACTAGTGACTGACACATAACAGCTCTCTGCCCATAGAGCTGTGAGAACCGAGCGATCGGTGGTGTCTGCTCGCATGGTTCTCAGTGTTAGAGGCACCGCGGGAACAGATGCAGCATTGGACCAATGCTGCTTCCACCTAGAAAAGTATGAATCTTAACCACTTCAATACCGCACACTGTCATATGACGTCCACAAAGGGGATCTCCTATCCAGGGTGGACGTCATATGAGGTCCTGGACTTTGTGCGGTGATATCTGAATGATTCCTGCAGCTAGAGGCATCATTCAGATATCATTGTGTTCCGGCGGCGATCCTGCGCGAACGTCTGATATAATGGGGGGATTCTGATGTGAAGGGAGAACGTCTCTGATATAATGGGGGGGGGGATTCTGATGTGAAGGGAGAACGTCTGATATAATGGGGGGATTCTGATGTGAAGGGAGAACGTCTGATATAATGGGAGGATTCTGATGTGAAGGGAGAACGTCTGATAATGGGAGGATTCTGATGTGAAGGGAGAACGTCTGATATAATGGGGGGATTCTGATGTGAAGGGAGAACGTCTCTGATATAATGGGGGGGGGGATTCTGATGTGAAGGGAGAACGTCTGATATAATGGGGGGATTCTGATGTGAAGGGAGAACGTCTGATATAATGGGAGGATTCTGATGTGAAGGGAGAACGGATGTGAAGGGAGAACGTCTGATAATGGGAGGATTCTGATGTGAAGGGAGAACATCTGATATAATGGAAGGATTCTGATGTGAAGGGACAGCTCTGAACTTCACTGCTGGTCAGTACTGTGTTCCTGGACTCACAGTAGCAGCAAGACGTGCTCTCTCCTCCTCTCCGTGCTGTTTTTCACACCCAGGTGTCTACTGCTGGACGTGTCAGCCCTCTCTCTCTCCTAGGGCTAGAACCAGGGGGTAGCAGCTACTGGCGCACGATTCCTAGGAGTAGGACGTGTGGCTCATACTCCCTGGATAGGTAGGGTTGTTTCTTGCCACCCCCCGCTCCTGCTCCAGCTCCAGGTAGACGCACCTATCCACCCCTGGGTCATCCTCTGTCCATCCTCCGAAAAAAACTCCAGATTCCTCCTCCCCTCCTCTGAAGGTAAGCCTGCCTGCCTGTCTCCCTGGGACTGAGATCGACCGTCCTTTTCAGGACAAGCCGCGGCTTTCTATCCCGGGAGACGGACGATCGAATCCCCCTCATTACATTCGCACCATTGCCCACTGTAGAGGCTTCCTTTCCTCACCGCCTCCCACCCCCCACCGCTGATTCCCGTCTCTTTTCCCTGTTACCTCCCCCGGCACCTCCCCGCCTCTATTCCCCGTTATTCCCCGTCTTCTCCCCTGAACCGCGCCAGCCACAGCTGATTCGCGGCCGCCTCATCTTAGGAAAGGCCGCGGCTTCATCCGCGGCCTAGCGGCGCGCCGCACTCTCGGCCTAAAAACATCACCAGAAACTTCCCAGGAGTTCACCCCCAGCCCCTACAGGACTCATCCACCCCTGGTTTCAACAACCAGTCCCCCCCCCCTGCTCACCAATCCACCCAGCTGGCTACACACCAGCCTGGGTCCCATGTCCTGCTCCTCGTCGGCGGCCATCTTGGTACACCCCAGCAGCAGTGACAGCTCTCCCCCCCCACCCCCCTTTTCACAACTTAATAGTACTTGATCCAGGGGTTCGCCCGATCGCCTTTCAGGGATCAGGAAGGAATTTTTTCCCCTACCAAAGCAAATTGGCATAGCACGGCTAGGGGTTTTTTGCCTTCCTCTGGACCAAGCCGGGAGGATTCACCGAATCCTCTCTCCATCGCCACCAAAAAAAATACTTCTCCCCCGGTGAATGGCGACCATGGCTAATCTGCGGTACTCTGCAGAAACCATTTGGGATCTGAGGCGTTTCGCCGCAATACTGCCAGCCATCACCAAAAAGACCCTAAGAATTGAGCAACTTTTGAGGATCGATCGATGATCGACTGTCCAAAATGTTAGCCGTTTACCCCAGCCTAAGCACATTTCATGTGCTTTGATCAACACAAGATCGGCAGTAAAACACTGACTTGAAATCCATGATTTCATTCTACAACACGATCTAGACTGCATCTTCATTACAGAGAGCTGGCTTACAGCCGACTGTAACACCATTCTAGGAGAACTGGTGCCAGAACACTACCGTATTATAACGGAAAACAGAATAGGACAAAGAGGAGGAGGCCTGGCAGTGATTTGCAAGACTCAGCTTGCAATCACCAAACCAGTCCTTCAAAACCCTCTTCCATTCATGGAAACCCTTACTTTACAACTGCAAACAAATTCAAAGGAGACCGTCCACGTTCTGCTCTGCTATAGGCCACCGGGCCCAAAATCGCAGCTGCTATCATCATGGACGGATTTCTTCTCCACTTACACCCTCAACAGCAAACATTTTTTGCTGCTCGGGGACTTCAACCTCTGGGCCAATTCCTCACAAGACCCCATTGCCGATGCCTGTATTAACCACCTGGTAGATTTAGGGTCACAGCAACTAGTATGTGGACCCACACATGCTTCAGGTCACACACTTGATCTTATTTTCAGACAAGATCTGGAAATAAAAATTTTGAAAAAAAGGAAAAGGTGCCATGGACAGACCACCATGCAATTAAATTCATTATTTCCACAATCCCCCCCGCAACCAAAACATCAAATCCAGTGACAACACACTGAACTAGATGTCAGAAGAAGCTCCACTCGGAACTCTTCAAAACCACTTTAAGGAAAAAAATAGAAACAACTCAGCCGCATCAAACGGCCATTGAAACACTGGATGCCATAAATTTGGCCATGCTACAGTCAGCCGACTTGGTAGCGCCGAAACGTAAAACCCGCATCCGGAAAAACAACCGCAGCTGGTTTAACAACCAGCTGTCGTTACTGAAGCAAGAACGCAGAAGGGCCGAATCTGCCTGGAAAATAAGTTCTTCAGAGCTAAACCTATCCATCTACAAGGCGAAAACAAGAAAATACCACAAAGAAATTTTCCAAGCCAAGAAAAATTATTTTTCGGAGGCTATCAACAGCGCCTTCAACCGCCCCCGCAAACTCTTCAAGATGGTCACTCAGACCATGAAACCAGGATGTATTGAAGCCCCCAATACAGACACACAAGAATTTTGCAATGAACTATCGGATTGCTTCATTAATAAAATCGAGGCAATCCGTGAAAGCATTCAGCAAAACAATTCCCCCCTCAGCCCCCCCTGCAGCCGCTCACACAACACCCATAGTAATTCTCCTATATTGGGTAAGTTCACCCTGGAACCCATCTCCATCGAGGCCACTAAGAATATCATTGGTACTTTGCGTAATGGCACAGCGCCAAATTACATTATCCCCACAAAACTGCTGAAGGAATGCGCCTACATCCTGGCTCCTCCCATCACGCAGCTTATCAACCAGTCTTTCTTGGAGGGCATGCCCTCACAGTTGAAAGAGGGTATAATCCAACCCATCCTGAAGAAACCCTCCCTGGACCCCAAGGACCCACTCCACCGCCGTCCCATAACAGGCCTCAATGTACTCTCAAAGGTAATGGAAAAAGTAGTGGTACAACAGCTGCAACAGCATCTAGATACCCACAAGCTACTTGACCCATTGCAATCAGGCTTCCGTCCCGGACACGGGACGGAAACAGCACTGCTGAAAGTATGGGACGATGTTCTCAAGGCCGCAGACGAAGGAGAATCTTGTCTTCTAGTTCTGTTGGACCTAAGTGCAGCTTTCGACACTGTAGACCACAAACTGTTACTGACTCGGCTTGCTGAAGTAGCCAGAGTCGCAGAAGGCGATTTATCTTGGTTCTCCTCTTTTCTGGAAAACCGATCGCAAACAGTGAAGTTAGGACCCTTCACATCTGAGAAACGCACAGTAACATGCGGAGTCCCTCAAGGATCGCCTCTGTCACCAGTGCTGTTTAACATCTATCTTCGCCCTCT
The DNA here is from genome assembly GCA_029574335.1 of Rana kukunoris. Lineage (NCBI taxonomy): Eukaryota > Metazoa > Chordata > Amphibia > Anura > Ranidae > Rana > Rana kukunoris. The sequence goes on from CM056051.1 coordinate 91,728,438, forward strand.
TTTTGAGATTATCAGCAGCCAAAAACTGCTCTATCACTCATACGCAGATGACACGCAACTGTATTTCCGCATTTGCAATAAAAAGGATCACCACCTCAATCTAGAGACATGCCTCTCTTTGATAGAGGACTGGATGACAAAGAGTTATCTTAAACTCAACGGAGCGAAAACAGAACTTCTCCTGTTTCACGCCAAGCAAAGGAATCAACCTGCAACAACCTGGACACCCCCGCCCATTTTGGGTAAAATCATCACCCTTAGCGCCAAAGTCAAAAGTCTCGGGGTGATCTTTGACTCCTACATGACTAAGGACGCACAAATAGGGTCAGTAGTCAGCGGATCCCACCATCTGTTGCGCCTACTACGCAGACTTACCCCTTTCATCCCCAAAGAAGATTTAGCGGTCGTGGTGGGAGCAATGGTTAACTCCAGACTGGATTATGCAAATGCCCTTTACCTCGGACTCCCCAAGTACCAAATCGCTCGTCTGCAAGTCGTTCAGAACACGGCGGCCAGACTTGTGACAGGGAAAAAATCCTGAGAATCAAACTCACCTTCACTGAGAGCCCTTCACTGGCTACCAGTTAAAGACAGGATTGCTTTTAAAGCACTCTGTCTAACACATAGGTGTGTCCATGGGAATGCTCCCCAATATCTAGGCGAAAAGATAAAAGCTCACAACCCCAATCGCGTTCTGCGATCCACCAATCAAAACCTACTACAGATCCCGAAAGCCAACTACAAGTCCAAAGGAGAAAGAAGATTCGCCGTTCAAGGTCCCAGACTATGGAACGCTTTACCAACCAGCATTCGGTTGGAGGAGAATCACTTAGCGTTCAGGAGAAAGATCAAGACTCATCTCTTTTGATATCAAAGGATACAGGAACAACAAGCGCCCAGAGGCGATTCAGTTCGCATGTGCCGCGCTATATAAGTTTTTTCATTCATTCATTAAAGGGAGAACGTCTGATATAATGGGGGGATTCTGATGTGAAGGGAGAACGTCTGATATAATGGGAGGATTCTGATGTGAAGGGAGAACGTATGATATAATGGGAGGATTCTGATGTGAAGGGAAAACGTCTGATATAATGGGGGGATTCTGATGTGAAGGGAGAACGTCTGATATAATGGGGGGATTCTGATGTGAAGGGAGAACGTCTGATATAATGGGGGATTCTGATGTGAAGGGAGAACGTCTGATATAATGGGGGGGGGGGATTCTGATGTGAAGGGAGAACATCTGATATAATGGGGGGATTCTGATGTGAAGGGAGAACGTCTGATATAATGGGAGGATTCTGATGTGAAGGGAGAACATCTGATATAATGGAGGGGGGGGGGTTCTGATGTGAAGGGAGAACGTCTGATATAATGGGGGGATTCTGATGTGAAGGGAGAACGTCTGATATAATGGGGGGGGCGTTCTGATGTGAAGGGAGAACTTCTGATATAATGGGGGGATTCTGATGTGAAGGGAGAACGTCTGATATAATGGGGGGATTCTGATGTGAAGGGAGAACGTCTGATATAATGGGAGGATTCTGATGTGAAGGGAGAACGTCTGATATAATGGGGGTATTCTGATGTGAAGGAAGAACGTCTGATATAATGGGGGGGGGGGAATTCTGATGTGAAGGGAGAACGTCTGATATAATGGGGGGGGGGGGTATTCTGATGTGAAGGGAGAATGTCTGATATATTGGGGGGGGGGGATTCTGATGTGAAGGGAGAACGTCTGATATAATGGGGGGGGGGGGTATTCTGATGTGAAGGGAGAATGTCTGATATATGGGGGGGGGGGGATTCTGATGTGAAGGGAGAACGTCTGATATGATGGGGGGATTCTGATGTGAAGGGAGAATGTCTGATATAATGGGGGGGATTCTGATGTGAAGGGAGAATGTCTGATATAATGGGGGGGATTCTGATGTGAAGGGAGAATGTCTGATATAATGGGGGGGATTCTGATGTGAAGGGAGAAAGTCTGATATAATGGGGGGGGATTCTGATGTGAAGGGAGAATGTCTGATATAATGGGGGGGATTCTGATGTGAAGGAAGGACATCTGATGCGATGGGGGGATTCTCATATGAAGGGAGGACTTCTAATTTCAGAGGCGTTTGTCCCGCACAAACAGAAACAGTGATCGTCCCACATAAGAAGTATCACTGCGAACGTCAGATCATGGACAGTAATTCTAGCACCAGACCTCCTGCGCGCATTTTTAAAGAGTGACATGTTTGGTATCTATTTACTCAGCGTAACATCATCTTTTATATTTTATTTAAAAATTAAGTTATGTATTGTAATTATTTTTATTTACAAAGTGTATTTTTTTACAAAAAAAAATGTTGTTTGAAAAACCGCTGCACAAATACTATGCTACATAAAAAAATGTAAAACCCACCAATTTATAGTCTAGGGCAGGGGTGCCCAACCTTTTGAAGAGCGAGGGCCACATAAGCAAATGGTAACCAGTTGCGGGCCACAATGAGCGGAGCAGGCAGATGACAGGTCACGGCTACTCTATAGACCCTCCGATCCGCCCAGATGGAAGGGGGACGAATTCCCTTCTGTTTTTTGGATTGGAAGTAGGTGAGCGTAAATGGACATCTGTTGCTCTATAGAGATGAATTGAGGGTCCCATTTGGTCCGGCTGGTGGTGTGAAAAGGTCCCAAGACTGCTTTCACACTGATGTGCTGCGGTTTACCCACACCGCGGGTGCAGCGTAGTGCACCTGTGTCTATCCTATGGGTTAGCTGAACTTTGTCATTGACCCCCCCTGGGGCAAAAGCCAGTGCTGTAGAGGAAGCATCGGCTTATGGGGCTCTGCTCCACAACCACTTTCTTCCTCTACCACCAGCTTCATTCACAACACTGATGCTGTAGTATGGCGGGTCGGCAACCTGTGGTCTGGGTTTGCCATTTCAGAGCAGGAGGTCACGGGCCACATCAGAGGGCTCCGCGGGCCACATGTGGCCCCCGGGCCACTGGTTGGTCACCCCTGATCTATCGCCTCAACTTTAAAAAAAAATATTTGTGGGGATGTAATAAATTTTCTAGCAAACAATGATTGTTACATGTAAACAAAGTGCCAGAAAGGGTGGTTATCACAGCTCCCTGCACTGCCTCTACCGTCCTGTAGGTGTCACTCTATCCACATGTCAGGAGTAGAGCACAGCCTCACACTTGTAAATATAGAAGGATGTACATGACTGACCAGTATATTACATTCATATGGAAAACACAGGCGCCTAGGAGAAGTAGCAATAATAATCATCATCCTCAATAAATTCATCCTGAGCCTCTAGAAGTCATTCCTCACTCTCAGTGTTCTTCCAGACTGCTGCGACTGAACACATCACGTGACAGAGGTGAGCCAGCTGACTTGCTGGTGGAATAGACTACAATTCCCATGATGCTTTGTGCTTGCTGCTGGACCAGACCAATGTGGGGCTTTTATAATGATTACCCAGCAGCTGGCACTCCTTTCCTCTGCATGCTGTGCATTGGAGGACCTCATTTAGGCCACATGGTCAGCAGTTGAGGTTTATACACACAAGGAGGTGTGTGTAGTTGTAGTGTGTGTTCCCTGCAGAAGAGTGAGGGTAAGAAATAATCTGCTTGTGTGAAAGATACAAATGAAAAGTGTTTGGCCTCATTCACACAGGGTGTATGAATCTGTGAGTGGCGTGTTCACTCACATGGGGATGTACAGGCGTTCTGTGCACCCCGGTGTAGGCAGTCTCATAGCTGTCAATTGGGGTGCAGTGGCTACAGACACAGTTGCTGGCCACAAATGCAATCTGTATGTGCTCGTGGCCTTGCACCCACACAGATGTAACATTGGAAGCAGCAGCTCTGTCCGTGCAGCCACTGCATCCCAATTAACAGCTTTGGGACTGCCTGCTTGTGGATGCGCGGTATAACCGAACAGTCACTGCAGTCATTAAAAAGTTTAATTCCATAAACTTAAAATTGGTGTAAATATCGCCTATCATCACTGGCGCATCCACTCCGAAGAAATAGCCATCCTGGTTGTTCCCTTAGAGCCCTGTGCTGTAAATTGCATCAGGAATTACATCTTTGTGACAGCTTGGCGCTGGAAGGGATTTGTTTTAAGGTAAGTTTAACAATGTGCTAGTATTCTATGTATACTAGCACATTATGGCTTTATCTTGCAGGGTACAAAAAGAATGGCCAGCGGTTTACTACCGCCTTAATGGGATTAAAATGACTGATTACATCTTGTTTAACCACTTCCCCCGAGCCTATAGCAGAATGATGGCTGGGAAGTGGTTCAGTTATCCTGACTGGGCGTCATTTCATGTCCAGCAGGATAACTGCCGTTGCGTGCCCATGGTGGCGCGCATCGCAGCGATCGGTGCTGTGGTGTGTCAATCTGACATACCACTACACTGATCTCGGTAAAGAGCCTCTGATGGAGGCTCTTTACCATGTGTGTTCAATCTGACAGAAGCAAGTAGAGGGGATCCGATTGGTGGCTCTCCTGACAGGGGAGATCTGCACTGATTGTTTATCAGCACAGCCCCTCTCGGTGGATGGACCACCAGGGAAGCCCCCAACCTGGATGTCCAGGTACATCCCCCATGGCCACCAGGGATGCCATGCACATGCCCAATATATGCCAATCAGTGCCCACAAATGGGCACTGACTGGCACCATTCATGCATAATGCCAGATCAGTGATGCCCAGAAATCTCACCCATAAGTACCTATCAGTGCAGCCATATGAGTGCCCATCATTGAAGGAGAAAACTTGCTTATTTACAAAATCTTGTAACAGAAACAAAAAAAAATGGTTTTTGTTTTCCAAATTTTTGGTCTTTTTTTTTGTTTGTTTTTTGCGCAAAAAATATTTGTTGATCAAATACCACCAAAATAAAGAGGGAACAAAATGATAAAAAAAAATTGTCTGGGTACAATGTTGCATGACCGCACAACTGTCATTCAAATTGCAACAGCGCTGAAAGCTGAAAATTGTCTTGGGCAGGTATTGTGCCTGGTATTGAAGTGGTTAATGAAATTGGTTTTAAGAGTCTGGCAGATTTTTTTATTTTTTTTTGAAGGACATGACTCGACCACTTCGAAAGAGAAAAAGTGTCGGAGAACAGAAACAAAACAAGAAAACTACCGATGTATGTAGAAAAACAGCACTGGCAATTGTAAGAACCTGCTAAATAATAGTTTTAAAAATGTATGTGTTTGTGTATATACAGTATCTCACAAAAGTGAGTACACCCCTTACATTTTTGTAAATATTTTATTATATCTTTTCATGTTATAACACTGAAGAAACTTCACTTTGCTACAATGTAAAGTAGTGAGTGTGCAGCTTGTAAGGCTCCATGCACACTGAAGCTGATAAAAGCTATACAAAAACGCCAGTAGCTTTGCAGGGAGCCTTTCAAAGTTTTTTTAGCGTTTTTGCAATGGATTTAATCAGCGTTTTTTAGTGTAGCTTTTTTTTCCCCCAGTCGTCTTCCAAGTCAGCCCTTGAGAGATGGAGCTCCTCCCCGTAATCAGGAAACACGTTGCCACTAATTCTTTTCCTCCCCTTTAAGAGGCAGTCCCTCAGGTCCCTGGTCAGTCTTAGTGTTTCCTCCGTCCGGAGGAGACATGTTGCCAGAGGACCTGAGAGGGGGCTCCATCTCTTAAGGGCTGACCAGGGCAGGGGTCCAGCTGGGGCAGCACATTTACCTGTGGGAAAAGCTGCAGGTATAGATGCAGCTAAAATAAAAAAAAAAAAAAAAACGGGAGGGAGCCTCAGAACGGCAGGGGGTCAGATGATCCTACCTGAGCCGTGCAGATGGGTGGAGGAGGACGGTGTGCGGCCACGGGCAACCCTCTTGGCAGTGGGCAGGAGGTGTCCCGATTTGAGTCGTTCCTTCTGTGCCCAGGCGTGGAGAAGGCGCCATTTCTTCATCCCCTTGGCGGCATCGGCGCGAAGCGTGCACCTGAAGCTGACGCCGCTTGACCCGGAGATGCAGGCGCATCAGTTCCGGGGCGGGATGACGTCATCGGCGTGCGCCGGGGAGCTGGTCCTTCCCCTTAAAGGCGCGGGGAAACTCAAATGGCCGGCTGGTGTAATACACGTGGATGCGGCTGCAGGAGACAGCATAGGACGCCACAGTGTGCCAAGATGCTCGAGGAAGATGATATCTCGGCGGGACAGGCCCCAGAAGGCAAAAACACCAGCAGGATACAGGTAGGCACCGGTGTGGTGACCTTTGTATTCATGTCATAGGACAGCAGCTAGATGGTGGTGGCACTAGCTTAGCTGGGGTTTATAGGGGGAGTTGTCACTGGGTGAATACTATAACCGGTATGGTGGAGTATGTGACTCACCGACATGGTGCCCCTATATTTTTTGTGTCTTTTGCACAGGTGAAAACACAGAAAGAGCCAAAGCCCATTCCTAAGAAGCGGTGTGTTAAGTGTAATGCCAAGATGCCTCTGGTACACACTGAACCGCTATGCCAAGTTTGCATGGACAAATTGGTTCAAAAACAGTCAGACGCAGTTTATGCGAAAATTTTTGGATCCGTAAGGGAGGATATGGCGAATACCTTTTAAGGATCTCAAAAAATTCATTTCAGAAGTTAAAACTCCGGTTGTCCTTTCTGGAAGCTCCTCTCCCATGGCCTCACCCAGATCCGAAGTCGCATGAGTCCGGGAGAGAGCGAGCGGGCAGCAGCGCAGCTAGCGTTTTGGCAAGTGACGACTCAGGGCCTGACCAGGAGAAGGGGGGTGAAGAAAGAAGGAAGGCTCCCAATTACAAATTATCACTGGAAGATGTGGATGATTTACTAGGGGCCATTTATGAAACCCTTGAAATAGAACATGAAAAGGAAGAACCTTCCAAGCATGACCTAATGTACCAAGGTCTGAGGAAAAGGAATTCCAAAGTATTCCCAGTTCATCAGGTGATGTCGGATACTGTAATGAATGAGTGGAAGGATCCAGAGAAAAAAACATTCTTTGCGGCAAGCCACAAAAAACGGTTCCCTTTTAGTGACGATCCAAAAGAGGTTTGGAACAAAAATCCAAAACTGGATGCACCACTCTCAAAAATTTCAAAGAATTCGGCATTAGTTTTTGAAGACATGGGGCATTTAAAAGACGCCATGGACAAAAAGGGTGATATCATCCTAAAAAGAGCCTGGGAGACAAGTGTTGCTAGCCTAAAACCAGCGCTAGCTACCACCTGTGTGGCAAGAAACCTAGAATTCTGGCTAACCCAATTGCAGGAGCATATAAAAAATGGTACGCCTAGAGAGGAGATCCTGAAGACACTCCCAATTCTCTCTAAAGCAGTAGGTTACATTGCAGACGCTTCTGCAGAATCCGTTAAACTAGCAGCAAGGTCAGGCGGACTAGCGGTCGCAGCTAGGCGTGCGATCTGGATGAAAACCTGGACAGGGGATGCCGCATCCAAAACCAGGTTATGCAATTTACCCTTCACAGGAAATTTGCTTTTTGGATCAGGCCTAGATGAGGCCTTGGAAAGAACGGCAGATAGGAAAAAATCCTTTCCTGCTGAAAGGCGAAAATTTCCACAGAAAAGATATTTTCAGGGGAAAAGAAATCGTCCACACGAAGGGAAGAAAGAGTTCCCAAAGAAGAACTGGTCGGGTCATAAGGGAAAACAAAAGAGTAACCCACTCTTTGGCACCGCTAACCCGGCCACCAAGCAGTGACAACCAAGTGCCAGTAGGGGGAAGATTGGCTGCCTTCCTACCACAGTGGCAAAAGCTAACAGCCAATCAGTTTATTCTGGAAATAATCACAAAGGGCTATTCACTGGAATTCAATTGTCATCCTCCCAGAGAGATTCCTATTGACGAAGCTTCCCAGAGATTACGAAAAAGCAAGGGCTTTACCTCTGTTGCTGGGGGAGATGGTGGATCAAAAAGTCCTTATCCCAGTTCCAGAGAAGGAAAAAAAGGGTTTTTACTCTCACGTTTTTGTCATCAAGAAACCCTCTGGAAAATTTCGTCTAATACTCAATCTCAAACCCTTGAATCAAACAATTCAATACAAAAAGTTCCGCATGGAATCCATTTTCTCAGTCAAGAATATTCTACAGCCCCAAACATTCATGGCGACCAAACATTCATGGCGACCATGAATCTCAGGGACGCGTATCTTCACATTCCCATCAGAGAAGAATCTCAGAGATACCTCAGATTAGCAGTGGAAATAGACGGGAAGGAATACCACTTTTAGAGCAGAGCTCTCCCGTTCGGGTTGTCTTCATCTCCGAGGATATTCACCAAAGTGTTGGCAGAAGTTTTAGCCCCTCTAAGATTAAAAAAGATGATGGTAGTTCCGTATCTAGACGACCTACTGTTCGCAGCACCATCAGAAACGCAGTTGATAAAGAACCTCAACGAAGCTCAACTATGGTTGAAGTCGCTGGGGTGGATATTAAACTTAGAAAAGTCAAAACTTTGTCCCACCCAAAACATTTTGTTCCTGGGATATCTGCTCAGTTCAACAGAACAGAGAACTTTTCTTCCAGAAGAAAAAATCCAAAACCTCATCAAAAGAGTGGGCTCTATTCAGAACAACCTTCCCATAACAATCAGAGAACTGATGTCGGTTCTGGGATTGATGACATCATCATTGCGATTATTGACTTTAAAGACTGTTTTTCTCGTAGCCATCACAACGGCAAGAAGGATAGGAGAAATTCAAGCCTTATCAGTTAAAGAACCTTTTTTGAAGATCTATGATGATCGAATAGTTCTTCAAACAGATCCAGGATTTACTCCAAAAGTGACATCAACTTTTCATAAATCCCAGGATATAGTTTTACCTTCATTTTGTAGTTCACCAAAAAACGACAAAGAGCAAGAGTTTAGTTTTCTGGATGTCAGGAGGTGTCTACTTCAATACTTAAAAGTGACCAATGAATTCAGATTATCGGATGCTTTATTTGTTTTGTATGCCGGTCAACAAAAGGGTAAACAGGCGTCAAAAAATACGATCGCCAGATGGATCAAGGCAGCTATTATACAGGCTTACAGTGCGATGGAGAAAACTCCACCAAAAGAACTTAAAGCTCATTCTACAAGGGCTTCAGCAGCCTCATGGGCAGAAAAAGCAGGAGCCACTACAGAACAAATATGCAAGGCTGCAACCTGGTCAAGATTTTCGACCTTTGTTCAACATTACAGACTGGATCTGATCTCTAGCCAGGACCAGGCTTTTGGTAGGAAAGTCCTCCAAGCGGTTATCCCACCCTAGATCTGGTGAGTTCTTGATTATCCTCTCAAGGGCTGACTTGGAAGACGACTGGGGGAAAAAGCAGAGTTAGATTCTTACCGGTAACTCTGTTTCCAGTAGTCTTCCAAGGCAGCACGACCCCACCCTAAAATGTCTAACCTTGTGGGGTTGTGTTGTGTATTCTATATCGTTTCAGATTCCGGCCTTCGATTCTCGGGGATGACTGACCAGGGACCTGAGGGACTGCCTCTTAAAGGGGAGGAAAAAAATTAGTGGCAACGTGTTTCCTGATTACGGGGAGGAGCTCCATCTCTCAAGGGCTGCCTTGGAAGACTACTGGAAACAGAGTTACCGGTAAGAATCTAACTCTGCTTTTTTTATTATTATTTTTTTTTAATGGATAAAAAAAACGCTGGCACCGGTGTTTTTGAGCGTTTAAGCGTTTTTGATCGTTTTTTTGCGTTTTTTACCATTTTTTTTTTTTTTTTTCGCTGAAAAACAGCACTTTGAACGCAAATTTCGGACGTTTTAGAAAAAAGCCAATAAACTCCACAGCTCATTAACACTAAAAGACACACACATGTGCATGGGCACATAGGCTAACATAGAGTTCAGTTTATGGGCTTTAAAAAAAGCCAAAACGGCAATAAACTGCAGTTTATCAGCTTCAGTGTGCATGGAGCCTTACAGTGTAAATTTGCTGTCCCCTCAAAATAACTCAACACACAGCCATTAAAGGGGTTGTAAAGGTAAAAAATGTTTTCCCTAAATAGCTTCCTTTACCATAGTGCAGTCCTCCTTCACTGACCTCATCCTTCCGTTTGCTTTTAAATGTCCTTATTATTCTGAGAAATCCTCACTTTCTGTTCTTCTGTCTGTAACTCCACACAGTAATGCAAGGCTTTCTCCCTGGTGTGGTAAAAAGCCTCTTGAGGGGGAGGGGGTGAGCAGGAGTGTCAGGATACACTCTACTTTGCAGATAGAGTAAGGAGCTGTCAGAAGAACAGGAAGTGAGATTTTTTCAGAAGAAATAAGGACATTTAAAAGCAAAATGGAAGGATGAGGTAAGTGAAGGAGGACTGCACTAAGGTAAAGGAAGGTGTTTAGGGACTTTTTTTTTTTTTTTATCATTAATGTCTAAATAACCCTCATGAAACCTGCAGGTACACTGACTGCAGTGGATCAGTGGGAAGCTGCCCTTATGCTGACGGCAATATAACTTTTCTACATTTCAGCCAGTCCACTTTGATGATGTTGCCATCTATTTCTCTGAAGAAGAATGGAATTGGTTAGACGCAGAGCAGAAAGATCTCTACAAGTGTGTAATGCTGGAGAACTACAATGCACTCCGATCCCTTGGTGAGTAGCCAACAGTTTTTTTATATAATGAGCATGGGACCTGTGTGCTTTGGTTGCAGAGGCTCCTGTGTAGGATGACCACGTGTCCCGGATTGCCCGGACAGTCCCACATTTTGCAGGTCTGTCCCGGGCACCTTCATTACAGGACAATATAGTGTCCCTGAATGAAACTGACACAGCCACCCGGGACATTCTGATGCCCCAAAAAATGGCTGCCACATCACCGCTTTACTCCATGACAGTACTTGCTCTGGCTGGGAATGCCTGAAGGAGCACAATCCCGCCCCATGCTTGTGATTGGAGAAATTGTAAATCCCGCCTCTTGTGTCCAATCACTGTGCCGTGATTCGTTACAGCACAAGCTGATTTTTGGGTAGGGGGGGTGTCCCTGAATGGTAGTTTGGAAATGTGGTCACCCTACTCCTGTGGTGTGTAGAGGAGGAGGTAAAGTTGAATTTGATGCGCATTAGCATTGTGATGACAAAAAAGCTGTGGAGTGTTAGGGGGCACATTCAGAATATATACTAAGATAATACTGTATGATGAAGTGCTTTGCCTTACTGCAATAGGATCAGTTCACAAAGCTCACGCTAGGATCAGTATACTTTCTTATGAATTGACGGGGAGTGATCCTAGATTTGAAAATTAGTCGCATGGCCAAATTAGAGAGCCCCATACAGTGCCTAGAAAAAGTATTCATACCCGCTTGTAAACAGCAATCTTTAAGTCTGACCACAGATTTTCTATTGGATTGAGGTCTGGCTTTGCCTAGACCATTCCAATACATTTACATGTTTCCCCTTAAACCACTCAAGTGTTGATTTAGCAGTGTGTTTGGGGTCATTGTCCTGCTGGAAGCTGAACCTCTGTCCTAGCCTCAAATCACACACAGAGTGGTACAGGTTTTGCTCAAGAATATGCCTGTATTTAGCACCATCCATTTTCCCCTTAACTCTGACCAGTTTCCCAGTCCCAACTGCTAAAAAATGGATGGTGTTCTTTGGGTGATGTGATGTGTTGGGTTTGCGACAGACATAGCATTTACTTTGATGGCCAAAAAGCTAGATTTTAGTCTCATTAGACCAGAGTACCTTCCTCCATACATTTTGGGAGTCTCCCAAATGCCTTTTTTGCAAACTCAAAACATGCCATTTTGTTTTTTGCTAAAAGTAATGTCTTTTCTCCTGGCCACTCTGCCATAAATCCCAACTCTGGAGCGTATTTCTTATTGTCTTCCTATGTACAGATATTCCAGTCTCTGCTGTGGAACTCTGCAGGTCCTCCAGGGTTCCCTTTGGTCTCTGTGTCGCCTCTCTGATTAATGCCCTCCTTGCCCGGTCTGTGAGTTTTGGTGTGCGGCTGTCTCTTGGCAGGTTTGCTGTTGTGCCATGTTCTTTCCATTTGGTTATGATAGATTTGATGGTGCTCCTAGGGATCATCAAAGATTTTGATCTTTTTTTGTAACCGAACCCTGACTTGTACTTCTAAACAACATTGACTCTTACTTGTTTGGAGAGTTCCTTGGTCTTCATGGCAGTGTTTGGTTAGTGGTGCCTCTTGCTTAGGTGTTGCAGCCTCTGGGGCCTTTCAAAAAGCTGTGTCTATGCAATGACAGATCATGTGACGCTTAGATTGCACACAGGTGGACATCATTTTACTAATTACGTGACTTCTGAAGGAAATTGGTTGCACCAGAGATTTTTATGGGCTACATAACAGAAGGAGTAAATACATACGAACATGCCAATTATCTTTATTTTTTAGAAAAAATAAAAGTTATGTATATATTTTTTAAATTTTGCTTCACCATCTCAGACTATGGTGTTCTGATCCATCACATATAATTCAGATTAAAAAAACATTAAACTAAGGACTGTAATGTACCAAAATGGGTAAAAAGCCAAAGGGGTGGGATACTTTTGCAAGGCACTGTAGAATCGGGAAGATAAACTGGAGATGGATCAAATTCAAGGTCAGGGCAGGAAGTGTTCAAGCAAGGTCAAGACACGCCAGGTCAATAACAGCAGTCAATACAGGGCCAGATTCAGGGACACGAGTAATAGTTGCAGATCAGATGGCACTGCTGCAGTATAAATGGTGTCATTGGCCCCAACATTAGCAGTGGGTGCACGTACATGGTTATGCACAGGCAAACAGGCACCCGCACATTTGCGCCTGCACACCTGTGGATGTAGAGGCTTCAGCTGTACTAGTGCCTTCCTGACAAAAGTTCTTTGCTAAAGTATTGACATGAATGTTATGATTAGAGTTGGCACCTCATCCCTTTAAGGCCTCTTTCACACGGAGCGGTCCGTTTTTCGGTCCGCTCCGTGTGTGTCCGTCGGCTCAGGGCGGTCCCCGCACACTGTGCAGGGACCGCCCTGTCTCTCCTCCGCTATCCCCTATGGGGAATCGGATGGAAACGGACCGTCTGTCCGTTTGCATCCGATCCGATCCACCGGACGGAAGAAAAATAGGGTTTTCTACCGTCTGCAAAACGGATCCAGGCGGACGCGGATAGTAGGCGGACGTTGGTGGATGCATCATCCGCTAACGGATCCGCTCCCATAGGGACACATTACAAGTCCGTAAACTTTCGTCCGCTCATGTGAAAGGGGCCTTAAACTGAACACATATATGAATTACACAGGTTCTGTGGCTAATTAAGGTGGTAATTAAACTTGATGCTTTACCTGCATTAAATTAGCCTCAGAACCTGTGTAATTCATATGTGTTCAGTTTTAAAGGGATGAGGTGGCAACTCTAGTTATGATTGGGATTATGGGTCTTAAAATGTTCATAATTCTCTGTGTAATGGGTAGAAGTTATTGGCTGTAAGCTACAATTGCTGTAAGGTACAATGGCTAGAAGCTACAGGCAAATGTTTGGTAACATTAGATTTCTGTGAGCTTACAGTTCCTAAAATAAGAAATAAAGAAACATCACGATTACCATAGAAAAATAATCTATTTAATTTCTAGGATATGTTAATGAAGAACCAAGTTTAGTCTCAAAACTTCAGCTTGGAGAAAAACTTTGTTTGGGAGCTCAAAGTCAATGGACGAGTCCTCAATGTTGTGCTGCAGGTGAGTAAGACCCATATTGGGCTATAGATGTACAGTCCTGAATGGATACCAAGCTGATGTATATGTTCCTTGTCAAAAATAACAATCAATTGGTATGCTAAGCAAAGTGCATCAATTTTCTGGCAATTTAACCAGCTTTTTATCATGAGGAAAAAAAAAACAGATCCAGACAGCCTATCACCATTAGTTTCAGATGTATTCTGCTTTTGATTGGAGTTGTTTGCAGTAGGTTGCCTTCCTGTCTGGTAATTTTTCAGACTTAAAAAAAAAATGCTGAAATTGCCATTTGGCCAACATGAGGATAAAGTCAGAGAGCACAATTGGTACCATTGATCACTGCGCCTGGAAAAGAACCGTTGTGTGTTTGTTTTTTTTTTGTTTTGTTTTTTAACAGAAGAAAGTTATTTGAACACATTCAAGCATACATGTTCCATAAACACTCACTGATTTAAAAGCAATTACAGCTTCAAACTGCATAGAGCTCACTATAGAGAACAAACAGCCCCACCTAAGAAAAGAGCATTTTATTTTTTTACTTCAAAATTTACAGAAAGTGAAATAACTATTGTGACTAGGAAATCGACAACCTCTGCTTATTTAGAACTACAAAGTTAAAAGTAAAGATTAGAATGTTGAGTGATTAACATGTGCATGTAGCCAGGTATGGTTAAAGGCTCAGTTCACCTTTTATGGAAAAATAATGAATGCATATATTTCTGCAGGAAGAAATGTGCATTTATTATTTTTTCCCACAGGAGCTTGCAGAGCATTGCAGCCTAAATATGGGTGTAATGTGTAACGTGCCCCCAAACTGAAACTTTTTTTTCTTTTTTTTAATTGTGCCTGGACCTAGTGTCTTCACTTTAAATATGTGATATTTTTTTTTTTGTGATCTTAAACCCTTATGCCCCGTACACACGATCACTTTTTGTGATGAAAAAAAATGTCATTTTCCTTCATGAAAAAAAATGACATTTTTCAAACTTCATTTTAAAAAATGACGTTGCGTACACACCATCATTTTTGGAAAATGATGAACAAAGTGACGGCACTCTAAAGGGGAAGTTCTATTTGCCTTGAGGCTGCTTTTAGCTGGTTACTTGTTAGTAAAAGACGATTCCTGCTTTTTTGTCTGTTACAGCGTGATGAATGTGCTTACTCCATTATGAATGGTAGTTTTACCTCCCGTCTCCTAACTTGCTTCTGGGCATGTGCGGGTTTAAAACGTCATTTTTTACGTAGTTTTGCCCACACACGATCATTTTTTATGACACAAAAAATGACATTTTAAAAAATGACATAAAAAATTCGAGCATGTTCGAATTTTTTTTTGGTCATTTTTCAGAAGACATAAAATGACATTTTGCCCACACACAATCATTTTAAATGACATTTTTAAAAATGTCATTTTTTTTCATCACAAAAAGTGATCGTGTGTACGGGGCATTAGTTTTGTAGGCACTTTCAGCAGTGCATTGCATCACCTACTGAGTATGTAGTTTCTTTAACTGTTTGCCGACCAGCCGCCGCAGTTCTACGGCGGCAGGTCGGCTCCCCTGCGCGAGAGCCCGTAGCTCTACATCGGCAATCTAAGCGGCCACTAGGGGCGCGCGTGCTCGCCCCCGAGTCCCGTGTGCATGCCCGGCGGACGCGATTGCCACCGGCACCCACCATTGCTCGGTACAGAGCGAGGACAGGGACCTGGTCCTGTCAGGGGAGAAATGCTGATCTTCTGTTCATACAATGTATGAACAGAAGATCAGTGATTTTCCCCTAGTATGGCCACCCCCCCCCCCCCTACACTTAGAACACACCCAGGAACATACTTGACCCCTTCCCCGCCCCTAGTGTTAACCCCTTCACTGCCAGTGGCATTTTATAGTAATCGATGCATATTTATAGCACTGATAGCTATAAAAATGCCAATGGTCCCAAAAATGTGTCCAAAGTGTCCGCCATAATGTCGCAGTACCGAAAAAAATCGCTGATCGCCGCCATTACTAGTAAAAAAAAAAAAAAATATTAATAAAAATGCCATAAAACTTTCTGTCTTATCACTTTCTGTGGTCTCAACCTCTGTCTTCATATAACCCCCAACATGCCTTGTTTTGGGAATTTCCCTTTAGATAAAATAGCTGTCCAATTTGATTTAAAGCACCATTTGGAAGATAAAGGAAAACCTGCAAAGATGGGCTGTTTGGGGTACTTGAGGACTGACCAAAGATCCCGTCTTAATATGATCACATAGGACAGCCCTCAAAATTTCAACTCTCCTGTTCACATTTGGCAAATGAAATTATGAGGAGTGCGAGTATGGTCAGGGCTGTGCTGTCCCGGGAATGTATAGCCAGTGCCTCCCTCTGCCATGCACAGGCTCGCAGAGAGGGGCATTTTAGGAGGCGCAGTCAGCCACCTGGGACCATCTCTCTCCACCTCCCTCCTGCTGCACATATAAGGAGTGGGGCAGTGCATGTCATCAAGGCAGACTCAAACCCTCTTATTCCACCCTCAGTGTTTAGACAATGTCTGACCCCCGTGGCTGCAGGAGAAAGGCAACTATGTCAGTGCGCTGTGATTGAAAGCAGCACATGGAGGCGTTGACTTGGGAATTGAACAAGATGTGTGCTGGGAGGAAATAGGGGGTGGGGGGGTTTATTTGGAGGCATAGGTATGATCATACTTATGCTTCCAGTCCCATATTTTATAGCACTGTTCGCTGTGAAATGTGAATGGTCCCAAAAATGTGTCAAAAGTGTCTGATGTGTCCGCCATAATATTGCAGTCCTAAAAAAAAAATCGCAGATAACCCTGATTACTAGTAAAACAAATATATAAAATGTCATTCTATCCCGTTTTGTAGGCGCTATAACTTTTGTGCAAACCAATCCACTATTTTTTCAGAATTGTCAATTTTTTGTTTGTTTATAGCGCAAACAAACTAAAACTGCAGAGGTGATCAATTACCACCAAAAAAAAAACTCTATTTGTGGGCAAAAAAGGACATAAATTTTGTTTGGGAGCCACATCGCACGACCGCAAAACTTTCATTAAAAGCGTGACAGTGCCGAATGCTGAAATTTCGCATGGGCAGGAAGGGGGTATATCTGCCCAGTAAGCAAGTGGTTGCTGTAGTTGCTTTCAGAGCCTGAAAGGTAGAGGGGTGAAGATGGATGTGGGGACAGCGTAGGCTTTGTTTGCATGTAAGTGGCACATAAGGGGATTGATTTACTAATACTGGAGAGTGCAAAATCTGGTGCAGCTTTACATAGAAACCAATCAGCTTCCAGGTTTTATTGACAAGGCTTAATTGGACAAGCTGAAGATAGAAGCTGATTGGCTACCATGCAACACTGTGTTCTGTAGTTCAAAGATGAAGAAGACATGACTGATAACATTATAGGGTTACATCAGAGGTGTATTTAGGTTTTGTGCTGCCCTAGGCCTGACTAAACTCGTGCACCCCCTAATTTAAATATGACCCACCCCTTCCTGTCACGGCCACACCCTGTGTTAAGACCCGCCCCGAAATTTTCGAGTGTGGACACTAGTTCTGAGGGCCTTTTGGGGGGGTGGCGGTGGCAATGGATTCCCTTACTTAGATTTCCTCTTACTTCCTGGTTGCCCATAGAGCAGGAAGTGAAAGGAAAATCTTCGCAATGGGACAGGGATGGTAAAAGTGTTGCCTATAGTTCTACTTTAAGTAGATGGTGCAGCAGAAACATATAGCACAGTGAGGAAGGTTTGTGGTCCAGGATGACAAAACAGTCAAAATTGGAAGCGCCCCCCCCACAGTTGCGGAATGCCGGCCGCCCGCATACTAGAAGCAGCGCGGCCGCTTTATGGGGGCGCTAGACTAAATTTCCTAACAGTGTAGCGCAAGCTGGCGGGGACTCTTTTCGTGCTGCCCTAGGCCTGGGCCTTGTTGGCCTAGGCCAGGATACAGCTCTGGGTTACATAGACTTATTTGTTTTAGCAGGATCTAAAGGTATTTATTGCAAATATTATATAACCGCATACTTTCAAATAAACTTCATTGTTTATGTAATGGTGTACAGCCTACTCACACTATACATTTGTTGCTTTATAATTTTCTATTGGATTCGCAAGAAGATTTGTACTCTCCCCAGAATATTGGAAACCATGACATCAATAACACAAAAACTCATAGACTTTCTGAAAAGAAGCGGAAAGATCACGCACAGGCATCTTCATTTCCCCAAACTTCAGTATATAATCTTCGGCAGCGTGTGAAGATACAGAATACACATGAAGATAAGGAGAGGACAGGGAATGAACAGCGTGGTCATCGCCAGAACATGTCCTCGGTTGTCACCAGACAGAAACAGAGGCCTCAGTCAGCAAAGGCTCCCTATACTTGCAATGAGTGTGGGAAAAGCTTTGCCTTTTCTTTATACTTGGAAAGTCACCTAAAGCTACACTCAGGAGAAGCACTGTTTGAATGTTCTGAGTGTGGGAAGTGCTTTAAATATAAATCTCAGCTCCTTAGACACCAGCCTATACATACAGGGGAAAGGCCATATGGCTGCAGTGAGTGTGGGAAGCGTTTCTCATTCCAGTCTACGCTGATGAAGCACCAGCGCGTTCATACAGGAGAAAAGCCCTATAAATGTTTGGAATGCGGCAGGCACTTTAGGTTCTCCTCTTCCATAATTGTGCATCGGAGAACTCACACTGGGGAAAGACCTATTACTTGTAAAGAGTGTGGTAAAGCTTTTACTCAGGGTCCAGCTCTAACCATCCATCAGAGGTCCCACACCGGAGAAACGCCCTACAGATGTGCTGAGTGTGGCAAAGGCTTCAGTCACAAGTCGCATCTTATCACACACCAGAGGCTTCACACTGCCCATATGCCTGCAGTGACTGTGGCAGAACATTTAAGCATAGTTCCCAAGTGATAGTTCACCAGAGGACCCACACAGGGGAAAAGCCGTACACTTGTAATCACTGTGGAAGATCATTCGCACAAAGTTCTCAGCTTAATCAACACCGCAAATGTATTCATTCATGACAACATTGCTGAAGATTTGCAAGAGCAGTTTGTGGGGGGGAAAAAATACTGTACATACTTGAGTATAAGCTCACCTGAATATAAGCAGAGGCACCTAATTTTACCACAAAAAAATGGGAAAACGTATTGACTTGAGTATAAGCCTAGGGTGTCCATCTGTATGCCTCACTGTGTCCATGTGCCCATGCCTCACTGTGTCCATGTGCCCATGCCTCACTGTGCCCATGCCTCACTGTGTCCATGACTAGACTGACGTTTAACATGGGAGTCTATGGAAGGGGTGCCTTGCTTTGAAACACCGGTACCCCAGCTGTAGGTCCCCCAGACAACAAACTTTGCACACTTGTAGAGGAAGAGTGGGGCTACAAGTGTGCCAAGTTCTGGGTCCAGGGGACCTACCACTGGCCAGGACCGGGTCACCAGAGAAATGACCGTTTAACATTGGAGTCTATGGAAGGGGTGCTCCCCGGGCGTAGGTCCCCCGGACAACAAACTTTGCACACTTGTAGAGGAAGAGTGGGGCTACAAGTGTGCCAAGATTGCTACCGGGTCCCCAAAATCCAGGAGATCGGCGCAAAAAGGTGACTCGAGTATAAGACGAGGGGGGCATTTTCAACATAAAAAAATGTGCTGAAAAACTTGAGTATATACGGTAGCAACACAACTGTATTTTTTTACATTATGTTTAGTTTCTTACCCCGTTTCATGTTTATTGCTTTCTGTGGTCATGCTGGGAAGTGTCAGCCTCCCAATTTGTTCTGGTGACCTTTAGCACTGGGACAAAAAAGTTATGGGAAATCCAAAATGCAACAACTTTCGACTTTTGTATAGATGCATTTTCATTTGCTTTCTTGCATTCTAATCTGATGAGTTATTTTATTATCAGTGTCCCTTTTCATTAGCTGCATACAGTATGTATCTAAGCTACTTGAAAAAGTTATTGGAAAAGGTCATTTGATCATGAGGTATTGTAAGAAACCTGTCAGCCTTTCTATATTCCGTCATACTGATACCCTCATCGGAGAAGAAATGTATTTAAAATGCTGTACAATATTGTAAAAAGAGATTTTGCAATCATGAAGTAGAATCAATACCTGCTTTCTACTAGGGTTGGTATCGGTACTCGTGCAAATGCTCCGATACCTGAAACTGATACATATACTGATATGTGTTCCTGTTTAACCCCTTAGTTTACTTTAATCAGCCTTAACTCCTTATGCTCCTCCGTTTTAAATTATTATTTTTCTAGCTGATTTCCTTTTTTTGTTCACTTCTATTTTATAAACTAATAATAATTAAAACTTTTTGTTTGCTTTGTTTCCTTGATATTTTTACACCTTGTACTTACAAGTTTCACATTGGAAAAAATTGCAACATTAAAAATGTTTTATTTAATTTTGTAAATAACTTTGCAATGCTTTGTACTATTGCTTATACAGTAGATGAAGTATAAACAAAACAGTTGCGTTAGGTATCGGAAATTAGTATAGAGAAATTAACCACTTTAGCCCCGGACCATATTGCTGTCCAAAGACCAGAGCACTTTTTGTGATTCGGCACTGCGTCGCTTTAACTGACAATTGCGCGGTCGTGCGACGTGGCTCCCAAACAAAATTGGCATCCTTTTTTTCCCACAAATAGAGCTTTCTTTTGGTGGTATTTGATCATCTCTGCGGTTTTTATTTTTTGCGCTATAAACAAAAATATAGCGACTATTTTGAAAAAAATGCAATATTTTTTACATTTTGCTATAATAAATATCCCAAAAAAAGATATAAAAAAATATTTTTTTTCCTCAGTTTAGGTCGATACGTATTCTTCTACATATTTTTCATTAAAAAAAAAAATCGCAATTAGCGTTTATTGATTGGTTTGCGCAAAATTTGTAGCGTTTACCTAAAAGGGGGTAGTTTTATGGCATTTTTATTAATATTTTTTTTTTTACTAGTAATGGCGGCGATCAGCGTTTTTTTCGGTACTGCGATATTATGGCGGACACATCGGACACTTTTGACACATTTTTGGGACCATTGGCATTTTTATAGCGATCAATGCTATAAAAATGCATTGGATTACTATAAAAATGCCATTGGCAGTGAAGGGGTTAACACTAGGGGGCAGGGAAGGGGTTAAGTGTGTTCCTATTTGTGTTCTAACTGTATGGGGGGGGGTGGACTCACTAGGGGAATCACTGATCTTCCGTTCATACATTGTATGAACGGAGGATCAGCGTTTCCCCCGCTGAGAGAAATGTGTTTACACACATACCTCCCGTTCCCCGCTCTGTAACGAACGAGCGCGCGTGCCCTGCGGCGATCGTGCCCGCCGGGGCCACCGGCAGCGCGCACGCGCCCCCTAGTGGCCGCGAATGTCCCGACGTAGAGCTACTGGCTCTCGCCCAGGAGAGCCGACCTGCCGCCGTAGAACCACGGCGGCTGGTCGGCTAGTGGTTAAGGTTAGAAGATTAGGGTGACCAGACATCTACGGTTCCTGGGGACAGTCCCCGGATTGGATTTGAACAGGGGCTTGGGCAATTTCAAAGACAGTCAGTGCAGAATTAAATAAAAAAAAATCTGAATTGCACACTCCCACTCCATTGATTGATGGGCACAGCAGCTGCATTTGACTGGGCACAGTGGCTGCAATGAATGTTTTTTTTAGTTTTTTCAGTTTGTTTGCGCCCCCCCTCAAACATTTTGAGCACCAGCCGCCGCTGGTGGGCTGTGGTCACCAGAGTTCTCCCCACATCAGAGTTCCTGTTTTAAATGGGAACTCTGTAAAGCGGAATGCTGTGCACTTTGATATAAGATGTTCTCTGGTCACCAGAGCCCCCCTTACATCAGAGATCCCCTTTACACCAAAGTCTGCAACATTCCCCTTCACATCATGATCCGCAGCATTCCCCTTTGCATGAAATTTGCACTGTAAGGGGGGAATCCTGCAGGCTCTGATGTAAGGGGTAACTCTGTGCCAGCTGGGTTATATTAACCTGACCTTCATGTAAATTGAGAAATATGTTTTTTGACTTTTGTTACCGAGAAAATGCTAGAAACTGTAAATTCAAAGTTTATAGGATTTAAGGTTCCGAATATATTTTTATACAGTTAATTGTTATCTCTTGAATTATTTTTTTCCATTAAGGACGTGTGTGGGGTTTGCCTAAGGCCTCACAAAGCCTAGAGCCGCCTCTGCAAAGATCAGAGGACAATCTTCTTCTAGAGTAAGAGTTGCGTGGGGGATATATATATATATATATATATATATATATACATACATACATACACACAAGTCTTTTTGGCATCTGGTTAACTTATGCAGATGCATAACTGCCATTACCCAGTGCAGCTCCCAGAATAATACATGATAACAGAGATCAGTTTAGGGCAGTGATGGTGAACCTTGGCACCCCAGATGTTTTGAAACTACATTTCCCATGATGCTCATGCAATCTTCAGTGTAGGTGAGCATCATGGGAAATGTAGTTCCAAAACATCTGGGGTGCCAAGATTTGCCATCACTGGTTTAGGGTCTTTACTCGGAAGTCTCCAGGACAGCTGCTACCTTCCATCCTGCTCCAGACACGGCCCTGTGCGTGAGATGGCACCTCTCCAGACCAGATCCCCTGTGGTGAAGTTCTTTAATTGACTTCAATCAAAGTCCATCCAGGCCCTCCGCCCTTGCACAGCTGAGGCCTCAAGAGCAGGGTGAAGAAACCTGGCTCTGCAGTGTGTCAAACTATTTATCACCATCCCATCCCACTGGTCCCTGCTGTCTTCTGGGCCCTGTGTGTCTCCCTGAAGACGGGTGGGAGGTGCCGGACATGGCGTAGATATCTGTGGATACCGCGACTATCTATGCTCAAAAGCGGGATTAGACAAGTATCTGCTCCCCCCCCCCCTGAAAGGTGCTTAATGTGACACCGGAAGGGGGGGGGGGGGTTCTGAATAGCGGGAGTTCAATTTTTGGGTGGAACTTTGATTTCATTTGTGCACTCAGCTTCTTCTCTCCATTTTGCCCTATAGGCCCATTCATACTACAACACAAGGGGCTGTAATGCAGTGTACTACAATGCATTTTTGTCATGCATTGAGATGTCTTGTGTTAGACAGCCTGTTCAAAATTATTGGGTTGTAATGCACAAAAGAATGGTGCAGGTGGAAAAAAAAGAAATTCACAGGGAACCACACAGGAAAACCATTTGTTGTACAGCTGCGTATTGCAGCGCAAGAGTATTGGAGTGACTTTCACTTTGAGTGGCACTGTAGGACATGCAATGTATGTGTTACTGCATCATAACTAGTGTTGAGCGGAATACGCCATATTCGATATTTCACGAATATATAGAAGAATATTCGTGAAATATTCGATAATATCGAATATTCGTGATATTTTATCAAAAAAAAAATGTTGCGAAATTTCGCTAATGCGAAATTGATTGCGAAATTCTCGTCAACACGCGAAAACGGAGATCATTTCCTGGATTACTAAACTAATATGCACTAAACACTAACTCTACTTACACAAACTAATATGCACTAAACTAAAGCTCATTTTTTTTTTTTTATATACACAAAACACAGAAGGGCAGAGAAAGTATTCGCGAATATTCGTAATACGAATATTCGCATTGCGAATATTCGGCAACATAAAAGGATTGCCTCAGCTACTCGGCCCAGGGTCTCTAATCATACCAGCAATGCTTTTAGACGTCGATGGGGATCACTAGGATGTGATCTGTTTTAAAAATAAATTTGAAAAAATACGAATATTCGCAATATCGAATATTCACCGCGATATTCGATTTATTCGCGAATACTCGAATATGCAATATTCGTTACGAATATTCGCAATGCGAATATTCGTGAGCAACACTAATCATAACTAGGGTCCTCGTGGCTACTAAATTCTGGGTTGTCCTTGCCATCTTGTTCCGCTTTTATCAGATGCAAGTAACAATCTAGCAAGTTGTTACAAATCAGTCTACTATTCCCTTGGGTTGATTGGTGTTTGTAAATCTGCATACAATTCGCTGATTCGCCCTGAACCTGTGCATGCAGAACTGTCTGATGTAATAAAATTGCAAAAAGTACAAAACAAAAAAAAAAAATTGTAAATAATAAACTGTATGATTTTAGTAACAAAGTAATTATTAGAATCATGAGACTTTGTTTTTCTACAAGGCAGTGCAGAACAAGAATAAAGGGGTAAAAGCAAATGTTGTCTGGAATATGGACCCTGTGAAAAACTGCGCCCGTCAGTCAAAAGCACCCTGTAGCACACTGCATTTATTCAGGACAAAATGTTGCCACATACTGTAGCTTACAAAGTGGAGGTTGGAATCCATGATCAGATATGATCTGTTTACGGTTAGAACAAGACTTTCGGAAAAAATGTCTGTTAAATTCCTGCATAATAAATGGACAAATTGCCTCACTGTGACTTACTTCATACTGTCTTGGCTTGCCAGCAATGATCAATTAAGTGGCCAGCCCAGGCCCCTTTAGCGATTTAAGCTCCTAGTCCATGTACTCCCTTTTATTCTTACCCACTTATCATAAGTTTTCTTTAAAGCTCAAATCGGGTGGTACAGTACATGGCAAAATGGCCGCATAGGTCAATACGGGAAGCTAGTGTGCTGGTGCAGCTAGTACAATAAAGATCTGCTGGCAAGATGTAAACAAACACTACAAGCAAGCACAACAGGCCGAAATAGCTCAGTTGGGAGAGCGTTAGACTGAAGATCTAAAGGTCCCTGGTTCGATCCCGGGTTTCGGCAGCAGTTGTAGCTTTAACCCCCCTTAGCGGTATCCCTGAGCGTGACTCGGGGTGGATTTTCAATGCTAAAATCGGTAACCCCGAGTCAAGCTCGGGTGGATGTGCAGAGTTTGCAACGCGTGCTGGCTTACCTTTTTCCAGGCAGGGTAATGTACTTACCTTGTCCCTGGATCCAGCGATGCATCCGCGCTGTGTGAGCGGCAAATTCAAAAATTTAAACAAACACATTACATTCAGTATATTGTAATCTTCTAAAAATACACACACCCCTTGTCCCTAGTGGTCTGCTCAGTGTCCTACATGTTATTTTATATAATAAAAACATTTTTTTTTGTGCCTGCAAACTGGAGATTGTCCATAGTAACCAAAAGTGCCCCTGTATGTCAAAAATGATTTTAGAGCAGCTAGAAAACAGCGATAAATTATAATCACTTGCAGAATTGAGCGATAGCGATTTGTGGGGAAATCCGTCATAAAAAAATAAAAGTAATGACAGCGACAATTCTGCAACTGAGCAAATTTCAGTGATTTGGAGTGGATTACATTATTGAATAATTTTTATTATAATTACATTATCATTTGTTATAATTATTTATAGTTATTTATTATATTATGATTTTGTGTTTCAAACTTTATCATACCCGGGATATCTACTAGACTTGTGTTTGGACAGATTTAAGTGAGTTATTCCTAAGAATTACAGGCCTACAGTATAAAATGCCAAATTTTCATGCAAAATAATTGTACCGCTTTTGGTACGTAATTCCAGACAGAATCATCCCGCCAGGGAGGTTAACCAGTGTCACACTACGTGGTGAACAGTTTGGACAGGATTGTGGACTAAAGCCTCATACACACGGTTGGACTTTTTGACAACAAACTTCTAAATTAACAGGTTTTCAAAAAAATCCGACTGTGTGTACGCTCTATCGGACAAACTTTTTCGGTTTTCATCGGACAAAAGTTCGCTCTGCAAACGGACAAACTTTTCGGAAACAAAAGTCCTACTGTGCAAAGTCCTGCCGTGTGTACAGAAATCCATCAGACTTTATCCAAAGTACAGATACGCATGCTCAGAACCAATGTTAAAATCAACCAACAATAGCAAAAGTTGACCAAAGGGTGGCGGCAAAAAGCAGAAAAAACACGTGATTTTGGAAAAGTTTGCCGAAGTCCTGTCGTGTGTATGCCTACCAAGTTCACGGACAACGGCGTTCAAACAAAAATCCACGGAAAACTTTGTTTGAAGTCCGATCGTGTGTATGAGGCTTAAAGGGGTTGTAAAGGTTTTTTTTTTTTTTTTCATTGTTGGTTCACTTACCCTTTCCTTCGATTTCCCTTCTAAATGTTTTTTTTTTCTTTGTCTGAATTTCTCACTTCCTGTTCCTCCTCGGTAAGCTGTTCTGGCTGACTAACCACCGCTCTGATGATGGGTGCAAGTTTACTGAGGAGAAACAGGAAGTGAGAAATTCAGACAAAGAAAAAAAACATTTAGAAGTGAAATCGAAGGAAAAGGTAAGTGAACCAACAATGCACTAGCTTAAGGGGACCTATTTAGAAAATAAACAAACCTTTACAACCCCTTTAAGTATTTATCTGGCTTGGCTTTTTTAAGATAGTGTCACTCACTGTGTTAAATGTTTAATTTAGAGAAACAATATTTTTTCTCAGTAATCCAAGAGTGTTATCAGTTTGATCATATTATTTAATTTTTGTACTAAAATCCAAGGCAAAAAAATTACATAAAATATTATGGTAACATAACAGTCAACACATTTTTATGCCTTTTAAAATTTGTAACTTGGAGCTTAAATACAATAAACAAAATATTCTGAGGAGTCCGGTGTAAAATCATGCAGCTCTCCTGGGAATTTCTTAAGTTGATCAATGGAAATATAACCTATAAGAGATAATATCTACTTAATATAATGAGAAACACCCCTTCCCTCTTGATGGCAATGCAGGTAAATAAAGAAAAAAAATAAGTTTAAAAAATAAATTATAATAAAATAAATACAAATGAAAAATAAATGTAAAGATACCCCTGTTGCCACTTGTACACACCCCAATGCAAACAAGCAATATTGGAGACACATGTATGAAAACATAAAGTGCGCTACACATGGGAGGTATTGTCACCAACATCAGAGCAAGAGCAATAAATCCAGGGCCAGAATTTAATGTTAACTCTAATTTGATAACCCATAATGACTTTTAAAACATCACCTAGGGAGAATTTTGAGTACCATAATTGTTTTGATTTCACAGGTTCATGCAATTTTAAGGCTTGACATGTTTGATATGCATTTACTCAATGCAACCCCTTTTTGTTTATTCCACCCAAAAATAATTGGATATAATATTGTTTTGTTGACACTAAAATACATTTTAGTGTATTTTTTTCTGAAAATATGTGTTTGGTAAATGGCTGTGCAAATAACATAAAAAAGTGAAACTGCAAAATGTATCTGGCTCATCGGCCTCTTTCTTCAAGGGATATGGCCATAAAGGTACGTTTCTACACATATGGTGGACTTGTCCCAAAGTGTGCCGTTTTTGGATGAGGGTACATTCTTTTATTATTTCACTCACGACAGTCAGTTTTGCCAAAGACGCAGACTTTAATTCACTTCATGTTCCTGGCAGCCAAAATTGCTATTGTGCCCGCTTGGAAAAGCCCAGTTATTGAAGTTATAGACATACCCTGAATATAGCGTAAACTCACATGATTAATGCTAAATGAAAAAAAGGTTAGTGTCTTGCGAGACAAACAACCCCTCTTTGACAAAATATGGTCTCCCTGGCTTGCCTATTTACAGGTGCCGACTCCAGGAATGGTTGGCGGTCGATCCCCGAACCGATTCGCCATCCTTTTCGTCTCCCTTCTTTCTTTCTTTCTTTCTTTCTTTCTTTCTTTCTTTCTTTCTTTCTTTCTTTCTTTCTTTCTTTCTTTCTTTCTTTCTTTCTTTCTTTCTTTCTTTCTTTCTTTCTTTCTTTCTTTCTTTCTTTCTTTCTTTCTTTCTTTCTTTCTTTCTTTCTTTCTTTCTTTCTTTCTTTCCTCCCAATGACACAAATGGTAGGGCACAATTCCTCTCATTGACACCATAAATTAGCCATTGTTTACTCAAAGCAATGCTGATACAATTTTACTCCCGATGACCACAGTCTGACCCCCCTAAAGTCTTAAGCATAGTAAACTGACCCTTTGTATAGAAAGTTTGGGGACCCCTGCAGTATATACATTCAATTATTTTCTAAAGGTTTGTCTTCTCTACTATATCTCATGTCCCTGTTATACTAGCAAAAAAAATGCAGATATTAACATAAGCAAAAGATTAAGAAAAATTACAAAATGCAAGTTTACCTGTGTGCATATTATTTCCAGGAAAATTCTGAAAGGTATGGCATATCCCATCATCAGAGGATCCATTATCGGACATCAAGTCCTTATTCCTACACAGTAATAAAAAATGGCATTGTCATATTCTACATGGGTCTATGAAGGAGAGATGCTGCCTGAGTCAATCAGAAGCAACGAATGGATGCAATTTTCCGTGACAGTACTGACCAATCAGAATCACTCTGATCTGTTCCAGAAGCGCTATGCAGTGAAGAGCGGGGATTTCAAGTCCCCAGATCGCTAGACCGGCTGCTTCAGCACTGATAGGTCAGCATCACCGGAGGTAAGTACAGCGGTAACCGGGGGTGTGGGGAGGCTGTTCGCTATTAGTTCAGCTTTATATTTTTTCTGTAAAGGTGAACAAATAACTTAAAGTTATTTTTAAACCCTTACAGACCACTTTATGCTACAGGTAAGCCTATAATAAGGCTTACTTGTAGCTACCTATGATATCTCCTAAACCTGTACGGTTTAGGAGATATCCCCTGTCCCCTGCATGTGCCGATATCATTGGCACATGTGCACTGGGGAAAACTGAAGCATTGGCACATACGTGCCTTTGCTTCAGTGACCGTGCCGTTACCCCTGGCTGCCGCATGCATGCATTGGAGTGACGTCATCACGTCTCCGGCCAATCGCAGCACCGGAGCCGCGATACCCAAAAGTAACCCCTGGGAGAGATGTCGCCCCCGGAGGGGGGGACAAGGACCGTTGTGGGGGCTTCGATGTAAGGTAAGTTATTCATAATGAGCTAATATGCTATGCACACTAACTCATTATGCCTGTGTCTTGCAGGGTTTTCTTTTTTTTTTTTTTAAAGGGTTTACAACCACTTTAAGTAACACTTACAAGTCCTGTCCCTCCCCCAGCCTGTGACTGGGCAGTTAAAGGAGAAACATCTGATTAATAAGCACAGCTCTCTGTCCCTCTGCTCTTTCCGAACTGCATACTTGCTATAGGTATGCGATTTTTCAGAAGGAAGTCAGCGATTGCAACCTTCATATTTCTCTTATGACAGGTTTATTTCAACTGTTGCTCCTTACCTTAAATCACATTCCGGATTCCTGTGATCATTCTCTTCAGCACCACACAAGGTTTTACCATCCTAAAGCCAATATATATAATTTAGTTGTATAAATCACTGCAACCACAGAACAAATGCCTGGGGCTATACCAACAGTGAAGCCGAGGAGAAAAAAACATGATGTACTTTTGTATGGCACATTGCAGTACAGTTGGGCTGTTTACATTGTAAAGAGTTTTATGATAGCTGCCATAGCTGACCTGAAAATGTTAGATGTTTGGTTTTTATGCAGATTTATCAGCTTCTCTACCTTTTAAGTCCTGGACCTGGAACAAATATTCAGACAGGAGATCTGACATCACTCTGACTTCTCATCTGCTTCTCCTGGATCAGTAAATAATAAAGTCCGAAACAGCCAGGCATCCAATCAGAAGGAAAGGTCAGCAATGGCACTCTCCATAACCCTCGTATCCCCCTCTATACAGATTTACTTTAACCACTTGCCTACAGGGCACTTTCACCTCCTTCCTGATCAGGCCATTTTTTAGCTTTCAGCTCTGTCGCATTTTGAATGACAATTGCACGGTCATGCAACACTGTACCACAATTTTTTTTCTATCTTTTTCTTCATACAAATATAGCTTTCTTTTGGTGGTATTTAACCACTGCTGGGGTTTTTATTTTTTACAAAAAAAAGAAAAATGTTTCTGTCATTAAGTTTTGTAAATAAGTAATTTTTTCCTTCACTGATGTGCACTGATCTACAGAGATCAGGATCACGTTGAGTCCTAGCAACACGGCACAGCCACGCACTACTCAGCCCAGCGGGCGCGTGATAGCAGCCCTTCTGGGGCGCCGTCATATCCAGAACGAGAGCCACACTGTCCCTCCGTCATTTGACAGTGGGTCGGAGGGAGGTGGTTAAAGTATCTGTAAACACAACATTAAAAAAAAAATTGCATTACCTCTCTATAACATTCTTAGCTTATATTAGCAATTGTTTTTCAAAAAAGCATGCAATAAATGTCTAAAATACTTGCTGACCCCGTCAGTTTTCTCTATTTCCTGCACTGGTATGACTAGACTAACCAGAGATTGCTATCTGCTGAGGATTGTCACCTATTCCCATCAGTAATTTCAGGAAAATTGTAGCCACTTGCCAACCACCGCATGCCTAATTACGTCGACAGACTGGCACGGGCAGGCAGATTGGCATACAGATACTTCCATTTAAATCTACCCCCCAGCGGGCAAGCACGTGCCTGCCGCGTGCCCGCCGAGGGTCCCAGGAACTCGATATTCACGGGAGTCCCGCAATTGTGGCTGGAAAGAGCAGAACAGGGGAATGCCTTTGTAAACAAGGAATTCCCTTATTCTGCCTAGTGACACTGTCACTGATGACCGTTCCCCTTGATCAGGAACGGTCATCAGTGATGTGTCATGTGTAGACACGCCCCATAAGAGTAAGAATCACTTCCTAGGGAACACTTAACCCCCTGCAGTGCCATCTAGTCGTCAACCCCTTTACTGCCAGTGTAATTGTTACA
Source organism: Rana kukunoris (assembly GCA_029574335.1). Lineage (NCBI taxonomy): Eukaryota > Metazoa > Chordata > Amphibia > Anura > Ranidae > Rana > Rana kukunoris. Next base: position 91,758,914 of record CM056051.1, read on the forward strand.
GTAATCAGTGCATTTTTATAGCACTGTTCGCTGTAAAAATGACAATAGTCCCAAAACGGTGTCAAAAGTGTTCAATGGGTCCGCTATAATGTCACAGACACAGTCATGATAAAAATAAATTAAAAAAATCACTGATTGCTGCCATAACTAGTAAAAAAAAATATTTTGTAGACCAATCAATCATTCAAACCAATCAATAAACGCATTGTGTGATTTTTTTTTTCTTTTTTTTACCAAAAATATGTAAAAGAATATGTATCGGCCTAAACTGTGGGAAAAAATGTTTTTTTATATATTTTTTGGGGATATTTATTATAGCAAAAGGTAAAAAATATTGAATTTTTTTCAAAACAAGAAAAACTAAAATCTATAATAAAAATGCCATAAAACTACCCTTATTTTGTAGACGCTATAACTTTTGCGCAAACCAATCAATATACTTTTTTTTACCAAAAATATGTAGAAGAATACATATCAGCCTAAACTGAGAAAAAATGTGCATTTTAAAAAAGAAATTGGGGACATTTATTATAGCAAAAAAAGTACAAAATGTAGCCTTTTTCTCAAAATTGTCGCTCTTGTTTTGTTTATAGCACAAAAAATTAAAATCGCAGAGGTGACCAAATACCACCAAAAGAAGGCTCTATTTGTGGGTAAAAATGGACGTCAATTTTGTTTGGGAGCCACATCACACGGCCCCGCAATTGTCAGTTAAAGCGACGCAGTGCCGAACCGCAAAAAATGGCCCGTTCTTTAACCATCAAAATGGTCCGGGCTGAAGCGTTTAAAAATGTGCAAGCAGACAGTTTTTTTTTTTTTTAAAGGGACATGTCTATTCTGCAATAAAACCTGCATTCTTTACAATTCCCTGTTTATACATGATGCGTTCTATGCATTTGCCTGACCGTGATGTGCTCATTATTTTCTGTATACTTTTTTCCTGCCACATTCTATGTAAAAAAAAAATCATATTAATAAAGAATGTAAAAAAAAAAAAAATGGTGGATCAAAATGTGTTGTGCTGCAGTATGCCAACAAGGCCACTCAGTGCTCAAATTTCAGCCAGTTCATGAGAAACAAGTCAAAGTTCTATCAGTGAATGGCCAGCTTAAGACACTTTTATTTTGTACTGACCTGCGTCTTCTGTTGTGTGTCATCCTGCTCCCAGATAAAGCTGCCAATGTCTCTTCTGATTTCTTTTACATACAAATTGAGATAGTGTGAATAATATTTCCAGACAGATTTATGATCTACACACAACATGTATACCAACCTTCGTGAAGACAAGCTGGGGGGAGGATAAAATGTCCAAGGGCCATCGGATTGTTAGCTTTAGATCTGGCGCTTGTTTTTAGGAAGCTGGCATGGAAGACAGTAGCCTTGTTTTCAACATAATCCAGACTGTTATATATTCTGAAATAAATATGTTATTGTACAAGCATCTGTAATGAACCTCTTCACCAATCCTCACTTTACGATCAAACTTGCTGAAAAATCTCTGGGCGATCGAATGGATTCTGGGGCAGGTCTACCAAGAAAATACAGCAGGTATCAGCATTCTAATTGACAGATGCCCTCTCCAGGGCCGTCTTTAAGGAAGGGCAAATGGGGAAGCTGCCCTGGGCCCCATCATTGTTGTGGGGCCCAAAGCAGCTGCCTCTTACTTGCCAACTATCCCAGTTTAAATTCTCTTGTAGGGTGACCAGACATCCCCAGTTTCAGGGGACAGTCCCTTGATTGAGGACACTGTCCCCGGACCAAGTCTGTCCCTGGTTTTGTCCCCAGATTGGATTTATTAACCACTTAAGGACCGCCGCATGTACATTTACGTCGGCAGAATGGCACCGACAGGCACATCAACGTATATATACGTTGGTGCCTTGGGGGGGATCGGGGGTCCGATCGGACCCCCCCCCCCCGTACATGCAGTGGTCCGCGCGGCTGCAGGAGCGATCCGACAAGTGGGGGCGGCTATCCGTTTTCACCCGCCCCCTCCGGATCGCTCCCAGCCAATGCGCGCGCCCGCCCGCCCTGTCACTTCCTCCTCCTGTGTAAACACAGGAAGGAGGAAGCGACGTGATCTCTCCCTCGGCGTTTGTTTCAAGCGCCGCTGAGGAGAGATCACAACACAACAAGTAAGTCTGCACCAACAGCACACTTACACACAGACACAAACACATTTAACCCCCGTGATCGCCCCCCCCCCCCTCCCCCCTGTCACAGTGTCACTGAATGCAGTAATCATACATGTATGATTACTGTATTTAGTGTCAGTGTGACAGAGAGTGTGACAGTCAGTCAGTGTTAGTGTCAGGGCAGCCCCCCCCACCCCCCCCAATAAAGTTTTAACCCCTTGATCACTGCCCTAGTTAACCCTTTCACTCCCTATTGCCAGCATCACTAAGCGATCATTTTTCTGATCGCTGTATTAGTGTCGCTGTTCCCGCTAGGTAGCTAATTTTTTTTTAATGCGATTTTTTTTTTTACTAAAGACATGTGGCTAAATAAATTTTGGCCTAAATGTTTGACTAAAATTTAGTTTATTGTTTTTTTATTATAACAAAAAGTAAAAAATATTGTTTTTTTTTCAAAAATGTCGCTCTATTTTTGTATATAGCGCAAAAAATAAAAATCGCAGAGGCGATCAAATACCACCAAAAGAAAGCTCTATTTGTGGGAAAAAAAGGACGCAAATTTTGTTTGGGAGCCACGTCGCACGACCGCGCAATTGTCTGTTAAAGCGACGCAGTGCCGAATCGCAAAAAACCCTTGGGTCATTTGCCAGCGTATTGGTCCGGGTCTTAAGTGGTTAAGGGGCAGGGGCAATTTCAAAGACAGTCAGTGCAGAATTAAAATAAAAAAATTAGAATTACACAACCCCTCTCCGCCTTGCCTACAAGCATAGGGGGGTGTATTTTTCCCATTATCTGTGCCCCTTTCTGATGATCATGTGCTGGTCGGAGCGGAGGGAATATTTCTTTGGTTTCGGGTGCATGCCCATTCAGCTTCGCTCGCATGTTCTTCTGCCTTGGCTCAAATCCTGGCCAGCCGCCTGCCTATCTCCTTGCCTTCCCTGGCGGAGTGATCTTCCTCCGCTCCCCAGCCAGTAGTAGCCAGGGCCCGAAGAGTAAGACTTGACAGGCTGTGAGGCGGGTGGCGATGGACAGAGAGTCGCTGATTGTTGCCATTACTAGTAAAGAAAAAATATGTCCCCGGATTTCATTTTAAAAATCTGGTCATCTTATTCTCTTGTCCCTTAAGCCCCATACACACTATCAGTTTTCCTGACGGTTTTCTCATCAGGTTTACCAAAACCATGTAGTACAGGGGCCTGCCTGATTGCATACAAATTGAAACTCTTGAGGTTTGACCTCATATTAGATGGTTTTGGTAAACCCGAAGAGAAAACCGTCAGGATAACTGATAGTGTGTATGGGGCTTTAAAGTTTTAGTCCTTTTCTGTGTCCTGATAGCTCAGTGTAAAGTTCTGTTACTAATGCTGCCCAATTGTGACATATGGTTGTGTACAGATGACTCACCTGCAGACCCCGTGTTTACGTGTAATTAACCATCATTCATATGTAAATAACGGGAGTATTCATATGTAAATAGCAACAGCATTCATATGTAAATATAGGTGATATTCATATGTAAATAGAGGTGGTATTCATATGTATATTACGCCTCTCTGCAGCGAAGAGATGATGTGCTGTAGCCTCTAGCAACCAACCAGTGAGCAGTATTACTGTACAGTAATCTCTAGCAACCAATCAACAAGAAGAAATCATGTGCTGTAACCTCTAGCAACTAATCAGTGAGCCGCAATGTGTGCTGTAACCTCTAGCAACCAGTCAGTAAGTGGTAATGATATGCTGTAACCTCTGGCAACCAATCGCAATCACTGCCTGATCTGATATAGTAAACTGATTTTAAATCTAGCTGATATTTATAGTATGTCTCAGAGCATATGGAGAGCAAAATTGCAGGGTGGGGGGGCACTAGAATAATTTTGCCCAGGGTCCAATCAACATTAAAAACGGCCCTGGTCCTCTTACTCAAACTTGTTGGATAATCATCTGCCCATCTACGGCCAACTTTGATGAACAGGATCATTTTCACGTTGTATTGGTTAACAGCCAAAAATTCACTTATGGTATGCAGGAACATTTGAAAATTAGCATTGGAGATTTGGTTCCTAGGTATATTCACTTAACTAACATAGTGGCTGCTCTACAGTATACAACAAAATTGTAGAGCCGATATAAGATTAGGATTGACCATCACCACCCATACAACGTTTTGGCTCTTTGTTTCAGACTATAGAGAATGGTACTTTGGCACCATCTAATGGTGACATTTGTTGTTACGCCCACATTAGGCAATATTCCCATTCTATCCAAAGCTGAATCTTTTTTGTTTTCCTTTCAAAAAAGTGTAGGAAAGACATTTAATTATCTCTATTCAATCTACAGATTGGTAAAACCAAAAATAATGATCATCAAGCAGACAAAGTGTTTTGTTAAAAAAAAAAAGTTTTATTTATTTATACAAGACTGGACGCCTTGGATATCATGCTCAAATCATATGCTGGACAGTGGGGGAAGTTTGGAACTTTATATGAGGCCATAGGGTAGTATGCCTCCATCCCTGTTATGCAATACAAGAAGAGGGGGAAAGGTGGGACTTTGTATGAGGTGTGTAACCAATCAACGGTAAGTATAGTACATATATAAGTATATATCCATATATTAAAAAACGACAAATAAACAGGAAACAGTAGCCTAAAGGGGTGAGCTTACTGATCAACTTGTGACATAGACCCAGGGCAGCTGATAGGCCAGTACAACTGGTCCTGTTGTACCAGGCCCAGCCAGTAGGGAGCCCAGTGCAATCTGAACAGCATCAAAATAACGCATGTGCTGCCTGCAGAAACAGTGCCACCCATGCCGCCAATGCCATAATGTGCTGCAGACAGTGCCCCCCCATGCTGCCAATGCCATAACACATGTGCTGCAGACAGTGCCACCCATGCAGCCAATGCCCTAACACATGTGCTGCCAGCACAGACAGTGCCACCCATGCAGCCAATGCCCTAACACATGTGCTGCCAGCACAGACAGTGCCACCCATGCAGCCAATGCCCTAACACATGTGCTGCCAGCACAGACAGTGCCACCCATGCAGCCAATGCCCTAACACATGTGCTGCCAACACAGACAGTGTCACCCATGCAGCCAATGCCCTAACACATGTGCTGCCAGCACAGACAGTGTTAACCATGCTGCCAATGGGGCCAGGTGTAGGGCCCCATTAATTAGGCTGTACTGGGCCCCATGATTTCTATCAGCGGCCCTGCATAGACCACCAGGGGTCTGCTTGGAGCGTCTTTTGCCGTTTATACATGAACATATATTTTTATAGATACATGGATTGCACCCATTCCTGAGCAAGTAAATATTTCACGAAATGCATACAGCCATAGAATGCAATCTTTATCATGAACTTATTCAACTATTATCTATCATTAGTCACCATTTATAACATGTTCATCAGTCATCTTCATTAGGTTTTTTTCTTCCCCCTAAGGCTGCATTCACACCTGAGCGACGGTCGTTTGGTCGTTTTTTTGGGGGTTTTTTTCCAGCGTTTTGTTGCGCGTATTCATGCTTATTTGCGCGTTTGCATACAGTGTCGTCCGACGTTTTTGTAATTTGACGTTTTTTATTTTAGCCAATAGGAAAAATTATCATCTTTTCATCACTTGTTGCTATGTTGGTAGATTTGTTTAATCTTCTGCCTGGGTGAAAAGTTCTATTAATTAAAGCGATAAACGCCTGTAGCAAACGCTCGTTGTCGCGCTAGTCGCTGGAATCGAGCGTTTCCATTACTTTCTATGGGAAATGGAAACGCTCAAATACGCCCAAACCGCCCAATACGCGCGACAAAAAAGGGTCCGGAACTTTTTTTAACTACAGGCGATGGGAGTCAGGCGCATCAGCGTTCAGATGTGAACCATCTCCATAGGCTTTCATGTATTTTTCTCCCTCTGGCGTTTGTGAGCGTCGCGCTACAGGCGACAAAATGCCTAGGTGTGAATGGAGCCTAACAGTGTCTACCAATATACTACTATGGTTCTAATGTAATACTGTTGTATGCATTTTTCTGACCTATGCTTTCAGGCTGCATTCACACCTAGGCATTTTGTCGCCCTACGCCCGACGCTACAATACACCGGACCGTCGGATTTACATTATTCTCTATGGAGATCGTTCACATCTCCTACCGCTGAACATCGAAAGAACGCCGAACGCCGAAATTCAAACAAGTCCCAGACCCTTTTCCGACGCGCGTATCGGGTGGCTTTGGCGTTCCGCATAGCCGACAATACAATGTAAAAAAAAACACGGTTAAAAACGCCGCAAATCGCAGGACAAAACGCCTATTTTTTGTCGCCGAAAAACGCCTACGCGAAGGTGTGAATTTAGCCTTAATCTGTACTATTTTTGTTGGAAAGTATTATACAAATAAACATTTGTTTTTATGTACAAATTTTTTGTTGTAAATATCCTTATATATGTACTATACTTACCATTGGTTACACGCCTCATACAAAGTCCCACCTTTTCCAAGTCTTCTTGTATCGAATCTTACGCCCTGCAATTTTTTTCTCTTTCAAAACAGATTTTCAACTAAGTATTTAAAAGACATGGTTCACCTTTACCAAAAAAACTGCCTATGCAGATAAATGACATCTATGGATGAAAACAAACAGTGGAGCTTTGACTAAAGTTAAATATTGCCCTTGCTATAGGTGTATGAAGCCTGACCGTAAAACGCCTAGGACAGTAATGGCGAACCTTGGCACCCCAGATGTTTTGGAACTACATTTCCCATGATGCTTATTTACTCTTACAGTACATTTAACTGCTTGCCGACTGCCCGCGGTCATATTACTGCGGGAAGTCGGCTCTGCTGGGCGAGAGCCCGTAGCTGTACGTCCGCTCTAAAGCGGCCACTAGGGGGCGCATTCGCGCCCCGCTCGCCCCCGAGTCCCACGCGCGTGCCTGGCGGGCACGATCGCCGCCGGGCACACGCGATCGCTCGTTACAGAGCGAGGACCGGGAGCTATGTGTGTAAACACAAAGCTCTCGGTCCTGTCAGCAGGGGAAACTCTGATCTTCTGTTCATACAATGTATGAACGGAAGATCAGTGATTTCCCCTAGTGAGGCCACCCCCCATACAGTTAGAACACACCCAGGAACACACTTAACCCCTTTCCTGCTCCCTAGTGTTAACCCCTTCACTGCCAATGGCATTTTTATAGTAATCCAATGCATTTTTATAGCATTGATCGCTAAAAAAATGCCAATGGTCCCAAAAATTTGTCAAAAGTGTCCGAAGTGCCCACCATAATGTCGCAGTACTACAGAAAAATTCCTATATGCCGCCATTACTAGTAAAACAAAAAATATTAATAAAAATGCCATAAAACTACCCCCTATTTTGTAAACGCTATAACTTTTGCGCAAACCAATCAATAAACGCTTATTATGATTTTTTTAACGAAAAATATGTAGAAGAATACGTATCGGCCTAAAGGAAAAAAAATGTATTTTTGGGGGATATTTATTACAGCAAAAAGTAAAAAATATTGCTCTATTTTTGTTTATAGCGCAAAAAATAAAAACCGCAGAGATGATCAAATACCACAAAAAGACAGCTCTATTTGTGGGGAAAAAAGGACGCCAATTTTGTTTGGGAGCCATGTCGCACGACTGCGCAATTGTCAGTTAAAGCGATGCAGTGCCGAATCACAAAAAGTGCTCTGGTCATTGGGCAGCAATATGGTCCGGGGTTAAGTGGTTAAGCATCATGGGAAATGTAGTTCCAAAACATCTGGGGTGCCAAGGTTCGCCATCACTGGCCTAGGACATTGCTAAGAGATGCCTAGTAGCTGTTTAGCGTTCAGCGTTTAAAAGTTTGTTTTAGGTGTACAGTAACAGCTAGGCATGTCTTTGCAATGTCTTAAGACCCCTTTCACACTGGGTCGCTTTACAGGCTTCATAACTCTAAAAATGGCGCCTGCAAAGCGACCTAAAACGGCTGCTGCTGTCTCTCCAGTGTGAAAGCCCTGCAGAGGTACTTTGCAGTGGTTTAACCCTTTCTTGGCCACTAGCGCGCACGGGGGTAAAAGCACCCCGCTAGTGGCCAAATAGAGCCACAAAATTGGCGGTAAAGCGCCTCTAAAAATAGCAGCGCCTTACCACCGCCGCCGCCCCTGCCCCAGTGTGAAAGGGGCCTAAGAGTTTTTCATTCAGGCTTCAGGAAATATGTAAATGACCTACACCTATAGCAAGTGCATTATTCAACTGCACAATTTGTTTTTATCTACTGTAATCCCTTATTGGCATAGGCAGCTTTTTTTGGTAAAGATGAATTAACCCTTTAGTTAGTAGAAAAACCCTTTAGATTGTTCCTGGCAGAAAACCAATTAGAATTCAGACCAGTCAGTCTCTTTCTTGTAGTTTCATTGTTTGAGTAAAAGATTTATAAGTGACCTATCATTTATTGCTACATGTATGGCCAACTTAGAAATCTAGGATACATTACCTTGTTCTCAGATGTACTCGCTGACAAGTTATTAAAAGGCTACAATCATACGGTTGCTCAGGGTCAACTAGGGGCAGCCGCTGGAGATAATCAGTTCTTGTTGACAGTTTGCATGCACACACTAGGATTGATTTCCTAAAATAGGAGAGCGCAAATCGGGTTCAGCTGTGAATTGTAGCCAATCAGCTTGTCAGCTTTGACAAAAAAGAAACTGAAAGCTGATTGGTTTCTTTGCAGAGCTGCAACAGATTTTGTACTCTCCAGTTTTAGTAAATCAACCCCATTGGGTGGCCATAGCTTATTGTCCAGTTTGTATGCGTTGCAGCGTCCAGAAGTTGCATGTAGTAGCCTCTGAATGCAGTAAACTATGTGCCACTGGCCACCTGTGTAAATTTAACCAGACCTGATGCTTCCATAGAAGGCTGAGGGCTTGACCAGATATTGTACCGTTCATAAAATCCCTTTAAATACCTTTTCACTTTTGGTTATTCATACCTCTGGGTATCATGGTGGGCTGCATCACTGCTGAAGAGGTAATTAGCATGGTGATGAGTTGTAGTAACTCCGCCTTCAGATTCTGGAATGTTAATCGCAATGCATTAACTGACTTTATATGTACAGTATGTGTATAGGTTCAGTTTTACCACTACGGCCTATGTCTAGGGAGGGAAGCAATAGCTGGGGTCAGGCTGTCACGTGGTTGAACAGATCTGTACATCTGTGCAGAGGTTTTTGTTTTTGAACGATGCAGCCACATGCCACCTGCCTTGTTTAAGCCTAGGTTCACAGTGGAGCGATTTGTCATGCGATTTGAGAGATTTCAAATTGCATAAAAAGTCGCAGCCTATTGGCGGCAATGGCACTGTTCTATTCGGTGCAACACTGATTTGCAAAAGTAGTTCCTGCACTACTTTTGTTGATTAAGGCCCCTTTCACATTGAGCCGTTTTTCAGGTGGTACAGCGCAAAAAATGGCGCTGCTATACCGTCTGAAAAAACCTGCCCTGTAGTCTTCAATGTGAAAGCCCGAAGGCTTTCACACTGAAGCGGTGAGCTAGCAGGACCACCCCAAAAGTCCTGCTAGCCGCATCTTTGCAGCGGTATAAGAGCGGTGTGTTTACCGCTCCTATACCGCTCCTTCCCATTAAAATCAATACCACTCGCAATGCGCCTCTACAGAATCGTGCTGCTATACCGCCACCGCGGCTCCACTGCCCAATGTGAAAGCAGCCTTAAAGCTCCACCCGCATTTTTTTTTTTCAAAGTCGGCAGCTACTAACAGTGTAGCTGCTGACTTTGAATAAGGACACTTACCTGTCCTAGGCGCCCGCGCTGACGGCCCCCGCCGATGCCGATCCTCGATCCCGGCACCGCCATCCACAGTCAGCCGTGCGGCTTCACTGCCCGTTTCCTACTGCGCATGTGCGAGCAGCGCGGCGCTTTGTGAATGGTCCGGCTGCTTTCTGGGATACACACAGTTCCCAGAATGCAGCGCGGCCCATTCCCAAGACTACACCGAGAAGAGGAGGAGGAAGAAAACCACACCGGGGAAGATGAGGGCAGATTCGGGACTTCCGCATAGCAACAGCCTATTTAGGGTGAGTATTTTTTTTTTTTTTTCCATTTAATTTTTTTTTTTTTTGATTTTTGAAAAAAAAATAAAAATCAGGGTGGAACTCCGCTTTAAGATACAATTTCAATAGACATCTGTGTATGAAGCCACACAGATGTCTATCAAGTAAGTAGCACCTTCAAGTGAAGTAGCTCGATTTCAAAGTAGCATCAATGTGAAGTAGGAGTAAGGGCCCTTTCACACGTCCGTCTCCGCTCGTCCGTTTTTACAAGTCCGTAAACAGACTTGTAATGGTTCCGTCCGGCGGAACGGATCAGATGAAGACGGACAAACGGTCCGTTTTCATCCGATTCCCCATAGGGGAGAGCGGAGGAGAGACAGGGCGGTCCCTGCACAGTGTGCGGGGACCGCCCTGTCCGCCGACAGCTGAGCGGAGACCCCCCGCTGAGCTGACGGACACACACGGAGCGGACCGAAAAATGGTCCGCTCCATGTGAAAGGACCCTAAGGCTGGGTTCATACTTATGGAAATTGCATGCGGGTTTCTCCTCATCCAATTTGCATGACAAGAGACTGTGATCGGCTCTCAATGAATCCGGTTCACTCAGCTCTGGGGCGGTTACGGTCCACACTAGAAAGGGTTTCTATGCATCTTTTGCTCTGTTTCAGGTCCAAATTCAGGCAAAAATTCTGACCTGATTCGCACCTAAAACAGAGAATAGGGATGCACCGGACTCCTGCTGCGAGCCGCAGCCGCAACTAGTGTGAACCCGGCCTAAATCAGTGACAGGCTGATGGCTGCACAGATCTTCATGCATATGCCTGAATTTACATCCATACATAAGCATAGCTCCCAACTGTCCCTGATTTCTAGGGGCTGTCCCTGATTTGGAGCATTGTCCCTATGTCCCTCTTTCCTCCTCATTTGTCCCTCATTTTGGTCTGATCTATTTAGCTGTGTATAAAATTCACTTTTTATCTATCAAAAAGTGTATCCCAGTGCTAAACCTTTCATCCCATTTCTAAATGTCTGCATTTGTACATTTTAAAAGCCAATATAAAGTAAGGTGACCAGATTTTTTAAATGAAATCCGGGGACATCTTTTTTTTTTTTACTAGTAATGGTGGCAATCTGCCACTCCCTTCTTGTCGCCGCCACCGCCCGCCTCACAGCCTGTCACGTCTTAGCCCCGGCTACTACTGGGTGGGAGGTAGAGGAAGATCACTCCACCTGGGAAGGCATGAAGATAAGCAGGCAGGCGGCTTGCCGGGACTTGAGCCAAGGCAGGAAATGTGAGCAGAGCTGAATGGGCATGCACCCGAAACTGAAGAAATATTCCCTCCGCTCCGACCAGCACATGATCAGCACATGATCAGAAAGGGGCACAGATAATGGGAAAAAATACACCCCCTAAGCTAGTATGAGCGGCAGAGCGGGGGGTGTGTAATTCAGATTTTTTTTATAATAATTCTGCACTGACTGTCTTTGAAATTGCCTCAGCCCCTGTTCAAATTAAATCCGGGGACAAAACCAGGGACAGACTTGGTCCAGGGAGAGCGTCCTCAATCCGGGGACTGTCCCCAGAAACCGGGGATGTCTGGTCACCCTAATATAAAGGAAAAGTAGTGGTAAAAAAAAATCATTGTAGATTTAATTAACCTTTTTTTGGGTTAATTCTCCTTTAAGGGGTGTGGCAGGGGGCGTTTCCTATGCTTACATACATTTGCTAGTAGGTGTCCCTCATTCCCATCTTAAAATATTGGGAGGTATGCATAAGTGACTGATGTACAACTCTGAACACAGACAGGCTGCAGCCAAGGAAAGCTGCACTGCTTGTCCCTAGCCGCAGATAATACATACCTCACAACTTTTTGAGATGGGAATTAGGGACACTTATCAACAAAAGTATGCAGGCATAGGACACACACCCCTGCCTTGCCCCCTTAAAGTAGGGTGACCAGACACTACCAAGTCTGTCCCCGGTTTTGTCTCCGGATTGGATTTGAACAGGGGCTGAGGCAATTTCAAAGACATTCAGTGCAAAATAAAAAATAAAAATCTGAATGAATTGCACACCTCCACTCCGCCACTCTTACTAGCTTGGGGGGGGGGGGGGGTGTATATATATATTTTTCCATTATCTGTGCCGTTTTCTGATAAACATGTGCTGGTCGGAGCGGAGGGAATATTTCTTCAGTTTCGGATGCATGCCCATCCAGCTCCGCTCGCATGTAATTCTGCCTTGGCTCAAGTCCCTGCCAGCCGCCTGCCTGTTTATCTCCTTGCCTTCCCTGGTAGAGTGATCTTCCTCCGCTCCCCACCCAGTAGTAGCCAGGGTCTGGAGAGTGAGACTTGACAGGCTGTGAGGCGAGCGGCAATGGGCAGAGTCGCTGATTGCCACCATTACTAGTAAAAAAAATGTCCCCGGATTTCATTTGAAAAATCTGGTCACCTTACCTTAACCACTTGATACCTGCCCACCGTCAAATGACGGCAGGCGGGTAACTCCATTGTCCTGACTGCACGTCATATGATGTGCAGTCATAGAAAGCTCTATTTGTGGGGAAAAAAAGAACGTCAATTTTGTTTGGGAGCCACGTCGCACGACCGCGCAATTGTCAGTTAAAGCGACGCAGTGCCGGAAGCTAAAATTTTGTCTGGGCAGGAAGGGGGTGTATGTGCACAGTAGGCACGTGGTTAAAGGGGTGTTCTAGCCCATTATTATGTTTATTAAAATTCAGCAGCTACAAAAAGTGTAGCTGCTGGCTTTTAATAAACAGACACTTACCTGCTCCAGGGTTCCAGCAACGCGCCGGTCGAGGCTCCGCTCCTCTCCCCCCCTCCCCGGCCAGCGTCTTCATTGTAAGTGTGGGCACCCGGCCTTGACAGCTTTCAGCTTCACGGCCGGGCACCCACTGCGCATGCGCGAATGGCGCGGCGCCGTCCAATTGGACAGGCGATCGCCTAGGACCTGTGACGTGTCCTAGGCGATCGCCTACAGGGAGGGGCTGAAGATAGGTGATTAAGCTAATCGCCTATCCAGCCCCTTGGCGGAAGGATGACAGGAAGTCCCACTCCTCCTGAAGCCCCCGCTCCCCCCCAAAAAAAATTACATGCCAAATGTGGCATGTAAGGGGGTGAGGAGTGGGTTAAGCGGAAGTTCAATTTTTGGGTGGAACTCCGCTTTAAAGGATAATTGTACAAAAAAAAACAAGATTGGTTAAACTGCTTTTTTTTCCCACTATTATTTCTTTATTTTGGCTTTTGGAGTTTAAAAATGCAGCAAATTAGAAATTGGGTGAAAGGTTTAGGGCTGGAAATCACTTTTTGATAGATAAAAAGGGCATTTTATATACAACTATATAGATCAGACCAAAATGAGGAGGAAAGACTCGAGTGACAGAGGGACATTGCTCCAAATCAGGGACATATGCAGTCCCTCAAAATCAGGGACAGTTGGGAGCTATGGATAATCACTCCATGTGCGATTAAATCTGAACACTCGCAGATGGCTGTAACTGCTGTCAGATTGTCATTGTTGAGTGCATCCACCTTTGGATTCTTGCTGCAGCTGGCATGTGTGAGTGAGGCCTAACACTGATCTTAGGACTTGTTTATACTTGAAGATCAGTCCCTATTTCTCCAGGAAACATTTGGCAGGTGGTGAGAAGGCATTGTTTTTAACCCCTTAAATGCCTGACTACCGTGCCGCAACTGTGTGCATTTTGTGCTGATACAGGCTGGTTGCTTTGAGACCCCATTCACCTAAATAGGCCATGTTCAGTGGGATAGTAGTGCCCATTGAATGTGATAGGGGGTACAATCTAATGTATCCCCTCCAGTCCTTCCATCTAAAGGGGAAGTGGTTTAGGGGTGGTAAAAATGTGGCTCAACTGCATGGTGTAACTGCTAGTGTAAAAGAGTCTTATTGCTCTCTGCATTTGAGTGATCTGCATTGGAATCACTCTTCAAAGAGCATTTGACAGGCAGTGAGCAAGCGTTGCATCGCCTCCTCCAGCCTGCTTTAGCCCCTTGATCCCCACACATGCATTTAAAGCAAAAAGGGGGTATAATTTCTGTAGCTGCCACTACATGTGTACACCTCCAGCTGCTACCTCTGCAGCTAAAGGGCGTAGTGGTTGAGGGGTGGTAAAAGCACAGCTGCACCACAGGGTTTTCCCTCTCCCCTCCCACTCCCACCCCCCCTCAACCACACTTGTGAATGAGCCTTTGGGGGAAAAAAAACTGAAGAAAGCAGAACTATGGATTGGAGCTCAGGCAGACTACAGTCCAGTAGCTCTAAATGTAGACAAAACACCATTGCTTGGGGCATTTGAAAGACAAGCTCTCCTACTAAACAGATAGAAAGTACTGTAAGGGCTCGTTCATACTAGCAGTTGAGGGACAGTAAAACCCTGCAGTTGAGCTGCGTTTTTACGGCTCCCCATGAGCTGAGGAAGCGCATGGGGGTATATAGATGCTGTGGCCGCGATACTTTGCTTCATGATTACAGCAGCAATTAAACCCCCTGACGCTTTCGGTGGGCGCAGCACCTGCCAAGTGTGACCCATTCAAGGGAAATGTGGCCGTTCTGCAAGCTCCGAACAACTGCATGTGGTTTGTGGGCCACTTCGGGGTTCAAGAGGTTAAAGCAGGCAGTGAGGAGGCATTACAATGCTTCCTTACCACCTGATAAATGATCACTGATGAGCGATCCAAACTCGGGTTGCTTTACAGGGACTGAAGCTATTGTGAAGAAGCCCTAATGCTGTAGTGTAAATAATGAGTTCATCTGTCAGTGAGCTGACTTTAGGAAGGAATCTGGATGCCATGGCGACTGAACTTTGACCTTAGCACTGTCTCATTGAATAAGACCACTTGTTATAATTCCGGCCTAGTTAAGCAGAATTACCTACTTCTAAAATGTGTTTGTGTATAAACAATGACAGCGTATAGGTACATGTGAGACACATTCATGTAAGCAGAGGTCCTCCATATTTACAGAGGTCCTCCATATTTACAGAGGTCAGTATGCCATTTTAGCACTGTACAATAACACAATCTAAAGTACAAAGTAAGAGAAAGATTTTCTAACCCCAAATCTGGATCAGGCTGCTGTCTACACTCTGAGAGAACCAGGCCTTCATCCCCCTAAACATGTCAGCAAGCCGTCCGAGGCAGAGGATGTCAGTCATGTGACCTATGTGCTGAGGAGGCTGACACAATATGGGAGGCTGCTGGACACAAGTATACAATGCTTAAAGAGGGCCTGTCCTGAATAAAAATGTGTACTGTGCCATTGCTGCTTTTTTATTTCACCACAAAATTATACACCTCTCAACATTCTAAGATGGGAAAGAGGAACAGAAAGTGGAGTTCTGCTGAAAAAGAAAAATATTAAAAGTCAGCGGCTACAAATACTGCAGCTGCTGACTTTTAATACATGGACACTTACCTTTCCAGGGCACTCGCGATGTCGGGTCCCGAAGCTGATTTGTCCCTCGGCTCTCGAGTGGAGGCGCCGCACTCTTCGGTAAGCGAATCACAAGGTGAAGCCTTGCGGGTTCACTTCCTGGTTCCCTACTGCGCTGCGTGATGTCACTGGTCCCTGCTGTCTCCCGTGTGGAGTAGGCGTCTATGTAGATAAGGGATGTCTGTAGATAAAAACAAACTGTGCAGCTAGGGTTGCCACCTTTTCTTCAAGCCAAACCCAAACACTTTAGCGGTGCAGGGAAATTTTTCTTTCTCGCAGTATACACTAGAAAAAACCTGGGATACATTTGGGTGGCCCAGGTATAGTAGTAATGCAGCATGCACAGTGTACCGCGGCAAACAGTGCATTCATACCGCTGACATCATCGTCCTGACCCCCCCCCCCCCAGTGATGCAGAACCTGCCCCTTGACAGCCACCCACAGATCCCGGATCGCAACAGATTTTTATGTGTCTATCTTGGTTTCTTGGAGAGCCACAGCCCCGTCTGAATAATGCGTCTGCTGTTTTTTTCCATGACATTAAAAATGGTCATGTGTACGCATAATTACTTGTGGCACAGTACATAGGAGTCTTTTGTAGTGCAAGGACTGTGTATGTGAGTGCAGTGTATACAGGGAGTAGGCACAGATTCTGTTTAATCACATTTTAAACCCTTTCCACTGTTAACTGGGTACACACTTAACCACTTGCCGACCGCCACACGACTATGTACGTCAACAGAATGACACGGGCAGGCAGATTGGCGTACAGGTACATCCCTTTAAATCTGCCGCTCAGCGCGCCTCACGACTGTGGCCGCGGGTCGCGGGAACTCGATGTTCCCGGGACCCCCGCAATTGCGGTTGGCAAGGACAGAACAGGGGAATGCCTTTGTAAACAAGGCATTCCCCTATTCTGCCTAGTGACACTCACTGATGACCGTTCTCCGTGATCAGAAACGGTAATCAGTGACGTGTCACATGTAGCAAACAGTAAGAATCACTCCCTAGGGAACACTCAACCACTGTAGCGCCACCTGGTGGTTAACCCTTTCACTGCCAGTGTAATTTTTACAGTAATCCGTTCATTTTTATAGCACTGATCGCTGAAAAATTACAATGGTGTCAAAAGTGTCGGTTGTGTCCGCCATAATGTCAAAGTCGCAATAAAAATCACTGATCGCCGCCATAACTAGTAAAAAAAAAAAAATATTAATAAAAATGCCATAAAACAGTCCCCTATTTTGTAGAAGCTATGACTTTTGCGCAAACCAATCAATAAACGCTTATTGCGATTTTTTTTTTACCAAAAATATGTGGAAGAATACATATCGGCTTAAACTGTGGATATTTATAATAGCAAAAAGTAAAAAATATTGTTTTTTTTTCAAAATTGCCGCTCTCTTTCTGTTAATAGCGCAAAAAAATTAAATCGCAGAGGTGATCATGTTTGCTATGTATATGCTATGTGTTAGAAATATCTTATAAATGGACAACTTTGTGTAAAAAAAAAAGCATTTTCATTTTTTTTCCACATTTTCCAAAACCTTCTGGAAAAAAATGAACCGTTCAAAAGACTCATAATGCTTCATAGATTATACGTTGGGGTGTTAAGCTTTCCAAAATAAGGTCATTTTGTGGACAATTCCATTGTCCTGGTGCTCCAGGGCCTTCAAAAGTGTAATGGGTGGTTGAGAAAGGATTTGTGCAATTTTTGCTTGTAGAACGCCTGAAAGAACTACTTCAATGTTGGGCCTCTGTGTGTGGCCAGGCTGTGTAAAAGTCCCACACATTTGGTATTGCCATACTCAGGAGGAGTAGCAGAATGTATTTTGGGGTGTAGTTGCAATTATGCATATGCTGTGTGAGAGAAATAACCTGTTAATATGACCAGTTTATGTAAAAAAGATAAAATAATAAAATCCTAATTTTCCTAAGAATTGTGGGAAAAAAATACAACTTCAAAAAACTCACCATGCCTCTTAATAAATACATTGGACTGTCTACATTTTTTTTATATATATATAAAAAAAAAAAGTGGGGGTTGCTGTCCGGGGCCTTGGGGACCTCTGGGCCTTTTAATAAAAAAATAAAAAAATATAAACAAAAATAAAAAAATAAAGATTTATAAAAAAAATAAAAAAAAGGGGGGTTGCCACATGGGGCCCTGGGGACCTATGAGCCCTTTAATAATAATAAACAAAAATATATATATATATATATATATATATATATATATATACATAAAAAACATATTGTTTTTATAAAAAATAAATAAATAAAGTAGGGGTTGCTGTCCGGGGCCCTGGGGGCCTCCGGGCCCCTGGGGACCTCCGGACCCCTAAAAAAAAAGGGGCCCCCTATTGGGCGGGGCCCATGAGCTTGAGCCCAGTCAAGCCCAATGGTAAGTCCGGCCCTGATTGTACCTATAGGTAAGCCTATAATAAGGCTTACCTATAGGTACCGTAAATATCTCCTAAACGTGCACTGTTTAGGAGAGATTTAATGTACATGCATATGCTCTGAAGCATGGGTCTTCAAACTATGGAACTCCAGTTGTTCAGGAACTACAATTCCCATCATGCCTAGTCATGTCTGTTAATGTCAGAGTTTTACAATGCCTCATGGGATGTGTAGTTCTGCAACAGCTGGAGCGCCATAGTTTGAGGATCCCTGCTCTGAAGGAACAGCCACCTGGGCCGTAAATGGTGGCTCTCGCACACATGATGTCATTGCGGCTCCGGCCACTCATACAGCTGGAGTCCGCAAACCCAGAAGGAAGACGGAAGCCTTGTCATGAATGAAAGGGCTTCGTTCTAAGGTAAGTTTCACATAATGTGCTAGTATGCGATGCATACTAACACATTATAACTTTGCCTTGCAGGTTAGAAAAAAAAATACCGGGAGCTTTACTACCGCTTTAAAGATTTTCTGCGGCCAACATCCTCACTCTAGCACCTACCTAACTAGAGGGTGCTACAAGAGTGTACAGTTGTACAATTACTTTGGGCCCATTTCATTGAGCTTTCTCTAGACACAAGATTATTTCAAAGGACTACTTGTCCTCAAACAAGGGGCAGGAACATTGGGCGTCTATCTGGCCCCATATAACCTAGGAACTATATTTAGAAACTAAGGTCATAGACGTTAGATACAACCTGCTAAGTGTGTTAAGTGTTTGTGTTACAGGGGCTGTGGCATCAGGAGGTTTAAGGGAGTAGTTTGATGTATGAACATTGCACAGTAGCACTTCTCTTTCTTTGTACACTGGGTGTAATTCTCCCTGTCAATTTCTATTGTGCGTGCAATAGCACTCCTCTTGTCCTGTATGTTAGGTTTAATTCTCACTATCTCTTCTTATTATGTATGTATAGGACACTATACAGTTACACTTCACTTGTCCTGTATGCTAGGTGTAATTCTCAGTATCATTTCCTCAGTATGTATGGACTCTGGCACTCTGCACAGTGGCACTTCCTTTGTCATGTATACTGGGTCTAATTCTCACTATCTGTTCTTATTTTGTATGGGAAAGGCTTGTACAGTGGCACCTCCCTTGCCCTGTATTTTGGATATTATTCTCACTATATGTTCTTATTTTGTATGGACAGGGTTTGTATATGGACACTTCCCTTGTCTTGTATGTTGGGTATAATTCTCATTATCTTGATGACACCAAACTATGCAGTGGAATAACGTCTTTACAGGATGACGCCAATTTACAAACCAAACTCAATGCTCTGTCTAATTGGGCGACTATGTGATAGATGAGGTTTAATGTTGATAAATGTAAAGTTATGCACTTGGGGGCTAAAAATATGCATGCATCATATATACTAGAGGGAGTACAACTGGGGGGATCCATAGTGGAGAAGGATCTGGGGGTTTTGGTAGATCATAAGCTCAACTAGAAAAAAGATACAATTTCTGTGGAAATTGTGTGACGTGTTCTTGCCTCCACCAATACTCCTGACTGGAGACAGTGCCCCTGGAGATGTAAATGTGATCCAACAGTGTGTGGATCCATTTAGATCCATTGCCCCATCAAAAACTACACCATCAAAACAGCCCCATCAAAACTGGTTGCTATGGACTGGTTTCTATGGGTGGTTGCTATGGACTGGTTGCTATGGACTGGTTGCTATGGACTGGCTGCTATGCAAGAACACTTAATAATGGCATGCAATGTCAAGCTGCGGTTTCTAAAGCGAGCAAAGTCCTTTTTTGTAATAAGAGAGGTATGGACTCCAGAGAGAGAGAGAGATATAATTTTGCCCCTGTACAAATCATTAGTAAGACCTCATCTGGAATATGTAGTTCAGTTTTGGGCCCCAGTTCTCAAAAAGGATATCGGAGAACTGGAGAAAGTGCAGAGAAGGGCAACCAAACTGATAAAAGGGATGGAGGAGCTCAGCTATGAGGAAAGATTAGAAGAACTAAATGTATTCACTCTTGAGAAGCGGAGATCAAGGGGGATATGATCAACATGTACAAATATATAAGGGGTCCATATAGTGAACTTGGTGTTGAGTTATTCACTTTAAAGTCAACACAAAGGACAAGGGGTCACTCTTTACGTCTAGTGGGAAAGAGATTTAATCTCTAAATACGGAAAGGTTTCTCCACAGTAAGAGCTGGGAAAATGTGGACTAGACTCCCTCCAGAGGTGGTTCTGGCCAGCTCAGTAGATTGCTTTAACCACTTAAGACCCGGACCATTATGCAGGTAAAGGACCTGGCCAGTTTTTGCAATTCGGCACTGCGTCGCTTTAACTGACAATTGTGCCGTCGTGCGATGTGGCTCCCAAACAAAATTGGTGTCCCCTTTTCCCCACAAATAGAGCTTTATTTTGGTGGTATTTGATCACCTCTGCGGTTTTTATTTTTTGCGCTATAAACAAAAATAAAGCGTCAAACAATATTTTTTCATTTTTGCTATAATAAATATCCCCAAAAAATATTTAAAACATTTTTTTCCTCAGTTTATTCTTCTACATATTCTTGGTAAAAAAAAAAATGCAATACGCGTTTATTGATTGGTTTGCCCAAAAGTTATAGCGTTTACAAATAGGGGATAGTTTTATGCCATTTTTATATAAAAAATTTTTTTTACTACTAATGGCAGCGATCAGCTTTTTTTTTTGTGACTGCAACATTATGGCGGACACATCAGACAATTTTGACACATTTTTGGCACCATGATCATTTTCACAGCGAAAAGTGCCATAAAAATGCACTGATTACTGTGAAAATGACAATTGCAGTTTAAGAGTTAACCCCTAGGGGGCACTGTAGGGGTTAAGTCTGACCTCATATGTGTTTCTAACTGTAGGGGGCAGGGCTGGACGTGTGACGTCAGTGATCGTCATTCCCTATATCAGGGAACATACGATCACTGACATTGCCACAGTGAAGAATGGGGAAGGTGTGTTTACACACACCTCTCCCCGTTCTTCAGCTCCTGTGACCGATCAAGGGGACACCGGCGGCAATCGGGTCTGCGGCTCCCGCGGGTGCGGTCACGGAGCTTCGGAACCGGGCACGTGCGCGTGCCCGTGATCCACGGCTGGGCTCTTAATGGCGACGTACCTGTATGTGCCTGTGCCCAGCCGTGCCATTCTGCCAACATATATACCGTATTTATCGGGGTATTGCGCGCTCCGGCGTATAGCGCACACCCCTAATGTGGACCTGTAAAAAAATGTTTTAGTACTTACAGTTTTGGTGTCTTGCGCGACGTCCATCGGCAGCCTTGCCCGGTCCGGCATCCGTCTTCGGTGTCCTTCAGGCTTCTCCAGCGCACGCCTCGAGTTGAATCTTCTTCCTCTGGATCAACTGTGGGTATCGAATTGGGTATATGGGATTGTATGATATTTTTTATTTTCATGGTTGAACTAGATGGACTTTTGTTCAACCTATGTAACTATGTATAGGACACTATACAGCAGCACTTCTCTTCTCCTGGGTTTCTGGTTTCATTCTCACTCACTGTTCTTATTCTATATGCATGTATTCTGCATAGTAGCACTTCTCTTCTCCTGTATTTTGGGTGTATTTTTCATTATCTGTTCTTATTTTATATCTCGAACATTGTACTTTAGCGCTCTTCTTGCCCTGTGTACTGGGTGTAATTGTATCTGTTATGATATATTTATGTACACTGCACTATAATAGTTATTTTATTCTATATGTTGAGTGTAGTTCTTAGGATTTTACAATATCGGTTATTATTCTTTATGTGGGGCCATTGCATAGTACCACTTCCTTTGCATTACTGATCTTGGTGAGGCCGCGTACACACGTCCGAGAACCTCGTCGGGCTAAACCCATCGTTCCGCCCGACGAGGTTCTCGATGAGCGGTCGGAAAAGCTAGTCGAGCCAAAGTCCTCATTGAACAACGAGGAAAAAGAGAGCGTGCTCTCTTTTTTGGCTCGACGAGCTTCCCGACGGGACGCTCCTCGGAAGTGTACACTCGATCGAGCTTCTCGCCAGAATATGTCTCCCAGCGAGCTTCTCGCTGGATTCTGCTGAGAAGCTTGGTCGTGTGTACACTGCATAACTTCCCATAATGTACTCAGCATGTCATTTATTATTACAGACCACATTGTACACACTGTTTTTTATTAGTACCTATTACAAACATCATATGTGCATGCCTGATCTATGTGATTGACTGACAAAGTGGTAAGGACATAATAAGGACGACAGCCCTTGAAATTGAACTTTCCTAACTACATTGGCAGCACACATTTCTCATTCAATAGTCTTTATTGAAAGTTTCCTGATAGTAAACTATTTGCTTCAGAATACTTTATGTAGCGCCTGTGTACTTATCAGTACAAGTACTATGCTAAATTTAGTTTGAGGATGAGAGAGTTACCTTGCTCTCATCCGTGTTGATTTACTAAATTAGGTTCTGTCAGTTCTGGGCTGTCCTGTGGGTCATTCTGTACTTTGGAGGTGTAGTTAAGCCTTTGGACGAAGGTGGCGCCAGAGAGGTCCAGACGGAGCTGCTTTTCCCCAGCAGCCAATTGGAGGAGTGTTTCCCTCACGGGGCATGCTGGGGAGGGGTATATCTGTGGCAGACGTCATTTTCCGGGGTTGTTCACGGGTTCCTGGTTCCAGGTGCGGCACCTACCTTCAGCGTGTGAACATCACGGGCCCCGTCATCATGGCCTACCTGGCCGGGGCCCGTGCTACGCAGAGTTCCAAACTCTGGGCCCTCATGGCTCAGAGCAACTGAAATTGCCAAGCGGCCCCAGTGACTTACTGGGTCCTCACACTTCAAGAGAAAAGGGTTCCAATCTGGGTGCTGTTCGGTGGGGAGTCGGTCTGAGGTGAACCCGGAGGCAGGTGAACCAATAGGGCGCAGACAAAACCATTAGGGATCTGAGTGACCGGACACTGACAGGTTGTATGCAGCAAACTGTCAGTCAGTGGCTCCTTAATTATTGACTGAGAGCATTCGCTCTACGTTCATGTTCCTGAGTACTGGGCCTGTGGCAGAGACCCTTTACTAAACCAAATTCTATTAGAGCCAAGTCAGTGGCAGAGACTTGTTCCTTCTCAGCAATCCTTAGTGACTTTCTGGCTGCCAGGCCTGTGAGAGGGACCTGTCCAGGGGCGCTATACCCACTCCGGCTGGACATTCGTTGGAGGCAGGACTGCTTCTATTATCCACAGCCTGTATCTGCAAGGTTACTCTTTTTCACCAATCTACTCTATCTACCTCTAGTTGACTGTTGTTTGTGTTGGACCAGAAATAAAGCATTGAAAACGTCAACCAACGGTCTGGACATTCTATTACTGCTCTCATAAATATCATCACCCCTAGACACCATCACAGAGGTAACCTAAATACGCCGATCCCAAATCTAACCAGCTGCTCCTCTGGGGGTAAGCGCTACATTTATTAATCCCAAAGAGAAATTATTTATTTGCAAGGGATTTACGCCCCACCACAGGGTGGTATCATGGTACAGATACGGTGATCAATTAAAAAAAAAAACAGTACACCAGGATAACACTTAATACTATGGAATTACAAAGCAGTGATGCCTGAGGTAGGTAGTATGTAATTTTAACCTACAAGAAGGGAAACTGGCTACACTAATATTTCTATGCTAAATGGTTCCTTTTTTATTCATCTGGTTGATTTTCTTCTGTTGTGCACTAGAGGGCAGCACCAGAGCTACTTTATTAACCAAGTCTAAACATCAAATTTCCCTGATGCAGTCCAATGTATAGACTATCATCCTAAATAAATTGCTATTTAGTTGTACTTTTTAATGTTCTTAAATGGGACATAAGCAACCTGTGGAAAAACCACAGCCATAAATAAAGGATGCTTCTATGGAATCATAACTGTTTAACTGTACTGGGAGAAGTTTTGGAACAAAAGAGCCAGAGTATGTTTAAGCCTAGCAGCATGATATATACAAAATGTATAAATGTTTATCAGTTCGGGCATTTCTGCGTACCATTTAAAGTGAACCTTTACTGAAATGTTAACATAAAGCTTTGTTAACTAATTAGCTGGGATGGGATGAGAAGTGAAATTATGTTTTCTGGAGACAATGCTGCTTTAACAGCTTGCCGAGAGCTGCACAACTATATACGTCGGCAGAATGTCTCGGGTGCGCAAATGGACGTACCTGTACGTCCCCTTTAAGAGGTGACATTTCAGGCGCACGTGCGCGCCCGCCACGAGCTCCGATATCCACTGGGTGCCCACGATGGTGTCACAGAGGGGCAAAAGAGGGGGATGCCTGTGTAAACAAGGCATCTCCCTTTTTTGCCTAGTGACAGGACACTGATCATCTGCTCCCTGTCAATGGGAGCAGCAATCAGTGTCGTGTCACATGTAGCCCAGCCCCCACACAGTTGGAATCACTCCCTAGGAAACACTTAACTCCTTCCGCGTCCCTACTGGTTAACCCCTTCACTGCCAGTGTCATTTACACAGTATTCAGTGCATTTTTATAGCACTGATCGCTGTATAAATGACAATGGTCCCAAAATAGTGTCAAAAGTGTCCGATGTGTCTGCCATAATGTCGCAGTCATGATAAAAATCACTGATCGCCGCCATTACTAATAAAAAAACAACAATAAAAATGCCATAAAACTATCCCCTATTTTGTAGACGCTATAACGTTTGCGCAAACCAATTAATATACGCTTTTTGCGATTTTTTGGATCAAAAATTTGTAGAAGAATAAATATATTCTTCTACAAATAAGAATATATAAGAATATATTTTTTTGGGAATAGTTATTATAGCAAAAAGTAAAAAATGTTGCTTTTTTTTCAAAATTGTCGCTCTTTTTTTGATTATAGTGAACAAAATAAAAACCGCAGAGGTGATTAAAATACCACCAAAAGAATGCTCTATTTATGGGGAAAAAATGACGTCAATTTTGTTTGGAAGCCACGTCGCATGACCGCTCAGTTGTCAGTGCCGAATTGCAAAAAATGGCCCAGTCATTGGGCAGCCAAATCCTCCGAGGCTGAAGTGGTTAAGGCTGCATTAACAAGTGTTTTGCAGTGTTTCATTCAATTTTTCAGATCTAGTCAGTGCGCAGCACTGTTATCTGTGATGTACAGTAAGGGGATAATCAGAGTTTAAATTCTTTTTTTTTTTCCAAAAACCTTGTGAACAAATTTCTATATCTTTCTGAGAGGCTGAGCGAGCCAGGTGCCAGTCCAGGCATGTTGGTGGATCCTGACTGTAAAGTCGGGATCTTTCCCGAGCCTTCAATTGACTAAGTGACATCAGCTGACAATGGACCATAGCTTGCTATCTGCTCCAAAAAAAGGTCACAGAGGTGCACTCCTGCAACTTATAGCTTTGGCTTTACTTCTCCTTTAAGACTGGTAACATAATAATTAACAATTGTATTAATGCCCAATTTAAAGCAAACCTGAGTGTTATATTTTCACCTAACCCTGCACTGTTAAGAGCCTAGTAAGGACTTCTGGCTGCCTGCACATCAGATGTATGTTCAGTATAAACACAGATTGACTGGAACTCTTGTGTGCTCTAATATGGGCTGCTGGATTCCTTAGTTGGGAGCCTGGTCCCTCTCTTCCTATTGTCTATTCCACACTATTGGCCACAGTAATGGACCAATAGTAGTACTTGCTCCCCAAACATCAACCAATAATTGTAAGGGCATATCAAACAACTTATGCCGTGTACACACGGCTGGACTTTTGGCAAAACTCTGTTGGAATTTCTGATGGAAAAATAGAGAACCTGCTCTCTATCTTATGCCCCATACACACGAGCGGAATTTCCGATGGAAAAAGTCAGATGAGAGCTTTTCGTCGTATATTACGACCGTGTGTATGCCCCACTTTTTATGTCGGAATTTCCGACAGATTTAGATAGAGAGCAGGTTCTCAATTTTTCAGACGGAAAACATTTTTTTTTTTTTGTCTGTATGGAATTCCGATGCATGCTCGGAAGCATTTAACTTTTTTTTCTCGCCTCATTGTAGTGTCGTACGTCACCGCGTTCTTAAGGCTCGAAAGCTCAGAGAACTTTTGTGTGACCGTGTGAATGGAAGCTTAAGCGGAATTTCATCGGAAAAAACATCCAACTTTTTTCCAACGGAAATTCCGCTTGTGTATACAGGGCATAAGTCAGTCGGAAATTCAGACGGAAAAACTCTGATGGGGCATACACGTGGTTGGAATATTCAACAAAAAGCTCAGAAGCAATGCTAATCATAGCAGAAGTTGCCCAAAGGGCGTTGAAAAAACATGTTGTTTCGTGTTTGTGTGCTGACAATTCTTTGCCGTTTATATGCAAGACAAGTTCATGGCCAACACCCTTCGGACAAAAGTCCTACGCTTTGTCTGGGGAAAATCCGATCGTGTGTACCAGGCTTAACTGTGCTGCAACACTGACTATAGCAGGAGATTTCACAAGAACCTTTGTGGGATCTAATGCCGCGTACACACGGTCGTTTTTTTGTGATGAAATAAAATTACGTTTTAAAAAACGTCATTTAAAATGATCGTGTGTGGGCAAAACGTTGTTTTATGTCTTCTGAGAAACGACAAAAAAAAAAATTCGAACATGCTTCAATTTTTTATGTCGTTTTTCAGAATGTCGTTTTTTTGTGTCATAAAAAATTATCGCAAGCTTGAATGGAACAGAGTGCCGTGGTACGTGTTGTACGTAACCGCGCTTTGCAAAAGCATTTTCAGAAAACGATGGTGTGTACGCGGCATAAGAAGGAAAAACGTATGGCCTCTCTGCACTCAAGTGTCTGAATATGTTCGATCTTTGTGAGTATATTTTATTTTAACGTTTGTTACTTTACCTACTTCACTAGCCCAGTGTGTTCTCTCTGTTTTGTGATATAGGAGCCCTAAAGCCTGAGGAACTCCAATATGCAGGTAGCAACCTCAGTTCCTGAAGTTGTACTTGACCTACTACTTCCATCATCTGCTGGTTAGTGAGGCTGTCTATTATAGTGATGAACAAATAGCGTGAGAGGCAGTTAATCCTAACAGTGTCTGGAACTAAAGTCAGTGTTTGCATATATGAACTCCTCAGGGGTTCCCGTTGAGTTTTATAGGGCACGGTAACATACCTCTAAAAAAACGTTCCATATAGTATCTGTAATAAGTCTGCTTAACAGTTGAAACTTTGACACGTACATAGGTTCACTAATACCGCGTACCCACGATTAGAATTTCTGACAACAAATGTTTGATGGGAGCTTGTTGTCAGAAATTCTGACCGTGTGTAGGCTCCATCAGACATTTGCTGTCGAAATTTCCGACAACAAAAATTTGAGAGCTGGTTCTCAAATTTTCCGACACAAGTTTTGTTGTCAGAAATTCCGATCGTGTGTACACAATACCGACACACAGAATTCCACGCATGCTCGGAGTGAAGAAGAAGAGCCACACTGCCTATTGAACTTAATTTTTCTGGACTCGTCGTACGTCTTGTACCGCGCTCTTGACGTTCAGAATTTCCGACAACATTTGTGTGACAAGTGCAAGACAAGTTTGAGCCAACATCCGTCAGAAAAAAATCCACGGTTTTGTTATTGGAATGTCCGATTGCCTGTACGCAGCATTAGGGTGTCACAATAAGAAGACCCCAACCGCTAATGCTTCTACAGTTCAGGAATAGTAGAACACTCATGTACACAGCGAAACCTCTTCTCCACGGGACTCATGCCCTGCACACACATGCATGATTTCTGACGGGAAAGGTTCCTGTCAGAAATCCCGAGGGGAAAGCCTAAAACCTGCTCGGTCAGTCTTTCTCCCTACACCAGGCCGGTTTTCCCGACAGGAAAACTGCGCTGGAGCTTTAGTCGGGAATCCTGTCCGTGTGTATGCTCCATCGCAGTTTTTCCCATAGGAAAACTGCCAAAAACCTCCAGGCAAAAGTCCGCCGGTTTTTCCGGCGGGAAAAAAGAGAGCTGGTTCTCTTTATTTGTCCGGCGGGTTTTGGGCAGTTTTCCCGTCAGAAAAACTGCGAGTAGCATACACGACCGGGATTCCTGGCCAAAAGCTCTCCTCGCAGTTTTCCTGTCTGGAAAACTGGCCGTGTGTACGAGGCTTCAGTGTACCATATGTGCAGCAGTGTCTACACTTCATTCACCTCAAGAAATTAATTAGACAAGCCAAATACTATTGTGAATCGTGTGCTTCTATTAATAAGCACTGCACTAAACTCTAATTCTCTCGTGGAATAGGTTAGAACAGGGCTCAAAATTTCAAGCCCTGAGCTACTAGCCAGGCCTCAAGATTTACTCGCCACCAGTTGCCCCACCTAACAGCCCATTCATAAACTGCCCTGCGCCTAATTGCACGCCTAAACACACCCTCATCGATTATCTCATGGAATGACACTGTTAAATGTTTTATGCAAAATCAAGTTACACAATTAAATATTACCAACAACTTTAATAAAATAAGACAGGGCATGGGGCAGACCAGAGGGACAGGGCACTGGGGGCAGACCAGAGGGACAGGGCACTGGGGGCAGACCAGAGGGACAGGGCACTGAGGGCAGACCAGAGGGACAGGTCACTAGAACCAGGTCTCTTCCCCATTCTCTTGCAACTCCCATCCATCCAGTCTCCTCTGCAACTCCCATCCATCCTCTCTCTCTCTCTCTCTCTCTCTCTCTCTCTCTCCCCCCCTCTCCTATTTATCTCATCATCAGGAGCCCCTGTGTGCTGCTCCACACTTGCATGTCCCCACTTCCCCCTTTTATTCAGGCTGGCAGTGAGGAGAGGAGCTGCAGCACAGCGGGAGGGAGTACAATCCAGTGCCAACTGCACAGCCATTGACACCATAGCACAGCACACACTGACACCGCACAGCACACATTGAGACCAGTCTGCTCGCAGTGCTCAGGCTGAACTGCTGGACACTTACATAGAGCACAAGGAGAAGAAAATTGCACAAACTGGAAGGCTGTCGCTCTCATGTCAGGGCAACTTTCAGTGAGCGCTGCACTGCCTACCTGGCACACCCGGAGTGGTCATTTTCGCAATCCTCCACCCCACTCATTTCTTCTTGCTCTCCAGCTACATTGGTCGGGGGGCAGGCTCAGAGAGGTCATACTGTTGGGTCCCATGGCTTAATGAGAATTTCAAGGAGAGCACCTGTGTACTGCTCTGCCTGTGCGTGGCTCACCAGACTACTTTTCTCGAGCATGCACCTTTCCTCTTCGGCAGCCAATCGCATCGGGGCTCTAAGTGTAGGTACAGATTTTAGGGAGATTGGTCATGCAGCAGTGTCATCACTTGCCCCCAGCTGAAATCCACTCGCCAAATGCTAGCAGGCGAGTGGAAATTTTGAGGGCTGGGTTAGAAGACTGAAGCATGAAAGCAAATTGATTCTTTGGCCTGCATTCATTTTGACGTGATGAGTACTAATCACTTGCTGAGTGGCCAACTGTACTTAGTTTCTTAGCCTGATGTAAACCTGGTGGACCAGTAATTTTTTTGGTACTACACCATGAGTATGAGGCCTTTGTTTCTGGCTAGGAGATCATTCTAGGTCATGTACAAAGTTCTGCAGTAGCTGACAACCCATGAGGGGTCTTGAAAAGCTGTCTTGAAATATCAAGCATATGACTCTATACGTCATCTTGAGCCTACATGTTAAAGATACTTGAAGAGTTGTAGTATGCTTTAAAAAAAAAATTAGGGGGAGCTGCGGTGGCTCAACGCGATTGGCACTGCGCTGACAAGCCGTTCACCTCTGCAACTAAGGGTTTCGGATCCCGGTCTCCGCTGCATGTGAATTGAGTTTGGTGGTCTCAGCCTGGCTCCCGGTGGGTGTGCTATGCGAGGTAAGCCTGCGCTTAGTACGCCCACCCCCCTCCCACAAAACCACCACACTTACACGCACTCGAAATTGGGTTAACATGCACGCACTTTGGCCACGCGGTCTCTAAAAAAAGAGAGGCGAAGGACTAATGGGGCTGGCTGAGCGGGCTAGATCCTCTCACTCCCTCATAGGGGAGTCCTTCTGCCCCGTTGGGCTTCAAAGCGGAGCAGGTAGGGCGGGCTGTGTGGGAGGACCCCCTCACACCCGCCATTGCCACCCGGGGCATGGAGAAGGATGGCAGATTGCCTCTGGGGGAGGTCTGCCTACTCCCAACTCCTGCAGTCCGGCTCCTCTCTCGAGTACACGCACAAAATACACTTTAAAAATAAATAAAAAAATAAAATAAAAAAATTAGGGTAGACTTCCATGTTCCTCTATATATCTGTAAAATCTTTACCTGACCCTTTTTTTTAGGGCTTGGCTGGCTAGGTCTTCTCTGGCTGTCTGAGTAGAGCAGCCTTCTGAGGGAGGAGGCCGGAGACTGTTCATGAAATATTTAGCAGCTGAGAAAGCTTCACACAGCCTGGTGCTGATCGGATGTGAAAGGTGCTTCTGTAACACATAGTCCCGAGAGGAGTGGGAGAGTGGGAGTTCAGAAACGCACACACATAGTTACTGCCATTTTAGCTCATTTTTTACTTTGACAGGATTCTGCAGGGCTTTTAAAGGGAACTGACCCTAGAAAAGTACCTTAGCTTTAGAGAAGATGGAGGCATTATTATTACATTCATTAATTCATTCATTGGAGTTAAGCTGCAAAGGTCCGCCTTCTGGACATCGCAATTCATTTTAAGGTTCCTTTGTTGTTGGCTTTGCAAGGAAAACAGTTTATGGAAGTGGATTTATGTGGTTGTATTCTTTGTAGTATGTCTTATAAATAGGGGCCTCAACTCTCTTTCTACACAATGTGTTCACTACAAGTTAAAAAAAATAAATAAAAAAAATATATATATATACATATATATATATATATATATATAAATAGTAGTTTATAAACGAGCACCTGCTTGTTGTCTGCATGTTTATATGGAATTTGGCATTGTACATTAGGTCATTTTCAATTGGATGACACAGTAGTAAGAAAGTCTTGCAGTAGAAAAAAATGCAATACTCTCTGTAAGTGTTTTGAGCCACGATTATATACAAATAGTACCCTTTCCATATCTTGCATAAAAATACAAATATGCATACACCAAAAAAAAAATAAAAAAAATAGAAGGGATATTTGGTAATTTGTTAAAATGTTTATGTTGCTGAGCTCATCAGTACCTTTTTCTTCTTTCCTCAGAATGTACCAAACTGTTGATTTGGCCGCTCCTAATGTTGCTGCTATCTCTCTGATTTTTTTAAGCCTTACAATGGCCTCACTTGCATTGACAGCTCCTTTAAACGCACGATGTAGGTTCACAGCAATAAATTCCAAATGCAAATACCACACTTAGAATCAACTCCAGACCTTTTACCCGCTTAATTGAAGAATAAATAATGAAGGACACCCACCTGGCCATGAAACAGCTTTTGATTCAATTGACCAATTCCTATTGGTCTTATGAAAAATGCTGAATGGCTATGGCGCAATGGACAGCCAGGTGTGATTCCGCAAACTGTCATAGGTGACTGCCCACAGTTGAGATGCTGACGCCAGGGACCTAAGACTGGTGAACAAAAGTATAGCTCAGATGAGCACCTGGATCACGGGACAGGAGAGTATCTGTTTATTAAAACTCAGCAGCTGCAGTTTTTTCAGCTGCTAACATTTAATTTTTACATAGGTGACTGAAGTTCCTCTTTAACTGCTTGCCGACCAGCGCACGGCTATATACATCGGCAGCATAGCACGGACAGGCAGAAGGAAATATATACACGTCCCCTTAAAGAGCGTGGCATTGTGGAAGTGCACGCGCCCGCTGCAAGCTCAGTGAGCCTGACCGCTGGTCCTGCGGACTCGATCGCCGTGGGGATAAGCGCGATTGTCTCACGGTAAGGAAGAACAGGGAGATACTGATGTAAACAAGCATCTCCCTGCTCTGTCTAGTGACAATGACAGTGATCACCGCTTCCTGAAACCGGAAGCTGTGATCACTGTCTTATCACGTGTAGCCCATCCCCCCTACAGTAAGAATCACACACTAGGGCACACTTAACCCCTACAGCGCCACCTAGTGGTAAACCCCTTCACTGCCAGTGTCATTTTCGCAGTAATCAGTGCATTTTTATAGCACTGATCGCTGTAAAAATTGACAATGGTCCCAAAAATGTGTCAAAAGTGTCTGATATGTCCGCCATAATGTCGCAGTCACAATAAAAATTGCTGATCGCCACCATTACTAGTAAAAAAATAAATTATTAATAAAAATGCCATAAAACTATCCCCTATTTTGTAGAAGCTATAACTTTTGTGCAAACTGATCAATAAACGCTTATTGCGATTTTTGTTTTTTTACCAAAAATATGTAGAAGAATATGTATCAGCCTACACTGAGGAAAAATGTTTTTTATATATTTGTTGGGGATATTTATTATAGCAAAAAGTAAAAAATAGAAGGTGTTTTTTTGAGTTAATACATACTGCATTTACATTATTTTTTTATAAACCAGAGTTCACTGTCACATTAATAATGTAAATGGATAACTATGTAGCTAATGCATTTTAAAGTCCTTTCTCTTTCGCAAACAGATTGGGATAAGAACTTTATAACAAAATAATTGTTTCTTCTCATGGAAGTACACCTGTATGTTTTCTCCCCGGCATGTAACTGAAATTTGTTGTTCTACTGCTTATTGGTAGGAACATGCAGTATTTAACCCTATTGTTTTGTACTGTATATGGCCCTTTTATGTTAACTTTATAAAAAAAAATATATTTTAGTAGCTCAGTTTCATATTTCACAGTGCGCTGCATATAAGTTGTATCTATCTGTTTACAGTTAGCATTTGGCCAGCAACTTGCTCATTGTTTTCCATGTAAAGGATAGTCTGCTTGCCCACTTTAAACAGAAGATATTTATATGACATCATTTCCACCTGAAAGACAAAAAACAGGGGATTTAATTGTTCCATAAACCAGCATTTCTGGATGCACAGCAGACCACAAGCAACATTATTAAATATTTTTTTATTAAATATTTTTTTAAAAGCATACATAGCAGAAACAAGACAGAATATAAATCACTCCGACCAGTACCAGTGCTTTCTAAATGCAAGAATACATTTTGTACATCTGGCTTGAGAAAGTACCAATACTGGTCCAAAAAATCTCTATAAAATGTAATGATTTATATTGTCTTGCTGCCGCTATTTATGCAGTAGAGCATTTTATCCTTTTGAATTAGACGTCCCATGATGCGGGTTACTTGCAGAGATCCATGATGTACTCGCTTTGTTTATGCCAACAAGAGTGAGCCAATTACATTCCTCTGTAGCTCTCCTCCAACTGTGTCTGTTATGCCGTCAGACGGAATTTTTTCATTGGATATTCCGACCGTGTGTATGCCCCATCTGACTTTTTCTGTTGGAAATTCTGACGGCCCCGTACAGACGAGTAAATGTATCTGTTCAAATTGGTCGGACAGACCGATTTGAACAGATCTGTCTGCTGGGGACGTATTGGTTTGATCTTGTACACACGATCAAACCAAAATCCCCGCCGGCAGACAGCGCGCTGACGTGGCAGTGATGTTGACGCCGCCACGTCACCGCACCAGGAAGTAAAACACTTCCGCTCATGCGTCGAAACCATTCGACGCGTGTGCGAGAAGATATGTCTGCTGATTAGCATACTAACCAGCAGACATGTCGGGCGGACGGGTTCCCAGCCGACAGATTTGAAAGCATGCTTTCAAATCTGTCGGCTGGCCAAATCCGTCTGTTTGCCCGTACACGCGATCGAATCTGTCTGCTGAAACGGTCTGGCAGACCGTTTCCAGCAAACAGATTTGATCGTGTGTACGCGATCTTAGAGAGAGAACATGTTCTCTTTTTTGCAGACGGAAATTCTGTTTGTATGGAATTTCGACAGAGAAAAAACCATGCATGCTCAGAAACAATTTGACGCATGCTCGGAAGCATTGAACTTAATTTTTCGTAGTGTTGTACGTCGCCGCGTTTTTGACGGAATTTGGTGTGTCCGTGTGTATGCAAGACAGCTTGAGCGGAATTCTGTTCGAAAAACCCGTCGGAGAAAACCGTTTGTGTGTATGCGGCATAAGCCCCATATTGGCATTATATGTCCATTAAAGTATACTGAGCAAGTAAGTATTTAGCGTTTTGCAAAGTAAAGTAGAGAAGGCCGGGGGGTCACTTTGACGCAGTTGGCTAAATTGAATTACATAAGCCAAGGAAAGCCAAGAATCTCTGTCTTTATGCAAAGATTTTCTAGATATAAATGTATAGCAGTGCCTAGAGTGTTCACTCAGGATCTACAGTGATCATTGTCTTTGACAACTATGGATAAGATATGCAACATATCTTTCTGCTGGACAAGTTACAGGGCCTTAAATAACTATTTCCTTGGCTCTGCTTGTTTTTTGGAGGAGTGTTGAAGGTGATGACATCTAAAAACCCTTTGTCTTAAGAATGCTATGCTTACCTTCATTGGTTCAGTGCAGGGCATTTCGCAAAATGTAAGAGCCAACTTCATTATACAGAGTTAATTATTTACTCAATAGTTTTAATTTGTCTTAGGGCCATTTTCAAACTTCTCCAAGTAAAAAAATAATAGAAAAAATGTGGTTTCGCCTATCTTGTTAAATATTTTCATTTTATAGCTTGAAAAAAATGGCACTAGATGACTGTGATTGACTCGTACTAGTAGTACTGCACCACTGACATAAATGTTGCGTAGTGTACAAATCGAATTTTATTGATATTTCCTGTTTTGAAATGTTCATAAAAACAATCCTTTTGACTCACGCTTGTAGAAAACACAGAGGGGTGAAAGGTGACAGCTCTTGGTGAAAGTAGGCCAGGGCTGCTTACTCTCACATGTCAACTAGGGTGGGGGAGAGCGGCTTGTGAAGCATGTGATATGCAAATGGCAGCAGAAACTTGGAATGGTGACCCTGCAATCCCATCAGGTTACATCAGATAGTACTGTGTACTGGAATTGTTTTTTTCTTCCTTTACGTTGATTACATTAGATTGATTACCAGTTTGCTTTATGAACCACGGGATCCGAACATTTAGGAATGCACATACTGTATGTCGTTATTATTATTCAGGATTTATATAGCTCCAACTGTTTTTTTTTAACAGTAGAAGTTTTTTTATTTTATTGACATACCAACAAATAACAGAAAACAATGACAGTCGGAAGGAGACATATACATTCAGTCAAATAATGCAGATATGGAATGGTCACAGGAATCAAAGGAAGTGTGATGTAAAGGCCATAAAGTCACATGGACGGGTGAGCAGGACCCCAACCAACAGGACCCTAAAACCGGGGGGGGCAGCTAGCCCGAGGCATCAACCCAGCTGGACCATATCTTGTCGAACTTGGCCGGGCAGTTCCTGCTCTCGTATGTGATCCTATAGAGCGGTAGAACCTTATTAATCGCCGCTCGCCATGAGGCACTCGTAGGGGGGTCTTGGCCCCTCCAGCGGAGGAGTATCTCCCTTCTGGCGTAGAATAGAGCAAATGTGATGCACAGCTTAACATATCTGTCTCCCTCAATTTCACCCAGATAACTAAGCAGGAATATGCGAGGATCCATAACCAAGTCCACTCCGCACAATGTAGACAGAGTGTCAGCCACCTCCTTCCAAAACGTGCTTAGTTTGGGACAGGTCCATACCATGTGAAAGAACGTCCCAGTGTCAAGCAGACACCGGGTACAGAGCGGGCTCCTAGAGGGATAGATCCCTGCCAACCTCTGCGGTGTGTAATATGCTCTGTGCAAGAATTTCAGCTGGATAAAACGGTCTCGGGAGGCTATCATAGATGAGATGTAGGAGGAGACACATTCCTCCCACACCTCCTCGTCAAGGTCAGGGATGTCCGCGTTCCACTTACTCAAGGCCCCGGTCGTGTCCACGTCATGAACCACTGTGAGTCGGAGGTAAAGCGAAGAGAGAGGGCTCCCCATCACACTTGAAATCAGCAGGCGCTCGACGGAGTCGGGCTCGAGGGTCACCGGGCTTGGGAATTGCGAGGCAAGGGCATGTCTGAGCTGCCAGTATCTAAATTGGAAGGAGAGGGGAAGGTGGTAAGTCCGTCTCAACTCCTGGAACGTCACAATCCCACCGTTCGGCATCACATGCCGGAGGGTAAGGATGCCTTTTTTTGCCCACAGCGCCGGATCCGGGATCTTGGAGAGGTGGGGAAGAAGGGGATTGGCCCATAAGGGAGTGTGGGGGGAAACCGATCCGGGCTTAACCATTTTGGCCCTGGAGGAGCGCCACACTGATAGGACAGTCTTCATGGGTACAGTGACTGACGGGTGGGCCTTGGGGCCCCTAAAGGCCAGATTGGAAAGCGCCGCGTATGAGCCCAATACCGCCGCCTCCAACGCGACGGCCGTGTTTTGTCGGGGTTGGGAGAACCACCATCGCACCGTGACCAGTACCGCCGCCCAGTAATATATGAGAAAGTTCGGAAGCGCCAGTCCCCCACTCGACAATGGAAGATAGAGAATCCGCCGCGCCACCCGGGGCGGACGCCCAGCCCAGACAAAGGTTGTGATTACACCATCTAGTTGTCTAAAAAACGACCGGGGGATAGGGACCGGGGTTTGTCTAAAAAAATATAGGAGCTTGGGTAGGTAAGCTCCAACTGTTTGCTCAGTGTTTTACAATATAAAGGTGGTCTCCTAAGTTCCTAGACTTTTTCAGAGTATTGTTAAAAGAAAGGGGGGGGGGTGCTACACATGCTAAATATGGCCCTGTCTCAACTTTTTTGAGACATGTTGCTGTCATCAATTTTAAAATTACCTTTTTTATTTATTTTTTATTTATTTTTAGAATAGCAAATTTTCCCAGTTTAAACATTTGAAATGTTTTCTATTTTTTTATCATGAATACAATCTGGGTTTATGAGATTTTATAATCATTGCATTCTGTTTATATGTAGATTTTACACAGTAATCCAACTTTTCTGGATTTGGGGTTGTAATTCCCAATATGCATTTTTCCTTTGGTGTATTGTGGGCAAAGAAGTAAAAATATCTTAACCTCCCTGGCGGTCTTCCCGTGTGTGGCACGGGGTGAGATTTTTAAGCTAAGATCGGTAACCCCGTGCCACACACGGACTTGCCTCGCTGGATGCAGAAAAAAGTTTACTTACCTTTTCTCTGCGATCCAGCGATGAATCCCCGCAGTACACGGCGGCCGGATGTCCGCCTGATGCTGTGTGTTCCGCCGATTCCCTTCCCTGCGAGCGTCGCGACGTAGGGGGGGGAACGGCGCCAAATTCAAAAAAGTAAACAAACACTATACATACAGTACACTGTAATCTTATAGATTACAGTACTGTATGTAAAAAATACACACCCCCCCTGTCCCTAGTGGTCTGCCCTGTACACTACATGTCATTTTATATAATAAAAACTGTTCTTTCTCCCTGCAAACTGTAGATTGCCCATAGCAACCAAAAGTGTCCCTTTATGGCAAAAATTGTTTTAGAGCAGCTAAAAAACAGCGATAATAAATCAGAATCACTTGCAGAATTTAGCGATAGCGATTTGTGGGGAAATTCGTCATAAAAAAAAATAAATAATGACAGCAAAAATTCTGCAACTGAGCAAATTTCAGTGATTTTGATTTGATTACATTATTGAATAATTTTTACTATAATTATATTATTATTTGTTATAATTTTTTATAATTATTTATTATATTATAATTTTTAATAAGAAAAAAAAAAAAAATCATACCCAGGATGCCTATTAGACTCTTGTTTGGATAGATTTCAGTGAGTTATTCCTAAGAATTACAAGCCTACAGTATAAAACGCCAAATTCCCTTGCAAATAATGGTACCGCTTTTAGCACCTAAAATCTTAAAGAATCATACCGCCAGGGAGGTTAATATACAAAAGGCTTTTATACTCCATACGCATGGGGCCCGAGATATTACAATAAAAGAAAATTCATACTGACTACCGTAAAATCACAGTATTTACAGAAAAGGTACTCTATAAATTGCTCCAATGCTATAAAAAAACAATGTGCTAGATCCACAAAGCTGCCCCCCGGCGCGGCGTGTCCCATTTACTCTACGCCGCTGTAAGTTACAGCAGCGTATTCTTATCCACAAAGAAATGCCGCTGTAGCTTACGGCGGCGTAGCGTAAAATGGTTCGGCATACGCGGGTGTAATTCAAATTAACTAATGGGGACGCAAACAACGCTTTTTTTTAACGTCGCAAAACATCAATGAAAACGACGTGAATGTAACTTACGCAAATCCCTATTCACGAACGGTTTACGCAAACGACGGAAAAATCGACGCTGGCCCGACGTCCATACTTAACATTACGTACACCTATATACAGCAGGGGTAACTTTACGCCGGACCGACGCTTGCGCAAACGACGTAAAAACACTGCGCCGGCCGTACATAGGTTCGTGAATCGGCGTATCTAGCTTATTTGCATATTTTACGCGGACACACAACAGAAGCGCCCCTAGTGTCCAGCGTAAGTATGCAACTAAGATACGATGGTGTAATAACATTACGCCAGTCGTATCTTAGCGTAATTCCGGCATATCTTGTTTTGTGAATACAAAACAAAGATACGCCAGCGGGAATTTGAAATTACGGTGGCGTATCTGGACAAACGTCGCCGTAATGCTGTGTGGATCTGGCCCAATGTATTTGTTTTTTTGCTTACATTTTTTCCACGGATTTCCCTAAACACTTTCTTGAGTTTGACCTCACTTTGAACGTAATGTGGAACTTCACTTCAAGTTGATAGGCCCTCCTCTGCTATTTGTGGGAGAGAAAATAGAATTCTCACAGCCTCAGGAAAGTTCTGCTCCCTTCCTCCATGTCTCTTGTCATTCTAATTACGAGCGCTGTTTG
The DNA here is from genome assembly GCA_029574335.1 of Rana kukunoris. Lineage (NCBI taxonomy): Eukaryota > Metazoa > Chordata > Amphibia > Anura > Ranidae > Rana > Rana kukunoris. The sequence goes on from CM056051.1 coordinate 91,797,966, forward strand.
TTTATCCTACCCCCATATCTGCCAGAAAAGGGCCAGCTTGAGGTCTTCAGTGTTTAAAAAAGGAAACTCAGTCCCAGGAGTCTGTTTCCATGGATTCCCGAGACTGATGTGAATTTGTATATATTCTGTATATAGATCCCCTTGTTTCTTTTAAACAGAGTAAACGCTCTTGGTAAATTATAATCAGATAAACGTATTCTTAGCAGCACTCTGGGCGGTTTTCCACTTGTAGTAATCTCTCAGGCATAGTAAGATTTTGTTTTTTTATAGTATGTGCTTTTTAAGTTTCTATAAGTAGACTCACAGGCCGCACAAGTTCCCACAAACTATCACATCCTTTGATTTCTAATAAGCTTGGATTGATTTGTATGACTCCCCTAGTACATCTACACCATTATAGAATAGACGGTGCTGCAATAGAATAGAACTGAGCCTTATAGAAATATTGCAACATATTGAAAATTATGTAAATGTAGCCAAATTATCATTTGGAAAACTAAATGTCTACTTCTCTTCCCCTTCGTTTTCAACGTGTCCTCTAGTGTGCTTTCACTACGGTCCTCTGTCAACCATCAAACCCTCTGCACACCTCTCCTGCACATACTGACTGGCTTCACACTCTCCGAGACTCCTCTTCTGTACACACTGCCTGCCATCATACAGTTCACTTTTCTCTTCTTGACATACTTCCCACTGATGCTGGCCATAGGTTGATCCAAGTTCAGAAGGGACCCATTCCCACTCGACATGAGGCGATCTAATAATTTGAAAACTCCCACTCTTGGAAAACCTTCGTCTATCAGCCAGCTGCAGCAGCTGATCGTTGTAGTGAGGAGTCTCGCTGTCAAAATACAATGGCACAGGATTCCTCCATCTACCTTGCTTGTGTGGGTGGGGAATATCTCTTTTTTTATATCAGCCCACCGATTTGAAAAAAAGAATGAACTGATTATGGCTAACCTAAGTCACTCCTTGATAATTGTTTGTAATATCCCCATCTTTTCAAACAAAATATGCATAGCTGCACTTCTTGACACTTTATTTCATACAAATCCATACATGGACATAATGCAGTAGTCGTAACTTTTACGACTAATGCCTCATACACACAATGGATTTTTTCCGACGGAATTCCGCTCAAGCTGTCTTGCATTCACACGGACACACCAAATTCCGACCGTCAAAAACGTGGTGACGTAAAACACTACGACGAGTTCAATGCTTCCGAGAATGCGTCAAATTGTTTTCGAACATGCATGTTTTTTTCACTGTCAGAATTCCACAGACAAATGGAATTTCCAATATAATTTTTTTCTGTCTGAAAAAAAGAGAACATGTTCTCTTTCTAAGTCTGTCGGAATTTCTGATGGAAAAAGTCTGATCAGGCAAACACACGGTGGAATATCCGATGAAAAAATTCCGTCTGACTTTTTCCATCAGAAATTTCGACTGCGTATACGCAGCAATAAGCGCCAGGTGGGCACTAAACCCGTCATCCATTCTTTCCCCCATAACTGCATGATGTTCATGAATGGCTTTGTATGAAATAAAGTGTCAAGAAGTACAGCCATCCACATTTTGTTTGCCTACTTCAGTGGTCGCTAGCGGCCAGTAGGGATGAGCTCCGCGTTCGATACGAATGTATGTTCGATTCGATTTGAGTGACGCGCAACGGCCCATAATTCACTGCGGCATTGTGCGCTGATGATTGGCCAAACATGCACTATGACCCTGCATGCTTTGCCAATCACAGCGCGCAAAAAACAGAGAGCCATAATTGGCCAAAGCCAGGGTGGCTTTGGCCAATTATGGCTCAGGGCTTTAGCACACGCCCCACACTATATGTAGTGTGTTGCGGTTGTTAATGAGAGCAGTCGGAGAGACAGAGAGATTGTCTTTTTATATAGCTAGATAGAGCAGGCAGGCTAGTCAGTTTAGCTGTCAGTGTGTAGAGGATATATATACATCCCGAGGAGTTGTACATATATGTATACACTGTATAGCTTAGCTAGATCAGTTCTTCCTAATTTCCTGGCAGGCAGGTGATTGTGCTATTTAAAGACGTTATCACAGGTATAGACATCCAGCAGGTACAATATTTAAAGGATTTATTTTTTATTTTTTATTTAAGCATCGATAAAATCACTGCTCCTGGAGCAGTGATTTTAATGATGCTTAACTTAAAAGAAAAAAAAATGAAAAATGTATTTAAATATTGTACCTGCTGGGTGTCTATAGTTTGCCTGTGAAAACGTCTTTGAGAACCCGGGTCTTGCCCGAGGGAACTTGTATCAATGGAAAAAAAAGTTTTAAAAACGGTCGTAGTCCTGCTCCTGAAAAAACAACCGTTTTTTAAACTTTTTTCCATTGATATATGTTTCCTGGGGCAAGACCCGGGTTCTCAAGGACGTTTTCCAACAATAACTTGAATATTGGTCTTTAAAATGATCGTTTTTAAATTCGAACGTTCGAGTCCCATAGACTTCAATGGGGTTCTAAATGTTCGCACGGTCGGTCTGTTCAACGGTTCTGGTGCAAACCGAACGCGGGGGTGTTCGGCTCATCCCTAGCGGCCAAGCTGTCACCTTGCAAGATTCTAGAGCAGTGTGGCATCCATAGAGTGAGCATTAGCCTGGAGCGGTGCATTATTTGTTGACAATACCCCAGCTTTGCCTGCTCTGAAACAGATGTTTTTTTATGCTAGTAAGTATTAGGCCCCTTTCACCTGGGAAGATTGGAGGTAGCCAGGTGTAAACAGACAACAGAATCTCCTGGTCTCTCTGTGTCTGCTTAGTTTCTGCATAGTGGGCACTAACAAAGCTCACTCTGCTCTATGGGCAGCCAGGAGTAAATGGACGCCACTGTCTGTTTACACCTGGCTACCTTCAATCCACTCCACCTACACGAAAGATGACGGAGTGCTCTTTTCTCTTTCCTTTTTTTTTTTTTTTAGCAAACTTGTTCGAACCTGGAGGTAGGTGGATGCAAACGTGTGCTATCCCCCCACTTAGCAGGGGATCAGCTCACATATCCCCTGCTGATCGGAATGGAATCCGCCTTTTTTATATATTGTCTTTTTATTAGTACAACATTTTTCAGATTAACAGCATTTAGACATAGCTGGCCTTGAGACTAGGTTTACACTGAATGCAGTTTTGAAATTTCAAAATGGCATTTCAGTCCGACTTCAGGGGGCGATTTGAGATATATCTGTGTGGGTGTGGGTCTATTCAAATCAGCCCTGTAGTTGCCAAAAGTAGTGCAGGAACTGCTTTTGGAAATCGGTGCGGCACCGCAAAGTCTGCATTGCACCGAATTTGGACAGTGCCGTTGGCAATGGGCTCTGATTTGGCATGCGATTTGACATGTTAAATTGGCCAATTGTGAACGGGGGCTTTGTGCTGCATCTCTTGTCCAGGTTCATTGCTATAGGCTATGGCCATGCATATAAAGATAAATGATAATTTACTGCATTATAGATTCCATAGATACATTCCATAGATTCCATAACTTGAAATGATAAAGGAAAAGGAACAGTTCAATTTTACTCTCCATCAGTTGTCCATCAGAGTTCACTGCTCAGTTACTGAAAGCTTTTGGGGATAATCAGTTTTTTAGAATGCATTAAGAAAAAAAGCCTTCTGCCTTTATAACCACTTTAAGGCTTGCTGGAGAGCAAACTGCACTTGACAACCTGCAGTGCATGCATCTCCCTGCTTTTGCTTCATCTATTCTGTGGATCTGTGCTCTCTTCACCTTTCCCTCATTTTTTATCATTACCACACTAGTCATCAAACCACGAATAACCAAGGGGGCAGTCCTATGAGGAAGCACAATCGTAATGTAGTGGTTGATGTAAGTAACTACTTAGCACACCTGGGAACACAGAAGATTGGCACTTCTGTATTTGACGGTTAATGCACAGACGTCCTTCAATGGGATGGGCAGCAGGAGAGGTAAGTATATGCAATCTTCTTTCCAGGTACAGGTTTTGTGCACACTTTTTTTAATCGACAGGGTTCCTTTAAAGTGTAAACTATCCTATAGGCTAATGCCTGACAGCATTATACAGCTAGGAATAATGTAACAGGCAAGCGGTCAGCAGTGGCAGCCCCTTATTTGTATCCTCAGAGTTTCCCTTTCAATAACCAATTATTATTGGTAGTATTAAAGCAGAGGTCCACACAAATTCTTAACCTAATGTTATCCCCATCAGTGCATTGCACACACGTGCAAAAAGTTTAGTGCTGTAATTACCTTGTTATCACTGTTTGTTGTGGCACTTCCTGTCTTCTACTCCCGTGGGAGTAGGCGTGTATATTGCTTTTCCCTGGCGCCGCACGGGAGCTAAGTGTTAGGTTTCCCAGGAGTCAGTGCGGAACGCTGCCGTGAAATCTCATGAGATCTTAAAACCGGAAGTGACGTGTGACGCCGTTTGGTTGTCATCACAACAGGGCGGGAACTTCCGACGCCCATTATGATGGCAAACTGGAAGTTTACGGCACTCCGCGCCGTAAACACTGAGCATGCACGGGAAGGAGCGGTGAATGCTGGGAGGTCAGCATTCACTGCATCCAGGAAATCAATGCTTGTGTGCTTCACATGCTTCTTCTTATGTACTAAAACAGACATTGGCTTATATATTACACCCAAAAAGTGAGTGTTATATTGTTAGTAGGAAAGTGTCTGAATGACAAAAATAAATAAATGAATGGTCGGCTTTAATAATATAACATACAGTATTACGTTGCTGCACTCAGTGTGTGTCATTAATGTTATGCAATACTTTGTCGTGTAGTACTGTGTGTTTTTTCACAGTTCTTATTACATTTTATAGTTCCCCACAATTCATCTAAATACAAGGTTATAATAAATATTGAGTCCTTGCTGTTCTTAAAATACCAAATATGTTGTCTTAAAGATAAATGTTCTCCCATGTCTGCAGTATTTATTATCATAAGACCTCGTGGGCTTACTCATACTAAGTGAATGGATACAAATTACTGACATGTTGGTGTAAAACCCCAAAGCTATGACATCAAATACACACCCCTGCACATTTTCTGGGACCATCAATTAAACACTACAAGAACCCTCTTCCCAAACACTTGAATGCATCAAAGACTTGTATTCGTTGATTTGGAAACAAAGAGAACTGGCCAGTGAAGGACAATTGCTTGCTTGAAGAAAATAACATACAACAAATGAAACAGCTTACTTAAAGCCGAGCTACACCCAAAAGAGGTAGCTCCTCTTGTCTGCCTCCTTCCCCCCTCCGCTAAAACATTTAGCAACTTTTGGGGGGAGTGGGTACCTAGTTTCCCCCCTTCTCCCCTACTTCCCTTGCAGCCTCCTGGGACATGTCACAGGTCCCAGAAGACTGCAGCCCATTCATAAAGTACAGTGCGCTTCACGTATGCACAGTAGGAAACTGTCTGTGAGGCTTTACTGACGGTTTTCCTTAGTTAAGATGGCAGTACTGAATGGGCGTCTGTACTGAATGGGGGTGTCTATTCTGAGGTAGGAGGATCTGTACTGATGAGAGGGGTCTGTACTGTTTGAGGGGGTTCTGTGTAACCAGCAGGGGGTCCAGAACTGTTGCGGGGGTGTCTGTATAACATGCAGGGGTCCAGAACTGTGGGGGGCTGTGTAATGTAAAGGGGTCCAGAGGTGCAGGGGGCTGTGTAATTTAAAGGGGTCCAGAGGTGCAGGGTGATGTGTAATTTAAAGGGGTCCAGAGGTGCGGTGCTGTGTAATGTAAAGGGGTCCAGAGGTGCATTTGTGGAGAGGGGGTTCACAGTAGTGACAAAGATATTGAAGAATGCAGGGGTATGCAGGGGGCACAGTGGGGTCTTTTTAAATTTTAATGTTTTTAATCCACCCCCGAGTGACAAATGCTCTAGGTACGCCCCTGGCTGTATGTTTAGGGTCGTTGTCCTGAGGAAAGGTAAACCTCTGCCCCAGACTCTTTTAGAGTGTTTTGCAGACTCTAAAAGATTTTCTTTTAAGATTTCCCTGTATTTGGCTCCATCGATCATCCCATCAACTCTGACCAGCTTCCCTGTCCCTGCTGAAGAAAAGCATCCCCACAACATGATGCTGCCACCACCAAGTCATACTGAGGGTAATGCTCAGTTTTAGTTTTAGTTTTGCGCCACACATAGCGTTTTGCTTTCAGGCAAAAAAGTTACATTTTGGTCCCATCTGACCAGAGCACCTTTGTCCACATGTTTGCTGTGTTTCCAACATGGCTTCTCGCAAACGGGACTTCTTATGGCTTTCTTTCAACAATTGCTTTCTTCTTGCCACTCTTTCATAAAGACCAGATTTGTGGAGTGCACAACTAATAGTTGTCCTGTGGACAGATTCTCCCACCTAAACTGTGGATCTCTGCAGATCCTCCAGAGTTATCATGGGCCTTTTGGCTGCTTCTCTGATTAATGCTCTCCTTGCCCGGCCTATTAGTTTAGGTGGTTAAGGTGGATGGCCATGTCTTGGTAGGTTTGCAGTTGTGCCATACTACTTCCATTTGCGGATGATGGATTGAATAGTGCTCTGTGAGATGTTCAAAGCTTGTTTTTGTTTTTTTATAACCTAACCTTGCTTTAAACTTCTCCACAACTTTATCCCTGACCTGCCTGGTGTGTTCTACTAGATTTTGGTTAGGCATATCAGAGGAAATGGGGCTGAATACAAATGCATGCCACACTTTTCACATATTTATTTGTAAAAAATGTTGAAAAACATTTATCATTTTTCTTCTACTTTACAATTATGTGTCACTTTGTGTTCGTCTATCACATAAAATCACAATTAAATACATTTCCGTTTTTGGTTGTAACATGACAAAATGTGGAAAATTTCAAGGGATATGAATACATTTCAAGGCACTGTACATATATTTTTGATAAGGGATAATTACAATAAATTGATGAAGGTATTTCCCTACATAAAGTTGAAGTACAACATCGCAGTATTTTTTGTTTTTGCTTACAAACTATTTAATTCAGGGAAAAATGGTGGTACATGTAAATACAGATCATAAAACAAAAATGTATTAAAGAAACAAAAAATTGAAGCAAATCGAAGTTACTTACAATTGTATGTTTAGAGAATCTGACCTACCGTATCTCAACATCATCATCATGTATATACTATATATATAGATAATATGCTATACATATTGAAATGAGACATTGAAGCAGTCATAATATCACTTAAAATAAATAAAATGAATAGCTTCTAAAGTTGTGTAAGCTGTTTGTAAATGAAACCATGGAAATCGTATCACTTTATAATTAAAAGAGTGATAAGAATGAACAGTTTAGTTATTTGATGGTTGAGAAATAATTTCTGCATGTTCGAATCAATGAGACTTAAGCCTTGTACACACAATCGGAATTTTCGATCGAAAAAGGCAGACAGACTTTTTCCATTGGAAATTACGACCGTGTGTATGCCCCATCGGAAATTCTGATGAATTCCATTGGAGATTACATAGAAAACACGTTCTCTTGTCCTCTGATGGAATTCCATCAGAATTCCAATGTGAATTTGGTGGGACAAAGGTCCGATCGTGTGTACAGGGCATTATTCATACAGTGGCTCATTGCATATCACTGGAAATCCTCTGCATTCCCTTTTTCTCAATTAAAATCCAAAATACACTCAATAAACCTCATGGAAAAAATATTTCATACAGTATTTAATTTGACTAATTTCTATAATCAAAAATGTAGTATTATTTCTTATCTTTATAACAACCTGCAGCTTCTCCTGCTCTCCTGCTTTTGTTTCTGCTATAGGTTGTCATTGTCTCTTCAACTATTTAAGCTCATTGCTCTGCTCTATTTTTGACCCTACTATCTTAATACCTTTCTAAACGCTGCCTGTCCTTTTCAATACCATCATCTACATTTACAGTCTAATGATGCTCTAATTTGTTTTGAATCCTAAAAATGTATTTCTGTCTGTTCTTGTACTGGCACCCTATTTTCAACAATTCAATATCTTTATCTTAGCATACAGTCTAGCATATTAGGCACAATCTGACATGTTCTTTATAGTCCCTACATCTTTATATCCATCTGGAACCTGTAGACCACTCACAATCTATTTTCTTTCTCACTTTTAAAAACTTTGCTTCCTTCAAATGTTTGCCTTTCCCAATCTTTTTACCATTGGGAAACCCTTGGAATAATTTTTAGGTTTCAGGGAACCCCTGCAAAAAATATGAAACCTACAGCTCAAAGGTGTACATTTGGTCGGCAAAAACATAAATGAATTCTACTCACTAGGGGGAGAACCCCTGGTGGGATCTAGGATGGAGAGGACCCGGGGGTCTTAGAAGATGATAGGCTCAGTAGTAGCATGCAATGCCAAACTGCTGCAAGCAATGCAAACAGAATATTGGCATGCATTAAAAAGGGGATTAACTCCAGGGATAAAACGATAATTCAAACTACTCTACACGACTCTGGTCCAGCCACACCGTGAGTATGCCGTCCAGTTCTGGGCACCAGTCCTCAGGAAAGATGTGCTAAAACTGGAGAGAGTCCAGAGAAGGGCAAAAAGCTAATAAAGGGAGTGGAGGACCTTAGTTATGAGGGAAGGTTATGAGCCCTGAACTTATTCTCTTGGAAGACGCTTGAAAGGGTATATGATTTCAATGTACAAATACCGTACCGGTGACCCCACAATAGGGATAAAACTTTTCAGAGAAAGGGAATTCAAAAAGACACACCGCCATTCACTACAATTTGAAGAGAAGCGGTTTAACCTTAAAGGGTTCTTTACTGTAAGAGTGGTAAGGATGTGGAATTCTCTTCCACAGGCAGTGGTTTCAGCAGGGAGCATTGATAATTAAAAAAACTATTAGATAAGCACCTGAACGACCACAGCGTACAGGGATATACAATGTAATACTGACATAAGAGCACACACGCAGGTTTGACTTGATGGACTTATGTCTTTTTTCAACCTCACCTACTATGTAGCTACTATGTAACTATGTAGTGCCCTTTTACATTGGTGGCCAGTGTAAAAGGGCTCTTTACTTTGGTAGGCAGTGGGAAAAGTGCCCCTTTTCATTGGTGTTCAGTGGAAAAGTCCCCCTTGCAACGATGGTCAAGCAGCATTTAACCTTTTTTTCCTGCAGTTCAAATAGGACTACTGACTCAAAGAATCACAGCGCAGTGCAAAGCAGATCAAACAGCTTCTGAACTGCCATGTGTACTGCTTAGTTAAAGTCAAAGGAGTTTTGCAGAACTACATTTGACATGCTTTACAAACAGATAAAATACAACTGGTGTCAGTATTTACTGATCGGAAAGGATTCACTAGGCCCATGCTGCTGGGTCTACCAAGTGAGGTTTGTGCCAAAACTATGCAGGTACCGCCAGGTGAGAAATCGTAGTTGGTAATATTGGTAGTTTCATGGATACAATGCTGTATAACATCTTAATTCTGAGTTGCATAATCTCTCCAAGCCACCATGACATGATGCATGTCCAGGAAGTGGGAAAGCGGATTAGTAATCTGCCACTTCCGGCTGACCCAGAACACTATTGTAAGACTGTGATGGAAGATGAGAGTAAATATCATGAGAGTAAACAGACAAGTGAACATTAGCCACCGAGAATCACATTCACCACCACTATTAGATCAAGGAAAAATTAACACAATATTGTACCTACCACCTGTAGACATAGAGAGAAGGTCCATCATCACTAAACTACTAAACCTCATAATTGAGCTCTGCAGCAGCCAGTAAACAAAGAAGACCACAGTCAAGAAAAAAAATGCTATCACTCCAGCCAGGAAGCCAGCATTCTTGAAATAAAGTGCCAATCACCAATATAGGCAGGTGGAGACCACAGCTATAGCCACGATTGCAGTGTGATTTATCGTCTGCCAATCGCTGCAAGATCACATTAATTGAGGTCAAATCATTAATGCCAAATCATGATTCGTGATTCTGGAATTTTGGGCAGAATGGTGGCGATTCCACCTGCAAATTTAAACACCTATGTTTGAATGGAGCCTTATCAACATTAAACCTCATTTGCCACACTGTTGGCAATTAAACAGTGCATTGAGGTCAGCTTGTAAGTTGGAGACATCCTGTGAGGACGTTATTCCACTGCAGAGCTGAAGAAGGTATTTAACAAATTTGCCTTCTCTTTGTCCCCAGTCACCCACTCTGGATTATTTTGTAAAGAGCCCACATGCTCAGACCCAACCTTTTTACTATTAATATATTTGAAGAATATTTTGGGGTTTGTCCTACTATCTTTTGCAATCTGTCATTTGTTTTGAATTTTTGCTGCTTTGATTTGCTTTTGACATATTCTGTTATATTCTTTGTAACATTTATAGTGTTCCTTCATTTTTATATTTTTTAAAAGCTCTTTTCCTATTATTTATAGCTTTTCTAACTTTGGCCGTGAGCCATATAGGTTTTGTTTTTAGTCTTTTAAACTTCTTGCCCATGGCAATATATGTTGCAGTGTGTTCACATACCATCCTTTTGAAGAATTCACATTTATGTTCTGTGTTCATCAATGCCACTATTCCCTCCCAGTCTAAGGCCTCGTACACACGATCAAATCCGACGGATTTGGCCACCCGACAGATTTCAAAGCATGCTTTGAAATCTATCGGGTGGGAATCCGTCCGCCCGACATGTCTGCTGGTTAGTACACTTACCAGCAGACATGTCGTCCCGCACCGCCGCCGCACCGCCGCCGAATGGATTCGGCGCATGCGCGGAAGTGTTTTACTTTCTGGTGCGGTGACATGGCGGCGTCAACGTCACTGCCACGTCACCGACACGTCAGCGCGCTCTCTGCTGTACACGCGAGCAAACCAAAATCCCAGCAGACAGATTTGTTCAAATCTGTCGGACGGACAGATTTGAACAAATCTGTCTGCTCGTGTGTACGAGGCCTAAAGACTAGGAGAGCAGCCCTCATCCTTGGAAAATTTGCTCTCCCAAAGTTAAGTATTTTCTTATCTTTCCAGTACGTGTACGTGTATGTTTCTTACAGCTAACATTAAATAAAATCATGTTATGGTCACTGCTATCCAGATGTTCTTTTTTATATGAACATTAGTAATAAGCTCTGCATCATTCCTAGGCAGGGCTTCTATGAACTGGACCATAAAATTGTCTTGTAATAGGTTTATACATTTTTGCCCTTTAACGGTTCCTGCAGTGCCATTAGTCCAGTCAATTCCCGGGTTAGGTAAAATTCCCCATTATTATCACTGTCCCAGCCCTTGCAGCCCATTCTATCTGGGCAAGGAGCTGAGTCTCCACCTCCTTATTAACACTGGGAGGACTATAACAAACTTCAATAATAACCTTTGTAGTACCAACACCCATGCTTGGTTCCACCCATAATGCCTAAGCCTCATCACACTCCCCTTGGGTCCTCATTCACACTCGCTTTGAGATCACTACTCACATAGAGAGAGACACCACCACCCTTCCCTTTTACCCTGTCTTTCCGAATATTCTAACAAATATATATATATATATATATATATATATATATATATATATATATATATATACACTGTTTTAATTGTTCATTAGAAAAAAGTATAGCTATTGTATAATCCTTTGTAATACATTTCATACAAATTAAGCAAATCAAGACTTTACTCCTGTTCGTTTAAACCTTGCAATGAATCTTGATTCTTTATTTAAAAAGCAGAACTTTGACATCCTATAAAACCAGAGGCGGCCAGTGGTAACTTTTTAATTTACAAACAGTACCATCCTCCATGAAAAAGGGGGTGGTGTCTGCACTGTGAAAAAGTGATATGGAAGTATCACAAGGTTGGGTGATTGGACAAGTGAACGTGTGTGAAAGGGGCTAAAAACAAACTCAGAGCAAGACAAAAACAGACCAACGTCTATGAATCAATGCAGGGCATAAGGTATATAAATCACAATATAACAATAAATAGTGAAATACCAAAGGTGACAAACATAATCAAAAAATATATGAGATGAAGGAAACCAAAAAGAAAAAAGTATACACATAGAGTGCTGCAAAATGACAAAATAAAGTGTTTAAGCCAGAGGGAACATCCTACAGGGAATGCCTCTGGATGGGGTGAAAAAAGTCTCTCTAGTGTCTCCCAAAAGTCCAGAAAATCCAAAGATAGAGATGTGGTGTCAGGAAAAGACATTAGCAGTGAACACCTCTGGTGGTCCCTAGCTCCTCACCTCACGGCTATTGCACGGATAGCCAAACAACCACCTCCAGGAGGGGGGGTTACTTCAATGGAAAAACGACAGCGGCACTCCTCAGCAGTGAGGCATGGAAAAGATATGGAACTGGTCTTGATACAGTGTGAGGGAACATTTATATAAGCATCATAAATCACACATACATCCACTCACATGTAAGTGATGGATGGTGGGCCTATCTCCCACGAACTGCGAGTTCGCTCTTGATCCGGAGTGTGCACCTGGCTGCTCCTCTTCTAAGGTGTGTTTGATGGCACTCAAAACGAATCCGAGGAACCTCAGACAGCGTACATAGGAGAGAGACAGACCATAGCACAGCCCAGCAACTAAGAACACATTTATTAACACACAAAGATTGCACTCACATTTAAAAAATGGTGCTTGGACATAAAAATCCAAGATGGACGGCAGATAGGTCTAGCTGCGTCAGGCGTGTGGACTCTAATGCTCCTTGATCCCTACGCGTCTCGTCACACCACGTGACTTCCTTAGGGGATAGCACTAGTAGAACAGTCAGATCTTAAATAGACCGCCTCAATGTCTGCTGTACTGGGCGCATGGCGGCCATTTTCTCGTGGCCTGCGCTCTTAATATGGTAGCTGATATCAGCTACAGTGATCGCCACCTTGCCTGGGTCACTTCCCATTAGTAAGTGGGAGTGACTGCAAGATCGGATACACTTGGAATAAAATGTGAAGCAGAATGGGCGGGCTTAAGACTGAACTGAAAAAACAGAAAAAATACCTGTATATATGAGGACCAATGTATAATGATGTGAAGAGATTATCGGTGATATGCATCTCACCTCTACCATATATGCATACAGGGTCCACCGATCTAACGGGGCTAGGGAAATCTTTTGTATAGCAAGGAAAGATCTATTTTTATCCTCCATCCTTCAGTAGGTCGGTTGGTCAGTGGGTGGGTCTGGTGCACTTATCCCATCTATGCAGCACTTTCCCAGCGGCTTCCCGTGCTCAGCGGCGCTGACAGCTTTTTCTTCCTCTGCTCTCCACGGGCATCGGTGGCTTCCATTTCCTCCCTCCTCCTCAGCGGCCAATCAGGAGTCTTCTCTTTTTGGCCAATCGGAAAAAGGGTCTCAGACCTGCTTCTGATTAGCCGGATTGAGGATCAGTGTTACAATAGTGAATGTTCATTCGCTTTTGTAACACCTGGGTTGGCTAATGGCACAATGCACTGCGCTCCGAGCCCACCCTATTTTTAAGCCTATTAGAGCCCCGCCACTGTAATTCAGGCACCCAGCATCCTGAAGGGGGAGAGATGCATGAATTGGGGGTGGCCGCGGTGGTGCATAGCATGAATCTATCCATTATTCATATAGTGCAGGGGTGTCAAACTGGCGGCCCTCCAGCTGTTCCGAAACTACAAGTCCCATCATGCCTCTGCCTGCGGGAGTCATGCTTGTAACTGTTAGCCTTGCAATGCCTCATGGGACTTGTAGTTTTGCAACAGCTGGAGGGCCACCAGTTTGACACCCCTGATATAGTGGGTGGCGCGGATAGACGGGGCGGTCCCCTGGAACCCCTAATGGACGGGCCACTGTATAAAACCCTATTCATGAAATTCACATAATACACACATGTACAATTTGTAGCATATGGAATATAATCCTTGATCAAAAATATTGGCTTTATATCTAAAGGAAAACAAATGACTGTATTTGCTGCAGGTCAGAATACTCCTAACCAACCAGTAGTATGTTGGTTCTAGGAGTCCAGCAGCGTCCTTACGCTGTATTTCTGAACTTTCCTTTTCTTGAAGTTTTCATCCATTAGCATAAGTTGCTTCGGGAATTCTATATTTTTTACAGTACAACAAAACACAATTTGCACACATGTTACTTCATCCAAGGGGAGATGTACTATAAATCAATGTCTCCTTAATTCGCAAGAAATCATAAATAGTTGATACTTCAGAATGAGAAGCTTGTTTTGAAGCCATTTCTGATTGGCTGAGAGCCCAGTGGGCCTGTGATAGAGATTTTACACATGAACAGACTAATCTTAACCTCATGGTTGTCTATGTAAGCTCACGGCAGGGGAAGAAGGCTAGGCTGTCGTTTATATGCTTTAAAATAGGACATAAAAGAACAGTTGGCATTGTCTTCAAACATTTAAGTGATAAAGAAATATTACATATTATATTGCTTACAAGATTGTTATTTTGGGCTAAAAAATGAATAATTCTTTATAGCATGATTTTCAAGAAATACCATATTATGCCCGATAGTATATGCAAATATAATATATTGATATAAAAATCAACTGCCCAGCAAGCCCCTTTCTCCCTTTCTTTTCGAATATATATTGTGACAATGCTGTTCCCTACCACTCTGTAAAAAAGCGGTAAACAGCACACAGGGCTCTGAAATATAAAAATGGAGGGTCTCTAGAATGACCGAGACAGATTCTAAAAAACATTTAAAAAAAACTCCATCCGGGGTTTGAAGCACCTGATTAGAGCCAGAGGCTCTAATAGGTTTCAAAATAGGTTAGACTCGCAGGGAACAGAGAATACGAACCGAGCCCACCCAAGTGTCTTCCAATAGCGAATGAATATTGACCCATCACCCGATTAGTTGAAAGGACAGGTGACCCTATTGGACTACTAGGAACAGGAGAGGAGACGCACGGCAGAAGCGAGGAGGAGGAGAGGACACAGAAAATGCTGCCCGATGCCCACTGCCACCTAGATGGGGTGAGTGTTGGACCGACCAGCAGGCAGTGAGTGGGGGGGGGGGTGGTTTGAGGTGCCGCCTGGGAAGGAGGGGGTGGTTGTTTGCCACCCTTCAAAAAAAAATTTCCCTATAAAAAAAAAAAAATCTTCACTTATTAAAGGGGTTGTAAAGCAGGGCTCAAGTCCTGCGGGAACGCGTGGGAACGGAGTTCCTGCACTTTTTTCACAGCAGGAACTCAGTTCCCTTTGCAGCACTAGAGCAGCCTCTAGCAGCCGAGCCGCCTGAGCCAATCCTTCACTAAGCGGCGATGCCCAGCTCCAGTCACTCTCAGGGGCAGACGAACCTTAGTAATCCTTTATGTTACTGGCCGCTTCCTGTATATGGATTCATTGGGTAGTGTGCATGTATTCCGTCACTTCCTCGATGCCGCAATGTCTCCTGGGAGCTTTTGTCATTGTTCCCAGGAGACATTGCGGAGGTCTGCCGCGAGTTATCGCAGGATTTAGAAAGAACTCGCAAAAAAACATGCGGTTTAGTAATTATGCATATGAGCGTATCATTTATTTTATTTGGTGGGGGAGTGGATCTTGGGTGGGAGTTCCCACACTTTTTTCCCCAGGACTTGACCCCTGTTGTAAAGGTTCATTTTTTTCACCTTACACATTAAGGTGAAAAAAATAACTGGCAATGACGGCCCCCCCACCCCCGTTTTACTTATCTGAGCCCCAAATCTGCTGTACACATCCCCCAGGGTCTTCTTCTACTTGGAGTCTGGCAGTCGATTGGCTAGATTTGCTGGATTGATAGCAGCGCAGCCATTGGCTCGCGCTGCTGTCAATCACATGCAATGACGATGCGCACAGGGGGCGGGGCCGTGTGATACAGTCGGAGGCTATGGCTAACCCCCTTGGGAGAGCGCTTCCAATGAAGGGTGTTAGCTGATGCGGGGAGGAGCTGAGACAGCCTCCGAGGGACCCCAGAAGACCAGTGAAGTGCACAGTGAAGGTAAGTATAACATTTGTTTTTGTTTTTTTAAACGGGAACCTTTAGTGTCCCTTTAAATTCAGTTCCACTTTAAATTTGGGAAATATTTACATTCATAAAGTGGAGGATACCTGTTTTGGCAAACATTATTCTATGGTTTATGTTTTTAATGTATCCTACATATTCCAGGGTGCACTTGCAACAGCAATATGAGGACAAATGGAAAATGAGATATTATAGGGCAAGGTCATTAGATAATAAATGCGGTATGTGCTGTATAGTGACCAATCTGTTGTTGCGCAGCATGTGTTGTTCTATATACATAATTGATAAAACAGTATTTAGAATGCATTAATGTCATATAAAGAAGTTGGTGAATTCTTGGCTGTTTGATCACCAGCTTATGTTTTATTACTCATTATAAATGCTCAATCCATGCCTCTCCTTCCCCCAACATCCCTGAGCCACATCTCTGGGACACATGCTCCACTGCACTGTCACTACTTATTATTGTTAAAGAGAAGACTAAGCACTCAAGCCCTCACATAACATCTTAATGTACGTTACATCAGCAGATGTAGGGCTATTTTCTGAACGGTTCAAATGTACAAGTACTCTGGTGCTTGCTCTATACCATTTATGGATTCTTACCTATAGTTTTTTCATTACATACTTGGGCTTTTGTGCAAAATGTATATATCTGTATATATACAGTAAGTTTGTTTATGAAGTATACATGCCATCTAATTCCAGGTTAGGTTGAGCATTTTATTTTTATGCTTTTCCTTTCTTTCTTTCCTTGTGTCATGTACCCTTTTTCTTGGTCAGGGTCAAGATGAGCAAAGATGCATTTGCAACTGGAAGGTCATTCAAGGTTAGATAGTCCTCTATGAGTTACTTTGATTTCCCAGATTCCTAAATGTTCCTACTTGACCTGCAGCTGATGAACTTTGGTCCAATGGACAATGGTCCGATGGGCCGTACACACGGCCAGTTTCATCGGACCGGTCTGATCGTGTGTAAGCGGCCTAAGTCGCAATTGTATACGCTATATTATTTTTTTTTACTTGCAATTTTTTTCCCATGAAAGTGGAGTTACCCTTTAAAGCTAGGCATATTGAAAATACTCAAAAATGTTTGTGGTATATTTGCCCCCTTCTGTGATATATGTTTCCTGGAGTTTCCAGGAAACATATATCACAGAAGGGGGCAAATATACCACAAACATTTTTGAGTATTTTCAATATGCCTAGCTTTAAAGGGTAACTCCACTTTCATGGGAAAAAAATTGCAAGTAAAAAAATAATAATATAGCGTATACAATTGCGACTTAGGCCGCTTACACACGATCAGACCGGTCCGATGAAACTGGCCGTGTGTACGGCCCATCGGACCATTGTCCATTGGACCAAAGTTTTAAAACTTGCTTTAAAATCTGTCCAAAGGACGCTTGACTGTCGGACCAAAACGACGGTTAGTACACAAAAGCATCAGACCAAAAACCGACGCATGCTCAGAATCAAGTCGACACATGCTTGGAAGCATTGAACTTCGTTTTTTCAGCACGTCGTTGTGTTCTACATCACCGCGTTCTGACCCGATCGGATTTTGGACTGATGGTGTGTACGCACATCTGACCATCAGGCCACTTCAGCGGTGACCCGATGAAAACGGTCCGTCGGACCATTCTCATCGGACCGGTCTGATCGTGTGTAATATCAAGTCATATTGTAATTTAATACTATTAAAAATGACCGTTCCTTTTTAAATCTGCAGCTCTGTAATTTTCTGTAAAATTCTCTAATGCCGCGTACACACAATTGGAAAATCCAAAAAGAAATCTGTGGATTTTTTTCCGATTAAATTCCGGCTCAAACTTGTGTTGCATACAAACGGTCACACCAAATTCCACCCGTCAAGAACGTGGTGATGTACAACCCTACAACGAGCCGAGAAAAATTAAGTTCAATGATTCCAAGCATGCATCGAATTGATTCCGAGCTTTCGTATTTTTTTGCGCGTCGGAATTGCATACAGAAGAACTTGGAAAAATTGAGAACCAGCTGAATTTTTTCTTGGCGGAAATTCCGAAAGAAAAATTCCGATAGAGCCTACACACGGTCTGAATTTCCGACCAAAAGCTCACATCGGACTTTTCCTGTTGGAATTTCCGATCGTGTGTACACGGCATAAGCCTCAGCTCTAAAAACACCCAACAAGACAAATCCCATTCATTTCAATGGCTCCTGTTCACTTCTGTCGCCTAAGGCCGCGTACACACAATCGAACATGTCCGCTGAAAATGGTCCACAGACCAGTTTCAGCAGACATATCCGATCGTGTGTACGGCCTAGCGGACAGGTTTCCAGCGGACAAAAGTTTTAAAACATGCTTTAAAACTTGTCCGCTGGAAACCTGTCCGTCGGACATGTCCGATGGTTAGTACGCCTAACCAGCGGAACGAAATCCCCCGCATGCGTCGAATGGATTTGAAGCATTTAACTTCCTGGTTTGGTGACGTTGCGGCGTCAACGTCACCGCCACGTCACCGCGCTGTCTGCCCGCGGGGATTTTGGTTTAATCGTGTGTACACACATCAGACCAAATCTCCCAGGAGACATGTCCGATGAAAACGGTCCGTCGGACCATTTTCATCGGATATGTCTCCTCGTGTGTAGGCGGCCTCAAGCAAAACACCTGTCGCTCAAAAAAGTACATGAGCTTCTTTTTTGGCAGATTACAGGCGTTTTACTACTTTTCATTGGTCACTTGTCAGCTCAAAACGCCTGCACAAAAACACTGCACAAACGTTGCAAAAACACCAGAAAACCGCCAGAAAAACACCTGTTAACGCCTAGATGTGAACGTAGCATGAAGTTCTCTGTATAGAAGGGCATTTGCTTAGCTGTCCTAGCAGTGTAAACTTATTGCCCTCTGCTTCAGACTAAAATGATACCTGATGGGGGTCAAAAATTCAAGCGTTGTCCTCAGGTAAAGTTTTATTTGATAGCTGGTATAAATTTGGTTACTATTATTATTATTATTGTTATTAAAACAAATATTTTATCCTAAGCACTGGTTCCTTGTTGTGTACTGATCATGCTGACAGCTTTACTGCTACCTGTGCTTGATTTAGGAAAACTTTATGTTAACATCAATGTTTGATACGGGGCCTCATCAAAATTTTGCCCCATCATTTATAGTTATGCCCCCGGTCTTTTTCACCTATGTTTGAATAAGAGGCAGAGATCATCACTGCAAAGAATATTGTAGCCCTTCCCAGTTCTCGTCCTATGTTCTCCCTTCTCATTTAATAGGTAGCTTTATTTAGTAAAACAAGTTATAAGTGGCTGGAAAAGGGATAGAGGATGGAAAAAGTTGGAATCATAACTGCCCTATCATATGCCAAGTGTGTGACAAAAAATGAAAAGTTCCCACAGACACATTCCTGTGAAGGGAATGCTTTCCTTAACCCAGGGGTGGCCAACCAATGGCCCGGGGGCCACATGTGGCCCACCAAGCCCTCTGATGTGGCCCGCGACCTCCTGCTCTGGAATGGTGGGTTGGCAAGCCCAGATCGCAGGTTGCCGACCCGCCATACTGCAGCATCAGTGTTGTGAATGAAGCTGGTGGTAGAGGAAGAAAGCGGCTGCAGAGCAGAGCCCCATAAGCCGATGCTTCCTCTAAAGTGCTGGCTTTTGCCACAGGATGACTCTATGGCAAAGTTCAGCTAACCCGCAGTATAGACACAGGTGCACTACGCTGCCTCCACAGTGTGGGTAAACCGCAGCACATCAGTGTGAAAGCAGTCTTAGGTCCTTTTCACACGATCAGCCCGACCAAATGGGACCCTCAATTCACCTCTATAGAGCGACAGATGTTTGTTCATGACTGCCTACCTCCAATCCGAAAAACAGAATGGAATTTGTCCCCTTTCATCTGGGCGGGTCGGGGGTTCTATAGTTGTGATCTGTCATCCGCCCGCTTCGCTCATTGTGGCCCTCGCCTGGTTACCAAGTTGCTTAAGTGGCCCTTGTTCTTCAAAGGGTTGGGCGCCTCTGCCTTAACCCCTCATCATCTCCGATTAATGCTGAGATAGGACATAGATAATTTATAATATGGATAATGCAAAAGGTAACACAGATTTTCAAGTTTGCATTCATGTACCAATTTGTAACTTGCAATTTCAGGGTTTTTGAATGATAAAAAAAATAATTCTTTCATTCTGCTTTAAGTGCAAAGGTCACTCAGACAGTTCTCCTTTTCCCTCATATTATGGGGGAGGTGAGAAGACCATAGAGCGCACTTGGCTAAAATCCTCCCTTGCTTTGAATGCTGGGGCTTTCAGACTCCCTCTGCAGGGCGGTAAGTCACAGCCATGACATCACTGGTTGCTAAATGCTAGGCGGCTCTAGCAACCAGTGACCAGCAGGGCCGTCTTAATAGCATCATGGGCCCCTGGGCAAAGTAATGCTCTGGGGCCCCTACAATGGAGACAGTGCAGGTAAACAGACATCAAGTAGGTAGGAGGCACCTTGTGGGTGGAGCTCCGCATTAACTACATGAACAATCATTCTGTACAGCAAAGAAACATTGGGAAAATACTACATACATAAAGTAACAAAGCTGTCCTGTATATATAATATATCTGCTAGATTGATGCCTCTCCAGCACTCTGACCCCCTCTACACCCCAGATATCCCCCCATCACTCTCAGTGCCATCATGGGGGCCCCATGGCAGAGTGGGCTCAAGGACCAGCTGCGTTGGGGAAAGTACAGATTCCCCCCATGCAGCTGGAGCCCCTGGGCAGTGCCCAGGTGTGCCCTCTCATTAAGACAGCCCTGGTGACCAGTAATAGCCTCAGTCAGCGGTGGAGGTGGGGGCGAAGATGGAGCCAGCGCTATGGCAGCTCTCATTCCGGTAAATCTGCGGCTCTGCTACAGGCTAGCTTCTGCGGGTGGGCGAGCTGACAAACGGGTGGGGAGGCGGTGGCGCCGCCCACCTGTAGAATGCCACCCCAGGCAAACGCCTTGTTTGCCTCACGGTAGATATGCTACTGGTATAGACTCACCTAGAATTCAGAAAGTGTTAGACAGGGATGTTCTTCTAGACAGCAAGATTGAATTCGGAAAAATTACACTGCAAATGGAAAATAGTATTCTAATCTGTAACCATCCAGTTCACGGAAAGTTGGATAGAAGAATTGTTTGTGTTTTAGCTTATAAACACTTTCATCAGCATCAGCTCATGATGTCCCAGTATTGTATTTTTTATATTCCACTCTTGCTAAATGACTAGGCTTCACTGTCTACTGCCCCTATAAATGTGACGTATTTAATTAGTAACCACATTCCAATACCTACAGTTCTATGTCAGCAGCGTCACACTGGATTTTATGTTTTTTTTTTTTTTTAAAGAGAGCAAAACTGCGGAAGCTGTGCCCAAAAATACAAAGAATAAAGAACTAGCCAACAGTATTGCCTATGGGCTCTCAGCAGCTGACCCTTTCCCCTTTGCTGACTTATAATGCCTTGTTCTGTACTGCATCTTTGTGAGGGTGCCCATCTTGGTGAATGCAGGAGTTTGGAATGTGACATGTGAATAGATTATTATCGAATGTCACAGATAGGATCATATTTGCAGTTTGAGCAAAAATTTTGAAATTTAATTTTTAATGCCATATTTCTACTGTATTTGTTTATGCACTTTATTCACATTGGATAGTTATATATATATGATTTTTAATTCAGAAGGGACATATTCTGGCTTATTTACTTAAAAGGTCACTAAAGGTAAAACATTTTTTTGCTGAAATGACTGTTTACAGGGTATAGAGACATAAAAGTTAACTGATCCTTTTAAAAAAATGATTAAAAATGGATAAAAATCAATCATATAATGTGCCTCTAGCTTCACTTTTGTTTTTAAACTGGTTTCATGTTTCTGTGAAGTACAGAAGACACACAGAACAAAAACAAACAAATCCAGGGCAGTGTTTTGTTTTTAAAATGAATCGGATTGGTTCTGAGGAGTTTTAGACACACAGCTTAGAGTAGACCACAGTGAAAAACTGCCATAAGATTTTTCATAAGGAGCCAGACAACCAGGAAGTGTGGAGATCAGAGCAGAATTACAGCAACTTCAAAGCAAAAACGAACAATGAGAACATTAAAACAGCACTGCATTAAGGTAAAGGAAGCTATTTAGCTAAAAAAAAAAAAAAATCCTTTAGTGACCCCTTAACCACTTCAGCCCCGGACCATATTGCTGCCCAACGACCAGAGCACTTTTTGCGATTCGGCACTGCGTCGATTTAACTGACAATTACGCGGTCGTGCGACGTGGCTCCCAAACAAAATTGGCGTCCTTTTTTTTCCCACAAATAGAGCTTTCTTTTGGTGGTATTTGATCATCTCTGCGGTATTTATTTTTTGCGCTATAAACAAAAATAGAGCGACTATTTTGAAAAAAAATCAATATTTTTTACTTTTTTCTGTAATAAATATCCCCCAAAAATATATAAAAAAAAACATTTTTTTCCTCAATTTAGGCCGATACGTATTCTTCTACATATTTTTCATTAAAAAAAATTACAATTAGCGTTTATTGATTGGTTTGCGCAAAAGTTATAGCGTTTACAAAATAGGGGGTAGTTTTATGGCATTTTTATTATCATTATTTTTTTTACTAGTAATGGCGGCGATCAGCGTTTTTTTTCAGTACTGCGACCTTATGGCAGACACTTCGGACAATTTTGACACATTTTTGGGACCATTGTCATTTTTTTAGCGATCAATGCTATAAAAATGCATTGGATTACTATAAAAATGCCATTGGCAGTGAAGGGGTTAACACTAGGGGGCGGGGAAGGGGTTAAGTGTGTTCCTATTTGTGTTCTAACTGTATGGGGTGGGTGGCCTCACTAGGGGAAATCACTGATCTTCTGTTCATACATTGTATGAACAGAAAATCATCCTTTCTCCCGCTGACAGGAACAAGAGCTGTGTGTTTACACACACAGCTCCCGTTCCCCGCTCTGTAACGAGCAATCGCGTGTGCCCGGCGGCAATCGTGCCCGCCGGGCACGCGCACGGGACTCGGGGGTGAGCGGGGGGCGCGTGCGCGGGCCGCCGGCGACGCACACGCGCCCCCTAGTGGCCGTCGAAAGTGGCGACGTAGAGCTACGGGCTCTCGTCCAGGAGAGCCGACCTGCCGCCGTATAACTGCGGCGGCTGGTCGGCAAGCGGTTAAAGAACATAGGCTGTTCACTTTGCAATTAAAGGGAATTTTGCCCAGAACTTGGCAAATGTGGCAAAGTTTAATTTTGCAAAGAATACCCAATATCATGCAAGGGGGGAAAAAATGCATTTTTGCTTGCGCATGTTTGGATGATGAAAGTCACAGGGCTTCATAACATTCACTAAGGTTTGGTGCAAATTCCCTTACAAAGTGAACAGCCTATTTTCCTTTAGTAAATCAGCCCAGCCATGTCTCTTCTGAATTAAATAATTCTTACCTGCCTGTTCGCAAGTTCTGCCGAGATAAATGAAGGAGCAACATCATCTCGACCAGGCTAATCAAGATGACGGAAGGCTGAAATCCGGAAGAAGACTGGCCAGATATGTCAATGACACGTGAAGGACCAAATCGCTGGAGTGGAGGGGAGCATATTTATGCTTTAAGTCAACAAAGTACACATTAAAATGTTTAAAGCCTAACTGGAGTTCCAGAAATCGAAATTCATTGAGATACACTGTGTGCCTTAAAGGGGTTGTAAAGGTAATTTTTTTCTCCTAAATAGCTTCCTTTACCTTTAGTGCAGTCCTCCTTCACTTACCTCATCTTTCCATTTTGCTTTTAAATGTCCTTATTTCTTCTGAGAAATCCTCACTTCCTGTTCTTCTGTCTGTAACTCCACACAGTAATGCAAGGCTTTCTCCCTGGTGTGGAGTGTCGTGCTCGCCCCCTCCCTTGGACTACAGGAGAGTCAGGATGCTCTCTACATACCGGGCACCCGCCGGGCACCCGCAATCGCTCGTTACAGAGCGAGAACCGGGAGCTGTGTGTGTAAACACACAGCTCCCGCTCCTGTCAGGGGGAGAAATGCCTGACCTCTGTTCATACAATGTATCCCCAAGTCAGTCCCACCCCCCGTCAGTTTGAACACACCCAGGGAACATAATTAACCCCTTCCTCGACCCCTAGTGTTAACCCCTTTCCTTTCAGTGGCATTTTTATGGTAATCAATGCATTTTTATAGCACTGATCGCTATAAAAATGACAATGGTCCCAAAAATGTGTCAAAAGTGTCCCAAGTGTCCGCCATAAGACCGCAGTACCGATAAAAATCGCTGATCACCGCCATTTGACAATGTTGCAGTCCCGGCGCTGATTGACGCTATTACTAGTAAAAACAATAAAAAAAAAAAGTCCATAAATCTATCCTATTGATTGTAGACGCTATAACTTTTACGCAAACCAATCAATATAAGCTTATTGGGATTTTTTTTTTTACTAAAAAATGTAGCAGAATACACATAAATTTTAAATGTTTTATTTTATTGGATATGTTTTATACCGTAACAGAAAGTAAAAAAAATATTTTCTTTTCAAAGTTGTTGGTCTTTTTTTGTTTATAGGGCAAAAAAATTAAACCGCAGAGTTGATCAAATACCACCAAAAGAAAGCTCTATTTGTGGGGAAAAAGGGACATCAATTTAATTTGGGTACCTCATCGCATGACCGTGCAATTGTCATTTAAAGCAACGCAGTGCGTGTCACAAAAAATGGCCTGGTC
The DNA here is from genome assembly GCA_029574335.1 of Rana kukunoris. NCBI lineage: Eukaryota > Metazoa > Chordata > Amphibia > Anura > Ranidae > Rana > Rana kukunoris. The sequence continues at coordinate 91,822,709 of CM056051.1, forward strand.
AGGAAAGGGGTAAAAACGTTGGCATCTGAAGTGGTTAATAAAAGATAATTCAATTGTATTGACCACAAAAAAAAAACGTTTCTTGTGTTTGCTTAGTGACTTAAAATTCTTAAGAATCATTAAAACAAAGATGAAATATAAGAAACTTAAATAGTCTCACAGCGGGCATTATTTTCATGGCAGTGTCATTGTCACCATGCCACCAACAGCAGACAATGCAGATAAGTAAAGCTTGGCTGGCCTGACTTACCCATATATGGAAGCACAGACCCTAGAATGCAGCCGGTTATCTGGTTGTCACAGACAGCAGAGTGCTCCTGCTTCTCAGATATGGCCTGCTACAAATAAGTGCATTTATTATCTATTAGTAGCCCATCGCTCTTCTCTTTCCTTCCTCATTCTATTTTGTCTTTGCCACCTTCTCATTTACAAGACTGCATATCATTAGCCAATACTCTGCAAGCTGACCCTGTGACCAAAGTAATGTACATAGCATGTGGCAAATGCCTTAAAGGATAACTCCACTTAAAAAAATAATATATGGCCAACAAAAAAATTATATAACATATACAATTGTACAAGGCATATTGCAACTTAATGTTTTTTTTTAAAAAAAACTTTCCTTTTCAATCTGCAGCTGCTGTAATATTCTATACATTTTAATGCAAAATGGCAACATGGGTGTGTTTTGTCCACTGGTAGTATACAGAACACCCCCAGAAATGTAATTTTCATACTTTTGTGATTGGCTCACTGATTTTTTCAGAAGTTCGCAAAAGGCAATTTTTAGGCATCCCCTGTAATAGGAATTTAAGTTTTGGTGAGATACTCCCCAATGTCTAAATACTTCCAAAGGGATGCAGACCCTGAAACTCTCCTCATTAGAACAATGAAAGTTCACCAGCTGATTATAACAAACCAGTACCTCCCTGATTCAGATTCCATCTGCAAAGGACATGGTGAAACAAACAGCTATTTCATCAGAGCAGACAAGTATAAAATGTAGTGTAGCCTAGACTGCAGCAACAATATAAAAATTACAGACATGGCTGCAGAAGAAGCTGCACTCACAGACTTAAAGGGTTACTAAACCCAGGACCCTGCATTAACTATATCTGCTTTCCCACAGTACACAGAACATGGAAATGCAATAGTTTTAGTAAATATAAACTGCTCAACACCCTTTTTTCATTAGCGGTTAGAGCAGCCTTGTGGCTTTTATTAGCGAGTGGTTTAAGCTTGTAGGAGGAGTTTTGATTCTACTCTGACTGTCCTATAAGGCTGCAGGACCCCTGACCCTCTGTCTGGACAGTGCTGATTGGCCCTGTGCTGATCACATGCATTCTCCCAAGAAAAATAAAACTCTCTAGCAATACATACCAAACTGAGCATGTGCAGCTTGTCCCATAGCCTCTTTTCTATCAGAAGATGAGTTGGGGGCTGTGGAAGAAGGGGAGGAACAGAGAAGCAGGATCAAACAGCCTATTTAACCCCCCTAGGTTCCACAGTGAGTATAACAAGCATGCTTTATTGCATATACAGACTAATTTTACTGGTGTGCATTTATTAACACATTAAACTGGATTATAGTTTGTTCTTTAAACTTAACTATCAGTTGCAGGAAGGGGAGAGTTTTTAACTTGTCTTTTACCTAAAAATAAGAAGGGACATTCTGCAGGCAAACTGAGGCTGAGCGGACAGTGGCACCTGAGAGCAGTAGAGATGGAGTGGCAGTCATTCCGGAGCATTGAAGTGAGCCCTGGATGCTGGAGCCTACTATTTCGGTAAGGAGACTGTAGAACATGACAGAAAGGCACCTTTGTGTAGTAATGGGAAAAAGATCTCCTGCTGACTCTGAACTGGTGAGCGGCCGCTGGTCAACCCTGCACTACACCTTTAGGCCCTGTTCACAAAAGGCAATTTGAAATCGCAGGAAGAACATGCAACATGCTATTAGGTGCCATTATTCTTATTGGCACCCCAAAAGGGGTGCGATTTTGCTGTGAGTTTTGCGAGACAGAAACACACAACAATTGCAGGGGAACTGGCAGTTTAAAATTGCGCTAAGCTTATCGCCCAATCAGGAGCAGAGGCTTCTTTTAGGCGACAAATGCAAATAGGGCAGCTCTTTAAAAAGAATGGGCTGCCCTATGCGCAACACCCATTTCTACATGTAAATTGGGGTGACCAGACATCCCTGGTTTCCGGGGACAGCCCCCGGATTGAGGACACAGTTCCCGGACAAAGTCTGTCCCCGGTTTTGTCCCCGGATTGAATTTGAACAGGGGCTGGGGCAATTTCAAAGACAGTCAGTGCAGAATAAAAAAAAATCTGAATTAAAGAACCCCGCTCTGTCGCTCCTATTAGCTTAGGGGGGTGTATTTTCTTCATCATCTATGCCCCTTTTTTGATGATCATGTGCTTCAACCTTGGTTCAATCCTGGCCAGCGGCCTGCCTGTTTATCTCCTTGCCTTCCCTGGTGGAGTGATCTTCCTCCGCTCCCCACCCAGTAGTAGCCAGGCCTGGAGAGTAAGGCTTGACAGGCTGTGAGGCGGGTGGCGGCAGGGACAGGCAGAGAGTCGCTGATTGCCACCATTACTAAAAAAAATACGTCCCCAGATTTCATTTAAAAAATCTGGTCAGCTTAAATCATGCTTTAAGAATCGCAAGTGAGTAAGTTCATTCCCTGGAGCCTTACAACAGAAAGACAGAGTTGCCTGCTAGAAACACTGGTCATTGCCTGCCTACCCCTAGCGCTCCAACATCACATTGTGGACCCCAAACTGCTGGCAGAAGGAGTAGAGTAGGCTATTACCAACTGCTGAACTGATGGTATCAGGGGCTTGTATTTTATACCTATCATTTTGGTGTAGCACATTCCTGCTCTTGTTTAATCATTTCAATGTATTTCTCCACTTAGTTTCCAAATTTTCAGAGGCTGGAGCATACGCTTTCATAATAATCCACAATTATTAGTAAATTCAGCATATATAAAATGTAATATGTGCAAGTGCCTGCATACATCATAGGGGCAAAATAGATTTGGTTGTCCATGCATGATCAGTGATCAGCAACTTCATTATTTCACAATGGGAACAAACTTTAAGATTCTACCTCTTCGGGATATAGGGGAGCAAAGAGAAACCAGGCTTGGATTCAGCCTACCTAGAGACACAAGCAGTGGGATGGGGGACACCTGCTTTTCATAAGGTGGCTACAGGAGGTTGATTCCATTAATAGATTTACATCAGAGTAAATGGTGTCAGAAATAGATTTTCATTTAAAATGATAACATGTTTTAAATTGATGCATTTTAGTGTACAAGATTCCTAGGATGGGTCCTGGAAGGCAGTTACATTTCCCCATTATTTGGGCTGTGGTGCCTATAAGGGGGGACAATTTGAATATAGTTTTGGGGTACTTAGGGGTTCTCACCCATGCAGAATGAGGGGTTCTGAATAAAAAGAGGTAAACTGACTTATACTTGCCCAAGATAGGTAAGTCCTTATATGGGATCCAGAATTCTGCGACTCAAAGAGACTTTGGGAGGGAAATAGCCTCTAACTCTGATTACAGGGACTTTGATCCTGAAAGGATTAACTCTGCAGTAGAGACCTTAAAAAGAAACAGAAAGTCCTTGTGGTCTTGGGTCACCGCCATTTACTCTCTTTGGTGGGATCCGAGCTCATGGGGAGGATCTGTTATTCAGTCCCATTGATATTTGGCTATGTATTCTTAATTTTACATTTGTTGTAATGATTGGAGACAGAAATTTATAGTGATAACTTTTTATATTATTGTATTGAGATATTGAATGTCTGCCGACCTTTATTTTACTCTTATGTCTGTTCATTTTGAGACCAGTTTTCTTTTCTTTTTTTTTTCTTTCCTCAATAAAAATATTGGAATTTAAAAAGAAACAGAAAGGAGTAAGCAGTGTCTGCAAGGTGGAGTAAAGTAAGATATAGTCATGTGAGAAAGATGGACTGTTTTGTGACTGAGGCACTGTTGCTAGTGACCTGACAGTTGAACCCCTGGAGCAGACGAGGAGGTAACCTGGTTATGGGGCAACCTTTTGTGGGCAGTGAGCAAAAGGTTTGATTTTCACCAGGAGTGTGCACTGCTGTGTTTAGTTTATACTGTGATCAAGTTGTTTTGTTTTCCTTTTGGCAAATCAAATAAAAGACTGCTTTGCTTTTACCAACATGGCTTGCTGGTGATCCCAGCTACCCCAATATTACATTATATAAATACTCTGGTCATTTTATCATGACAGCTGCTGTAATAGGCAGGTAAAAAAGTTCTGGAGATACGTTTATGAAAGTTACATATAACCTCTGAACGTTAACAGGGACTTGGCCTCTCTTCTCCATAACATTGCTTTATATACCTGAGTAATACGGGATCAATGTGTGGGCCCATCATATGTCATTTCTGCTCTTATAACCTCCCTGGCGGTATCCCCGAGCGTGACTCGGGGTGGTTTTTTTCTGCTAAGAACGGTATCCCCGAGTCACGCTCGGGGTAGCCAAGCAGAGCCTGCAGAGTGCGCTGGCTTACCTTCTTCCTGGATCCAGCGATGCATCCACGCTGTGTGAGCGAGCGAGTGCTCGCTCGATTCACACAGCGTCCCCGTATGCCGCCGACTCCGTTTCCTGCGACGTTACGGCGCACGGAAGTGTAAAACGGCGCCAAATTCAAAAATGTAAACAAACACTTTACATACAGTACAATGTAATCTTATAGATTACAGTACTGTATGTAAAAAATACACACCCCCCTTGTCCCTAGTGGTCTGTCCAGTGCCCTACATGTTCTTTTATAAAATAAAAAGTGTTCTTTCTGCCTGGAAACTGTAGATTGCCCATAGCAACCAAAAGTGTCCCTTTATGTCAAAAATGGTTTTAGATCAGCTAGAAAACAGCGATAATAAATTTCGTCATAAAAAAAAAAATAATGACAGCGACAATTCTGCAACTGAGCAAATTTCAGTGTTTTTGAGTTGATTACATTATTGAATATTTTTTATTATAATTACATTATAATTTGTTATAATTATTTATAGTTTTTTATTATATAAAAAAATATGATTTTGTTTTTCAAACTTTATCATACCCGGGATGTCTTGTTTGGACAGATTTAAGCAAGTTATTCCTAAAAATTGCAGGCCTACAGTATAAAACGCCAAATTTCCATGCAAATAATTGTACCGCTTTTGGTACGTAATTCCAGACAGAATCATCCCGCCAGGGAGGTTAAAACTCACTTACACCATGAAAACCAAACCAAATTATAAATTTGTTTTACATTTGTGACAAAAATACATCTACTTAACATAAACACAAAATTAACTTGAAGTAACAAATTGATGTGTTTCTACATCTTCAATAATTTTATCACAGTCTTAATAAAAAATATATATATATATTTTAACAAATTGAATTATCTCTACAATCCTATTAATATTCTGAAGAGCCCTTTTTAACCAGGGTTTCATAGAACCATGGGGTTTCTCCAGAGATAGATAGAGATTCCTTGAGCAGTGGTGGATTACTTTCCTACTGGATGATGCCTGAATAGTTTTGGTCCTGACGTCAATTAGTAGCAAGTCCTACAGTGACCATCAATGTGGCAGGGCATTCCATCCACTGATCACTAATGTAAGGGGGCACCCCATGAAAAGGCAAAATGTTCCTACGTGATAGAGCAGAGTTTTTTTACTGACCGCTATTGCATTTGAATTATTTTTCACTTACTTCCAGTGTAGAAGAGGCACTTTTTCACTGACTACCAGTGTAAAGGGACACACTTTTTTTACTTTATTATTATTTTATTAAACACAATAAATATTACTGAAAGTAAAACAAAAATAGCCATTTTGTTTATAATTAAAGCGGAGGTTCACCCTAATTTTGAAGTCAACTTTAATCACACGGGCTTAGTGTCTGTATTTAAAGTTCACTATCCAAATTTTTTAAAATCAATTCCATACCTTGTTTGGCTTTTCTGAACCAGGCACTTCCTGGTTGAGCTCCCGCGGGAGTGAGTGTGTTGCTTTAGCTGCGATCGTCCCAGTGATTCCTGGGATTAGTTTGCAATGTCTCCTGGGAGCACAGCTTGACGCTGCCCAGGAGATGATTCTGCAGCTAACAAGAGCCATCGCGTGACTTGACACGTCTCCGTCACCGTATACCGGAAGTACGGAAGTATTTGCTTGTGGGCTTCACAGTGCCCACAAGCAAGATGGATATATACAGTACAGATTTTTTTAAAGTAATTCTTTACAGCCAAATCAAGATGCTTATGGCTACAAAACTAAGACAGGCGAGTCCAATCCTAAGTGTATTAAAGCAAGGAATGGCGCAAAGTCCAACATCGCAGTCGAGACAACAGAAGCGCGTTTCTTTGCGTATTTTGTTTCCGCTGTTGTCGTGCTTGGAGCAGCAAACCACACACATCTGTGTGGGTGCTGTTTTTTTTGCAGTGGGTGGTACATAGTCCAAAAAATGACGACCAGTCAGGCGCTCAGGATTTACAACACCAGAAGCCCTTCGTCCAGAATGGTTTACCGCCGTTGGCGTTTTGGTGTTTTAGAAAAATCTGTTCTGCCACCTTCCACATAAAGTCTGCATGGACCATAGACCTGGCTTTTTTTTTTTCAGCAGGATGAATGAATTCCACAGACATTGCTCCAAAAGATGTCGGAAATTTTTTTTATAATATTTTTTCTGCTGCTTTCGCATAGCTGGATAAAAGGTCATGGCTTGGTCCGCCCTGTCCACACCTCCCATTGTGTGGTTGTAGTCCAATACAACTTGTGGCTTTCTTACATCTTTTCCACCTCTGGTATGGACCATGACGGTCGAGGTATTATGCACTGTGCTCATAAGGGAAATGTCCCTTTTTGCCATGCAGCAACTTCTCCTTTCCCGAGCTTTTTATTTGAAAATCCTGACGGCATCTCACGCTGGTTAGGCCTCACTGTTCCATAAGCGTCCGTCTTATTCATAAGAAGGAACTCGTACAGTTCTGGTGAAGTATAGAAGTTGTCTGTAGTGACACAGTAGCCCTGGTTGAGCAAGGGCTCTATCAATGAAAGAACCGAAGCGGTTGCCATCCCAAAAAAACTGAATCTCGGGGAGAATTTGGTCCCTTTGCCAGTGTAAAGTACTGTGTTCCAAATATATCCAGAGCTGGATTCACACAGCATAAAGGATTTGATTCCAAAGCGAGCGCGCTTAGACGCAATAAATTGAATCCAACTGAGCCTACCTTTATAGGCCATCAGACTTTCGTCTATGGTAATGTCCCGCTCAGGAACATAGGTCTGCTGAAAGTTCTGCAGTATGATTTGGTAAATATCCCAATTTTTTTTAGCTTTGGAGCTGGATGAGATTGTTCGTCGAATTCCTCGTTATTTACGAAGTGCAAATATTTCATAATCAAAGAAAATCGATATTCGGACATTACAGTTCCAAAAAAAGGTGTAGCCAATAATTTATTTGTGGTCCAGTACCACTTTTGGAGTGGTTTCCCCACCACTCCCTGTAAAATTAGGAGGCCAAGGAATTTCCATATATCACCACTGGTCACAGGCTCCCATTTTCTGCGCCGAGAAAATAGCTGATGGGTAGCAGCTTGCTGATCTTGATATCTGTTTGTCTCCAAAACTATTTTGTCGATCACCGCATCCGTCAAAAAAAGTCGGAGGTATTCCAACGGATTGTCATCCTCTATGTCCACTTTTATCCCAGGTGATCCTGTGAATGGAAACCTTGGGGGCGCTACGTGCTCCGTAGCGCAATGAATTGCGCACCAAGTCCGCACATCGCTGGGCACAGGTGCAGGATCGTCACTCGCATCACTTTCTGCGTCCGACGACGAACTTTCCCACGCGTCGCTGTCACTCAGCTCCTCAAGGGATTCTGCATCGCTGTTGCTGTTTGGCAGCAGGTCGCATAGCGATTTGGAAGTAGAGGCACGCTTTGCCATGATTGCTGTGCAGTATACAGACACTGGTACTGTAAATCTGCAGACAGGTCACTTGAGAAAACACTGGGGGGGCAATCAGAGGTCACTATATATATATTTTTTTTTTTATCCAATTGTATCAGTGTGTTTTTACTGTGTTTTACTTTGTTTCTACTTATACGTTTGAATTTGGCGCCGTCCCCCCCCCCCATGCGTCGCGACGCTCACAGGGAAGGGAATCGGAGGTACACACAGCATCAGGCGGACGTCCGGCCGCCGTACACTGCGGGGATTCATCTCTGGATCGCAGAGAAAAGGTAAGAAACCTCTTTCTGCATCCAGCGAGGCAAGCCCGAGTGTGGCTCGGGGTTACAGATCGTAGCTTGAAAATCTCCCCCCGAGCCACATTCGGGAATACCGCCAGGGAGGTTAAGAGCGGTAGATGCACCTAAAAAAAAAAAAAAAATTCCCCCGGAACCCCTGCTTTAAGCTCTGCAATATCCACAAAGTAATACAGCTATCTCCCTCCATTTCATTTTTAAAATAGCACTAATAAAACAATTTAGATCACGATCAATATTTAATTTCTTTGGGGTTATTGTGTCAGCGTCATAAATTCATTGTGTTCATTTTCTCTCTTGTCATATTACTATCCCTCCATTGTTTCTTTATTTTATTCAACCCAAAACGGTAACTTAGTGGGATCTCTTTTATGGCTCTATTTTTACATTGTTGGGGTGTGTGCCGGTGGGTTTTTGCTGGCTTCAAGTGGATTTTGCATTCTAGTATATTGCTTGAAGCAAATCACATGCATCTGTTAATGAATTCCGAATGATCTAAGAAGCATTCTCAAACTGATATCATCGACACAAGCTCACCAACTGTTTTTTAAGCACCTTTGTTGTCTTTCCTATATATTGCAGACCACAAAGCCACTGCAACTTATACACTAAAGAGAGTTTTCAATTGTATCTTCTTTTCCAATGTTGTTAGATGTAAACTATTTCCTTCTTTTCCTTACAAGTTTGACTTTTACACACAAAAAAATCTGTTGTCATCTAACAGTGTTATGCCACGTACACACGATCAGAAATTCCAACAAGAAAAGTCCGATGTGAGCTTTTGGACGGAAATTCCAACCGTGTGTATGCTCCATCTGACTTTTGGAATCGGAATTTCTGCCAACAAAAGATTGAGAGCAGGTCAGGGCTGGACTTACAATTGGACTTGACTGGGCTCAAGCCCATGGGCCCCACCCAATAGGGGGCCCCCGGGCCCAATCATGGCAACCCCCCGTTCTCGGCAATCGCGGCAACCCCCTCCCACAATTTCGCGGCAATCCCCTCCTGCAATTTCACAGCAATCGCGGCAATCCCCTTTCATGGCAACCTCCTTCCGCAATTTTATGGCAATTGTGGCAACCCCCTCCCGCAATTATTTCACGGCAACACCCCCCCCCCCCGCGCTCAACAACTTCGGCCGATGGATGTAATTCTCGGCAGCCCCCTGCCCCCCCTCACTCAACAACTTTGATGGATCCAGCCCCCCACCCCCGATACAACATAGGAGCCAAACTGCCTATTGAACTTTATTGATCTCGGATCGTTGTACGTCTTGTACGTCACCGCGTTCTTGACAGTTGGAATTCCCGACAAGATTTGTGTGACCGTGTGTATGCAACACAAGTTTGAGCCAACATTCCGCCAGAAAAAATTCCACTGTTTTCATGACGGAATTTCCGATCGTGTGTACGCGACATAACCCATTTCCACTTATCGAATAGATTTTAGCAATTGTAAGCCTCATGCACACAGGGCATTTGATTTTCTCCTCTGAACACCTGTTACTTTTGGCAGGAAAAAGCTGGTTATAAAACGTGCCTAAATCCACACACTGGACATGCATTTAGGCGCATCAAGCGCTTGAGCATTAATGGATTCCATTAGCCAGAATATTGATTCCATTGGAATGAATGAATATTCAAGCTCTAAATTAGTCTATAGGGTTTATTCACGTTTAGGCGTATTCAGACATGTTAGCACGTGTTTTTGCATGTCAAGCATTTTTTCTGCTTTAAAAACTCTTCTCCTGGATGCGCTGCAGTTGCTTTTTTTTCTGCATGTAAACATTCCTATTCTAATATGCCTGTAAACACTTATATATGCATCGACACATAGGCAAACATTGAGGTGCATTTGCAAGCAGAAAAATAAAAATGCTTGTAAAAAAAACACATTTTTTTAAGCCCTGTGTGCATGCTTCCTAATCTGTGCTTTTCTATATATAATTTTAGGTATATCAGGTAAAATCAGTGCTAACAATTTGGGCAATTTACAGCATAGATGTAAGCATGGGCATAGAGATGCATTTTATTTACCGGTAATTTTTTTTGCAGTGTGTGCGTCAACATGCGCTGTTGATTCACGCTTTCAAATCTTTTTTAACTTTAGGATTTGGAGTGGGCTGCATTATCAGCCATTGGCCAAGGCTTGTTAATATTGACAAGTAAAGTGCATTTTGATGTGTTGACAGTGATTTCTATGGGCCTCCCAATGGACTAAAACACAGGGGAAAATGGCTATGTCCTATTCTTTAACACACACTACATTGCATCGCTGAGATGAGAACAGGTTCTTTTTTATATTTAATCACATTTTTATTAATTTTGTACACATATAAAAATACATGTACAAGCATATCACATAAGGGCAAACATTAGAGAATCTGTAATATGTTTGTACTAAAGAGTCTCAGAACAATACAACATACATGTTTAATCTCATTTTTCTTAGACAATTTTTATTATAGGGAGGGAATATGGACACATCTGTTAAAATGTATAGTAAATCACAACAGTGTAAATGGGCCCTTCATCTTTTTTTCTAAAATCGGCCAATATTTATGAAAATTGTTTTCTACCTATATATTAAAATCAGTTATGAAGGCAATTTCTCCAAATCTCTTTATTTTTTCCTTACTATTCCTCTTTCCTTTCTATCATTGCTAGTTTCTCTATTTCTCTTTCTTTCTTAAATCCCCTTTCTAGAAATGTGTTTGTCAGCACACTAGGCTGTTTTTATAATCATCTAGATCTGTACAGTTTCTCCTTATTCTCAAAATTCACCTTCCCAATACTATAATTCATAGCTTAGCACAAATGGAATATGAAATACATTTTACATTACATATCTGCATAGGTGTGCGCAGCCTATGGCATTAGGGTGTGCACCTCCAAAGCTCATATACAATATATATATATATATATATATATATATATATATATATATATATATATACTGTATATGAGCTTTGGAGGTGCACACCCTAATGCCATAGGCTGCACACACATATGCTGATATGTAATGTATATATATATATATATATATATTTATTTATTCTATATCTGTCAGTAGAGTAGTGGATGGTGTCAGTAGTTAATTTTTTTTTTATTATAAGTTTTTCACTCGTTTTTTATTTTTTACAATATTTTTTTACAATTTTTTATTTTTTCTGTTTCAATAGTTTTTATTAATCTTTTAAGTAGAGGGTTTAAGTACCAACAGATAGAGCAGCGAACAAACCTTGCGTGCTCTGCAAGTATAAAGTCGTAAAAAAAACAAAAGTAAAGTAAAGAAAAAAGAAAATAAACAAAACACAATAAAGAAAACATGCATTTTTTTATTTTTTTACTATTTTTTTAGGAGCCCCATTTGGGTGGCTTTGGTGACATTTTAGGTTTTTTTTTTTGTTTTTTTTTAAAGGTCTGTTTATTAATTAAAAAAAGATACAGTAAAGACTGGAGGAAATTGTGACAATCTTTGAGTGCATCTTACAGTATTTTCCTGACAATAGAGTATTGTAACGGAATGGCCCGTGACAGACTGAGATATTCCTATGTCTAGGGTCACCTTATGTCCACTAGGGCCATAGGGTGACAAAGAATCATAATTTATTCATTACAGAAGATGGGACATTAATAATAATTCATGTTGGCAGGATGTCTTCAAATATCAAAAGCTGTTAGCTAGTCAATCTGGGCACACATGCTTTTGAAAGGTGTTAATTCAGGTCTACAAGACCACAGTGAGTCATACCTTTTGTATAATATGCTATTGAAATATCTTAAGGTGTTGGCTATTCACTGTAAAGACATTCCGTTGAAGGTGTTGATTGCACCCACTCTCACAAGACTCTGCCATTGTGTGATAAAGCTGCCTAGATAACTTATTCAACTAGATGTCTGTGTTATTATTCAAGGTTAATTGAACCCTATTGAAGATGCGGTGCCGACCGGTCTACATGGTTAGCTTACCTAAATGCCTTTTAGAGTGTGATTGAAGCCCCCCATGGTGTAAAGGGGGGTGGAGATTGCATTGTCCTGTGATTAACTGCATTATGCTTGAGACTGTATAAGAAGCTGAGAAAATACTAATAAATTGTCATATCTTTGGAAGCAAGAACGGAGCTCTCTCTCGTCTTATTCTGGGAAAGGATATGGATCGTGTATGCAATATTGTCGGAGTGTGTCAGATAAGCTTGTCGTGGTTGGATGGAAGGTTGTAAGCGGTGGTGACCGTTACATTTGGTGGCACAGCAGTGGGATGATTCCATCACCAGAAGGACGGCTACAAGGACACATGACAATGGAGACGGTGTATGAACGGATGAAGCTCTCTTCCCTCATGGACTTACTGGAGAGCCGGGGCAGACCGGCCAGCAACCGTAAGAAAACGGACATTATCGCAGAACTGGTCGAAATGGATAGAGCTAAAAGGCCCGCCGTAACAGACAGGACACCTGAGGAAGAATTTTTTGATCGGGCTGTTAAACATGGCACAATATGGTCCTAATCCTCCGCCGGAGATCATAGACCGGGTTATAGCGGCTGTAGATGCCACCTTGCGACAGCAAAGAAGTGCTGCAGCAGCTGAAGGCACAGCGGCACCAACTAAAGAGAGAGGAGAGGTGCAGATACCAGTCTCCATGGAAGAGGGGGACCTTGTGGTAGTGGATGGGACTGTGGTCTCCACTCACAGCAACCCCGCAGAAGAGCTGGCAACAGAGCAGAGTGTCATAGGTCTCTGCTCCTCACTAACAGAAGAGGGGGACCCTGTGGTAGTGGATGGGACTGTGGTCTCCACTCACAGCAACCCAGCGGAAGAGCTGGCAACAGAGCAGAGTGTCATAGGCCTCTGCTCCTCACTAACAGAAGAGGGGGTTCCTGGGGTAGTGGATGGGACTTCAGTCTCCACTGGCACAACCCCAGAAAATGGTACAGGACTGGGACAGGAGGATGTCGGCTTTGCTTTGCAAGCACCGGGGGGTTTTCACCAAGCACCAGTGGATGGGACTTCAGTCTCCACTGGTACACCCCAGGAAGGGGGGGCAGTTGGCCCAGACCCCCAACAGCACGATGGACTGAGCCCAGCCACCCTGCCTTCTCCCCAGCGGCAGGCGTGTTCTCTGAGAGAGGCAGAGGTTGGCGGGGCGAGTAATGCTCAGTTTGGAGCCATTTATTTGGGGTACAGTATGGAGACCAGCATTGGAGGACTGGAACTACTGACGGACTTCGGAGTCAACCCGTTTGGGGTAACACCTGTGTCCGTCTCCCACCGAAAGGGGAGAGATGTAATGGTATGGCCCGTGACAGACTGAGATATTCCTATGTCTAGGGTCACCTTATGTCCACTAGGGCCATAGGGTGACAAAGAATCATAATTCATTCATTACAGAAGATGGGACATTAATAATAATTCATGTTGGCAGGATGTCTTCAAATATCAAAAGCTGTTAGCTAGTCAATCTGGGCACACATGCTTTTGAAAGGTGTTAATTCAGGTCTACAAGACCACAGTGAGTCATACCTTTTGTATAATATGCTATTGAAATATCTTAAGGTGTTGGCTATTCACTGTAAAGACATTCCGTTGAAGGTGTTGATTGCACCCACTCTCACAAGACTCTGCCATTGTGTGATAAAGCTGCCTAGATAACTTATTCAACTAGATGTCTGTGTTATTATTCAAGGTTAATTGAACCCTATTGAAGATGCGGTGCCGACCGGTCTACATGGTTAGCTTACCTAAATGCCTTTTAGAGTGTGATTGAAGCCCCCCATGGTGTGAAGGGGGGTGGAGATTGCATTGTCCTGTGATTAACTGCATTATGCTTGAGACTGTATAAGAAGCTGAGAAAATACTAATAAATTGTCATATCTTTGGAAGCAAGAACGGAGCTCTGTCTCGTCTTATTCCGGGAAAGGATATGGATCGTGTATGCAATATTGTCGGAGTGTGTCAGATAAGCTTGTCGTGGTTGGATGGAAAGTCGTAAGCGGTGGTGACCGTTACAAGTATAATATCAGATCCTAACAGAATAAACAGGAGTTTGAGACTGCTTGTTCAGTGCCAATAAAAGTCAGTAACCATGAAGTAGCGACAACACATGACTCTCGGGGTCACATCCCAATCCGTTACACACAACTCCCACCACCCAGGGGACAGGGCAAGAGAAATAGGTCACGGCTCTCCTGACTACATACATGTATCCGCGGCCTTGAGCCACCTATCCCACACTTTTTCGATATTTAGAGGGACAACCCCTGTGAGAGTACATTCATTTTTTGTACGGTAAGACTGCGTTGACCTCCGCAATCCATTGCGAGACATCCGGAGGATTAGGTCTTATCCACTGTCTGGCCACTACCTTTCGCGCAGAGAAAAGTGTTTCATGTATGAATACCTTAGAAAACTTGTTAATGTCAGGGTTAGGGAAGATTCCTAGGAGACACAGTTTTGGCTCAAGGGTGACGGGAGAACCCATTGTATCATGTAGCAACCTTACGACTGAGGACCAAAAGGACTGTATTTTGGGGCAATGCCAAAGAAGGTGGTAAAAGGTGCCTAGTCCTCGACTGCACATTGGACAGGCAGCCGAGGAGTAATTTTTGTATTTTGAAATCCGTAACGGTATAAGATAAGCTCTGTGCGTTATAAAAATCTGGGTCAGTCGATCAGACAATTTGGGAGAGGCCAATTTTCACGTATCTAAGGCGTCACTCCATTCATCATCTGCGATGGGGCCAATATCTCCCTTCCACCTATTTTTAAGGGAATACGCCGCTACGGTCGCTGTGGGGAGTGACAACATGCTGTAGAAATTGGAAATCAGTTTCTTAGGGTCAGGGTATTTTACTGCCTCCATCAAGGGGTTGTTTTTCAGCTAGGGGGAATTGTGTACGAAATGCGTGACGAAGCTGTAGGTATCTAAAGTACATATGGTCGGGAAGCGAGAATTCTGATTTCAGGTGTTCATAGGTTTTTAGTTTTCCATGGAGGGTAATGTGAGATATATAGAATATGCCTCTCGAGCTCCACAGCCTGCTATCCGGGAGTATCTTAAATTCTGGAAGGGCTACGTTGTGCCAAAGAGGGGTGAAGCTGTTCAAGGGGGTATGCGTAGTTTAGCTGACGCCAGGGTCCACACCCTCCTATACTGGTACAAGAGAGTCGTACGATCTGTCTGTCCACCCGCTCCCCCTGTCCCCGTAGCCACCGCCACCATGGAGTCCAGTGTTGGACGAGACCAGTCTGGGCATAGGAAGCCCAGGAACCTGTCCCTGTCAGTCTTGTCAATGTGAAAGAGTTGCGAGAGTTGTGCAGCGAGGTAGTACAGGTTAAAGTCAGGGAGGGCCGTCCCCGCGAGGTCAGTTGGGCTTTTAAGCCTATGCCACAGGAGTTTATGCCTATTATTGCCCCAAACGAATGGTTTTAGAAGAGCCTCAATGGATTTAAACAGCCTGAGCACCAGATACACAGGAGAGTGCCAGAGCAGGTATACATTTTTTGGCAGCAAGGTCATTTTAATAAGGCTTATGCGGCCCATGACACCCAGAGGCAAACGTGCCCATACCTGTGTCTTGTGCTTAAGCGCATGTCGAATAGTGGCGTTATATTTAGAGATATATAGTCAGCTGGATCCCTAGTGGCATAAATTCCAAGGTACTTAATACAGCTGACCCTTTGCAGGGGAAGCAATGCCCTATCGCCAGGTGTTGGGAAACTGTCTATAGGAAGTATCTGGGACTTATTCCAGTTTATCTTCAATCCAGAGAAGGCGCCGAAACGTTCAATTAGGGCTAGTGCCTGGGGTAGAGAGTCAGTCGAATCATCCAAATATAATATAGTATCATCAGCATATGTGCTTATTTTTTCTACCACCCCCGCAATCCTATCATGCGCTCGAATCGCTATAGCGAGGGGCTCTGCCGCCAGTGCATAAAGCAGTGGCGACAGGAGGCACCTCTGCCTAGTACCCCTGGACAGAGAAAATTGATCTGAAGGCCATCCGTTGGCCAGGACTCTGGCCACCGGATTCTGGTAGAGAAGTTGAACCCACTTATGATGAATCTGGGTCCCAGTCCAAATTCACCAAGGCATGTCCACAGGTAGCGCCACTCCACAGAGTCAAATGCCTTGGTTGTGTCCAAGGTAACTATCGTTCTGGATCCCGAATTATCATGGGCAGTCTGGAGATTAATAAACAATCTGCAGAGATTGAACGATGTGTTCCTGCCTGGCATGAAGCCTGCCTGATCTCCATGAACCAGTGAGAAGGTGACATTGTTCAGGCGAATGGCAAGCACCTTTGCAAGTATCTTGACATCCACCTGGAGCAGGGAGATGGGGCAATAAGACTCTGGGAGGTGTGGATCCTTTCCGGGCTTGGGGAGAAGCACTATAGTAGCCTCCCTCATAGAGGCCGGGAGGGCAGAGTGTTTGAAGATAGAATTATACAATGCGAGCAGTCTGGGAACTAACAGGTCCAAGTAGGCAGAGTAAAACTCCACAGGAAGACCATCCGAGCCTGGGGCTTTAGATGTGGGAAATGTAGACAAAGCCGAGGATATCTCTTCCCGTGTCAATGGTTCCTCCAATTCCTGCACTTGCTCAGTTGACAACCGAAGAATCTGGAGTCCACTGAAAAAGGTTTCCATAAGAGAGGGATCATCCGATGCTGCAGTGGTCTACAGAGAGGAAAAGAAATCTCGGAACATCGTCGCAACCTGAACTGGTTCAGTCACGAGGCTGTTATCTGAAGATCGGAGAGATATCACCACTGGGGGTCTCTCCTCGCTGTGAACCATGTAAGCAAGCAACTTCCCTGCCCTCTCACCGTGCTCAAATGATCTCTGTCGAAGGAAAAATAGGTTTCGCTTGGATTTTTCGTATATTAATTGATCCAGGGCCCTCGAGCACAATTTAATGTTCCTGACCCTCTCTGCTGTGGCGTTGTCAATGAATTCCCTCTCTGCAGTCACTAAAGTCTCCGTTGCTGCATCCAATGCTACTCCAGAGACCCGTTTTAGTCTATTGATGTGAGCTGTAAGAGTCATGCGAGCGTGAAGCTTGAAGGCTTCCCATACTACCTGTGGCAGTGCCGAGTCCTCATTATTTACAAAGAAGTGTTCCCAATCAGCCCCCAGGTCATCATCTTCCAGCAGTAGAGTTAACCAGAAGGGGTTCAGGCGCCATGTCGCTGGTGGGCGAGTGTAAGACAGAGAGAGTTCAGCCCAGTATGGGCAGTGGTCAGACAGGGACCTCGGGGAGAATCCAGCGTTAGCCAGTCTGGGGAGGAGCGACCTGGACAACAATATAAGGTCTATGCGTGACATGGAGTGATGGGATGTGGAGAAACAGGAGTACGCTCTCTCCAGTGGATGCTTGTGCCTCCATGTGTATATCATGTTGATGTCACCAAGAAGGCGTGCAAACCTAGTCTGATGGGCGGACATCAAAGACAGCGGGGGTCCTGTCATTCTGTCTAGGGCTGTATCAAGCACATTATTGAAGTCACCCAACCAAATGGCTGGCACAGCAGGGTGCAGTGCCAAAAAGTTGAGGCCCTCAGTCAGGACGTCAAATTGGAAAGGTGGAGGTACATAAAAAGCCAGTATCAGCATCATATCCCCATGTAGCTTGGCCCTCAGGAATACATATCTACCCAACGGGTCTATCACCGAGTCCTGGAGTTCAAAGTGTGTGTTTTTAGCGATCAATAGATATACTCCACGGGAGTGAGTGGTATGAACAGAGTGGTAGGCCCAGCCTATCCAAGGTCGTTTCAGGGACCTTAGCACAGAACCCTCAGCGTGTGTTTCCACTAGGGCCACCACATCTGCACGCTGTCGCTTAAGCTGCCCAAACACAGATGCCCTCTTAATGGGATCCCTCACCCCCCCGTACATTCCACGTGAGGAATTTTAGTGTGGCCATGTGTGGTGGTATTGATAGAATAAGACTCCAGTACCCGGGATGACCCCGGGGGCCCCCATTTAATGCGACTGCCCCCAGCCGGGGGCGAGCGCCAAAGTCACGGTTACATATATTCGACACCAATAATGATGAGCTTGCACTGAACAAAAAAGGTCGTCTCTAAATATTATAAACCTAAACACCCCCCTCCCTGCCCTGCACGAGCCCCAACTTGTGCGGGCATTACCCCTAACTGCCAACAGAGCAAAGATAATGTCCAACCTGGGAAGGAAACATCAAGGATTAGCATTAAACATATATGTCGCATTAGCCAGGGGCGCAGTAGCGCGCCCATTACACCGACCCAGGTTGTACAGTCCAGCACATGGGGCGAAACTACGCTGTGCTTGGCAACACATTACAGGACGCTGCCCACTGTATAGAGTGAGCTCGCAGGCGGGGTTACATACTCCGCCGGCCATAGAGGCAATGCGTACATTAGACAGGAGTATAAGAAAAAAACAGTAATGACCCTATATCAGATAAACACGACATGGTATGATACTGCTATTGATTCTAATGCTATAGTACACGGCGCAGTGAGCCTGTCGCCCTGCAGTATAGCCTGAGAGGAGTCCACGGGAACATAAGGATCAAATAGAAGGTAAAAAAAAAAAAAAAAGGTCTTATAACAAAAATGGTGAAACTCAACCCCCCCCCCCTTCAGGAAAAAGGAGTCACATCTGAACCTGCCGTAGAGACCAGGGTGGGCCCAAGGATTCAGCAAAAGTACAGGGATCCTGCAGGCTAGGGGGGCTACAAATTACAGAGAGCAATGTCATAATGCAGTCACAAGTGCCCCCCACGTTACACATGGCCTGGGGGGATCCAGAGGGGGCGGTGAGACCAGGACCCGGGGGAGGGAACGTCATCCAACGGGACTGCAGGGGGGGTACCAAAGCAGGGAGCAATGTCAAAATGCAGTCATATTACACCCCCTGTGTTCAAGGGCTGCAATAGCCATCAATAAACAATAATGCGGAGTGAATAAAAAAGGGGAAGAAGAGAAAAAAAAAAGGGAAAAAAAATAATGTGGGAGAGGAAATGGAGGGGGAAGGAAGGATAAAGCAAAAAGGACTGGGAGGGATGGTGGGAAGCACATGGGAGCCAGCGACAATGGCAGCTGTGAGGAAGTAGGAGTACTTATCTGCATGCTTCACGTTGGTCAAGCCATGCTGAGGCTGCCTCCGGGTCCTCAAAGAAATAGGGTCTATCGTCTCCCTCCACACACAGGTGGGCAGGGAACAGCATGGCGTACTTCAGGTTCTTGACTCGCAGGCGACACTTCACTTCCGTGAAAGCCTTGCGTTTCTTCTGTACCTCTGCTGAGAAATCCGGGAAGACGGTGATCATTTTGTTGTCAAATGGGATATTTCCCTTCACTCTGCTAAGGCGAAGGATGGCATCCCTGTCCCTGAAGTTAAGGAACTTAGCTATGAAGGTGTGAGGGGGTGTGAGAGGGTGCTCCGACGGGCGGTGGCTTGCCTGACATGCGGTGAGCTCGTTCCACGGCAAACATAGGAAAGAAGGATTCCCTACCATAGGTGTCCGCAAGCAGCTCTTCAAGAAATGTCGGGGGGTCCCTTCCCTCCACCCCCTCTGGCAGGCCTATGAACCTCAAGTTACACCTGCGTAATCTGTTTTCGATGTCGTCTTGCTTCGGTAGGAGTTGAGTAACCTGAAGCTGCATGGCATCAGATGAGATCTGGAGGGGGGGATGGAGTCCTCCACCATACCCAAGCGTGTCTCTGCTTCAGTGACCCGTTCCCTGAGCTTCTTAAAGTCCTGTCTAACTAGGGAGATATCAATCTTTACCTCCTCTATGCGGGCTGTGAGGCTGGTCTGGCATGAGGTGACAGCTTCCCGACATGCCGCGATGGCTTCAAGCAGCTTAGCAGCGTCCGAGCCCTGCAGAAAGGAAGAGAATACAAGTGGGGATTTCAAATCCCTGAACTGCTCCACCGGTTTTGTGGGCACTGACATCTCATCACCCTTGGAGGTAAGTACAACAGGGACCATGGGGGAATGGAGGGTCTAGAGCAGTGATAGCGAACCTTGGCACCACAGATGTTTTGGAACTACATTTCGCATTATGTTCACCTACACTGCAGAGTGCATGAGCATCATGGGAAATGTAGTTCTAAAACATTTGGGGTGCCAAGGTTCGCCATCACTGGACTAGAGTCTTAGTTCATTTTTACATATTTTCAAAGCGGAGTTGAGGATTGTAAACAACCATGCTTTATACAGTGGTTGCGGCTCTATGGCACATGAAAATGTAAGTTTACTGGCACATGTTTTTAATTAACTAGCTTTGATTAAACATATTGGATGATTATTGTGTTATTGTTCTCTCATTCTGGGATATCCCTGCTGGTGAGATTGGAGCAAAGGAAGTGGATGACAAGTGTACACCAACATAGGATCAATTACTAAAGCGGTGGGGTCCTGGTGGCCTAAAGCTAACTGGTGAGTGGTCCCCCTTTACATTAGGTGGTGTAACACAATTTTTATGTGGAGCATTGGAAATTGGAAAAAGCATGCATCACTAATATACATGCATACCTCCCAACATTCTGAGATGGGAATGAGGGAAACCTACTATCAAACGTATGTAGGTATAGGACACACCTCCTGCCACACCCCCTTAAAGGAGAATTGCCCAAATAAAAAGGTTAATTAAATCTAAAAGGGCTTTTTGCACCACTACTATTCCTATATATTGGCTTTTAAAATTTACAAATGCAGCAATTTAGAATTTGGATTAAAGGTTTAGCAGTGGCAAACACTTTTTGAAAGATAAAAAGAGCACTTTATATACAACTATGTAGATCAGACCAAAATGAGGGACAAATGAGGGGGAAAGAGGGACAGAGGGACATTGCTCCAAATCAGGGACAGTCCCTCAAAATCAGGGACAGTTAGGAGCTATGTACATGTGGTGAAAGGAAGATTTTTTTCTTGTATAAATATTCACCACTATAAGGACTTTCATATTGTCTATTTATAATTGTTTTTTGTTTTCAGTTATGTATTCAACAGTGGTTGCAGGTAGGGATGTCCCGATACCGATACTAGTATTGGTATCGGTACCGATACAGAGCATTTCCCAAGTACTTGTATTCAGGGGGGAATGCTCCGATGCTTTACCCGATGCCTGGGCAGTCAGGTATCGGGTGGTGGGGGTAGTTACTAGTCTTTTCCGTGTTGTCTTCTCCCCCTCCGTGCCGCCTTGTTCCCCCATGCCATCTTGTTTCCCAGTGCCGCTCTCCCCTGTGCAGCTCTTCCCCAGTGCCGTTCTCCCTGTGGAGCTCTCCCTCTGTGCCGCTCTCCCCTCCGTGCAGCTCCCCCCCCCGCCGTCTTGTCCCCCTCCGTGCCATTCTCCCTCCGTGCAGATCTCCCCTCTGTGCAGCTCTCCCCTCCGTGCAGCGCTCCCCCCGCCGTCTTGTCCCCCTCCGTGCCACTCTCCCCCCATTGCCGTCTTGTCCCCCTGTGCATATCTCCACTCTGTGCAGCTCTCCCCTCCGTGCAGCACTCCCCCCCGCTGTCTTGTCCCCCTCCGTGCCGCTCTGCCCCCATGCCTTTTTGTCCCCCCGGGCAGATCTCCCCTCTGTGCAGCTCTCCCCTCCGTGCAGCTCCCCCCGCCATCTTGTCCCCCTCCGTGCCGCTCTCCTCCCGTGCCATGCAGAACTCCCCTCTGTGTAGCTCTCCCCCGTGCCGTTTGTCCCCCCGTGCAGATCTTCCCTCTGTGAAGCTCTCCCCTTCGCGCAGCTCTCCCCTCACCGTCTTGTCCCCCTCCGTGCCGCTCTCCCCTCCGCGCAGCTCTCCCCTCTGTGCAGCTCTCCCCCAGTGCCGCTCACCCCCCTCAATCTTTTAGGATGGAGAGCGGAGGTAGGAGCCAGTAAACCCGGCTCATACTTTTTCTGAATGAACAGTGTCAGTGATCACTGACTTGTGTTTACGATGCTTCAGTTTATGAATGGAGAGGAGCTTCTCTTAGCCGAGGCTGTGAGAAAGGGACTGGGGAATCTGTGTCCATAGTCCCTTTCTCTGTCATAAAGGGCAGATGTCAGAGGTCTGTTAAGACCCCTGATATCTCACCAAAGCCCCCCCAATAGGGCTGATTAAAAAAAAAATTGTAATAAATAATAATAAAATAAAAAATAATAATAAAAAAAGAACAAAATGTAAATAATAATAAAAAAATAAAAAATAAAAAACACACTGACAATCCACTACCCCCCTTAAAAAAATAAAAAAAATCACTGTAAAGAAAAATAAATTGTGTAAAAAAAGTCACAAAAGTATTAGTATTCGGTATCGGCGAGTACTTGAAAAAAAGTATCGGTACTTGTACTGGTAAAAGTGGTATCGGGACAACCCTAGTTGCAGGGATTCACTTATTTGCAATTAAGCTAGCGCCTCAACATATAGATTATCCCAGAATTTATACTTAATTATATTTATGACTTTCAGTAGTTTAGTACAGTCAAGGTTGAAGAAAGTGGCTGCTGATTGGTTGCCTTTTTTACTTTTTACTTTTTTCGCAAAGTTACAAACATGAAAAAGAAAAAAAAGACTACAATCTAAAATGTGTGAAGTCAGTTTATACACAACATCCAAATGGATACATTTCATATACTGTATATTGTAGGGTTAAAGAGTGCAAGCAAAGCGAATCAGTTACATAGCCGTGCATGAACAATTCCAAACTGTGTTGAAGCGAATTGTTCTCTGCACGTCGTTTCCATGTACAATATCCTATATAAGGTGAAAGGGAAAGTTCCGCCTTTAGTAATACACGTATAACTCTATAACATATTGACGTGGTTTACAGTGATTACAATGAGCTGAGAAAACTTGCATTGGAAAATGTTTCAGCAGAAACGAATTTAGAAGTGTTTTGACAAGCGAGTGCCTATGATGTCTCCTCTGTGCTGTGCTGTTCTCTGTGCTTCTCCTATTAAGGAATTGTGCTCTTTCCCATGTGAAGTCACATACCAGGTACACAAATAAGTCATGGTTGGTGAATATGTCCCCCCCCCCCCTTCCTCCACCTCACACACACAGTATAGTATACTGTTATAAACCAGATTTTTTTTCACATTTATAGAAAATCTGTCACATGTAAGGTAAAATCACACAACTGTAGACAGAACTGTACTGTATATGACGAGACACTGGATATAGCTAAAAACATGTAGAAAAGTTCTTAGCAGCCACAGGCCACTGAACTAGATGCACAAGTTCATCGCTTGAAGAGTATAGAGTTGTGTATCCCTTACAATTACCAAACCTGCCACCATAAAGCGGAGTTCCAGCCGCAAACGTTTTTTTTTTTTAAAGTCAGCAGCTACAAGTACTTTAGCTGCTGACTTTTAATAAAGACACTTACCTGTCCAGGGAGCCCGCAATGTCGGCCCCTCGAGGCCGAATAGTCCACCGTCTCGGGTGCAGATTCTGCCATTCCAACTAAGAGAAACCGGCAGGTAAGCCTTCAGGCTTCACAGCCGGTTTCCTACTGCGCATGTGTGAGTCGCAGGGAGCTTTGTGAATGGCCAGCTTGTCTTCTAGGACACACAGAGATCCCAGAAGGAAGGGAAGTTAGCCCCAGAAGAGGACATAATGTCCTGCGCCGCAGCCGAGCTAGGACAAAAAAACACCAGATTCACAAAGCACTTACGCCGACGTATCTCCAGATACGCCGTGTCAGTACAAATATGCGCCGTCGTATCTGTGCGCCGAACCCACAAACTTAGATACGCCTAAAAACAGATTTCATCCGACGTAACTTGCCTACGCCGGCGTAGAGTGGGCGCATATTTACGCTGGACGCATGTGGCTTTCCCATTGATTTTCTATTCAAATATGCAAATGAGGGAGATACGCCGATTCACAAACGTATTTGCGCCCGGCGCATAATTTAAGCAGTTTGCGTAAGTTTTACGTTTGGCGTAAAGTTATTCCTACGTATTTTACGTTGGATGTCTGTAAATATGGGCCGTAGGTTACGTTCACGGTGTACACAGTGATCCGGCATATCTTAGGCAGTTGTTCCGACGTGGTTGTACGCATGCGCACGGGGATACTTCCATGTCCCGACACATGCACAGTTCATTTTAAGTACTTGTCTGGAGCCCGGCCCATCATTTGCATGGAGTCACGCTTCATTAACATGGATCACGCTCACTTCCACCTACTTCCGATTCCGCCGGATTCCACCTACGAAATATACACTACGCCAGCGCAGAGTTGGGAGCATTTGCTTTGTGAATTCCATGCTTGCCTCTCCGAGCTGCGCCGGCGTAGCGTAAAAGAGATACGCTACGGAGGCATAAAGATGCGCCGATGTATGTTAATCCGGGCCTAGGTACTTCAAAAAAGGTATGAAAGAACAACAAAAAAAAAATATATATATATACCGTATTATCGGCGTATAACACACACAGGCGTATAACACACACAGGCGTATAACACGCACCCTAACTTTAAGATGGAAGTTTCAGGAAAAAACTTTCCACAGCCCGCTGCGTATAACACGCGGGCACAGATTACCCTCTATTTTTAGGCTAAAAAAGTGAGTGTTATGCGCCAATAAATACAGTAGATATCCAAAAACGAGGGGTTGAGGGGTGGTCTTTAGTTTAAGACCACCTTGTAAAAGTGGGTGGAACTCCGCTTTAATAAGTAGGCTGGAGGCAAGCAGGTTGGCAAATGTAATTCAGTGGAAAGCTCCAGACCAATATATTTTTCAACAGCAGCCTCTTTCACTAAATGATGGGTTGCAGACCCTCAGCCAATCTCCACTGCAGGTTCCCCCCTCCTCTGCAGTGATTAGTTGTTAGGACCACCAGATTCCTAACCACTAATGACATCTTGTGTGTGTCCCATCCCAGCATCACAGGAGGGTGAAGTGGAACTTCCCTTAGTCATACTTGCAGATTGCTCCACCTTTTGACTGTTTCTGGTGTTGGAAGGTACAGGGGGATTCTGATGGAGACCCCTGGCGTGAGGGGGAACTCTCATGGGGATGCCTGACATAAGGTGGCACTCTAATGGGAACCGTGATGTAAATTGGCACTCTGATTAGGGTTGCCACCTGTCCAGGATTCACCCGGACAGTTCGGGTTTTGAATCATGTGTCCGGGTTTCAGTCCACGTGAAACCCAGACACATTATTCAGACCAGGCTGTGGCTTCCGAAGTAACCAAGATATTCATACACAAATCTGATGTCACTGCGAGCGGCTGTTGGGGGCAGGTTTGGCATCACTGAAGGGTGGGGTGATGATGTCAGGAAGAGCAATTTGGTCACACCCACTGGCGCTCTCTGTGCACTACATTAATATTCTCCTTGTGGCACCCAGATGTGTCCCAGGTCTTTTATAATCCTATAGTGTTTACTGCAAAAAATTTAAAAAATTGCCCTGTGCTGCAAAAGTGTTCGGGTTTGGCTTGAAGAAAAGGTGGCAACCCTAACTCTGATGGGGACCCCTGATGTAAAATGGCACTCTGATTAGGACCTCTGATGTAATAGAGCACTTTGGTGGGCACATCTAATCTAAGGGGCACTGTGGTGGGGACCCCTGACACAAAGGGGACACTGATATAAGGTACCACTGTAATAGAGACCTCTGATGTAAGGTGGTACTCTAAAGGGGACCTCTGATGGAAGTTTGCACCCTGATGGGTACACTTGATGTAAGGGGGCACTGTGATGGGGACACTGTAATGGGGACACATGGTGTAATATTATTGAAATGCATGTACATTTTTTTTTTTTTATAGACCTACAATGGCTATGTATATTTTAGGATCGTAGGCCCCTTTCACACTAATGGACCGATCAGGGTCTGCCTGTCAGTTTTTTAGGTGGACCAGATTAGACCATCCATTGCTCTCTATGGAGCTCTCGCCAATATCTGATCTGATCCTTTCCACTAAAAACTTTCCCAATCCATCTGGCGGATCAGATGACAGTTAGTTGGAAACAGACAGGTGGTCTGTTTCCATCCGACAGCCCAAAGAGGACAGCGGGCTGCAGAGCGGACACGGACCTGTCATCCGCCTGCTCAGTGGGGATCAGTAGAGAGACTCCCCACTGAGCGGGCAGATTCGCTGGTGGACTCCAGCAGTATTAAAGGGGCCTAAAGCTGAAGAGTAAGACTCGGTTCACACTAGCCCTGACTCCAAAATTGTGTGACTTTCAGTGCAACTTTGGAGTCTGACTTTGATACAACTGTGATGTGACTTTTTACACTCTGTGGCATTAAAGTCGGACCAAAGTAGTGCAGGAACATTTTCTAAAGTTGGACAGACTTGTGTAGCATCAGTTAAAACAGCTCTCATAGGGAAACATTGAATTTCACATGTCATCCAACTTGAGGTCTCACAAGTCGCATGAGTGTCAACTGAGTTACATCATATTGTAACATTAGAGTAACAAGTTACATTGTTATATTGTAACAATAAAATGTATCTATACACTTTTTTCCTTTGGTTAGGGTAGGAAATGTTTAGAACCCCAGTTAGATTTGTATTGCTACCTTTTTATAAATTTGTATTATATTCCCTTCAAATCCTGTTCCAGAAACAAATCAGGAAGTGAGAGAAATTCTCCATTAATGGCCCTTTCACACGGAGCGGTCCTTTTGCGGTCCGCTCCGTGTGTCCGTCGGCTCAGCGGGGGGTCTCCGCTGAGCTGTCGGGCGGACAGGGCGGTCCCCGCACACTATGCAGGGACCGCCCTGTCTCTCCTCCGCTATCCCCTATGGGGAACCGGATGGAAACGGACCGTCTGTCCAGTTGCATCCGATCCGTTCCACCGGACGGAAGAAAAATAGG
Source organism: Rana kukunoris (assembly GCA_029574335.1). Lineage (NCBI taxonomy): Eukaryota > Metazoa > Chordata > Amphibia > Anura > Ranidae > Rana > Rana kukunoris. The sequence goes on from CM056051.1 coordinate 91,849,837, forward strand.
ACATTCTTCCGTCCGAAAAAACGGATGCGGATCTTGCGGACGTTAGCAGATGCATCATCCGCTAACGGATCTGCTCCCATAGGGGCCCATTACATGTCCGTTAACGGACTTGTAATTAGCGGACCGTTCGTCCGCTCGTGTGAAAGGGCCCTAAGTCAGCAGAATTCACTACCTAAACAGATGTCATGAAAACCAGTGTCCCCATGGAAAATTTCCCGTCACCTTCTTTTCTAGTGACAACATAAAAAATTACTTTCTGTCTTTGTGCAATTGCTATTGCTAAAGTGTGCTGAAGATTCTTAGTAGTCTATTAAATTAAGGGTTATGCAGCGTACACACGGTCGTTTTTTGCGATGAAAAAAAATGACGTTTTCTGTGAAGTAAAAAACGACGTTTTTGAAACGTCACTTTTCAAAGACAATTTTGCATACACACCATCGTTTTTTCACAAAAAGCAAGGTTACGTTAACCACTCTTTTCCATTGAAGCTCGCTTTATAACTAGCTTCTGGGCATGCGCGGGTTGAAAAACGTCGTTTTGAACGACGTTTTTGCTACACACGGTGACTTTTTGTGAAACAAAAAACGACGTTTTGAAAAACGACACAAAAAATTCAAGCATGTTGGAATTTTATTTTGGTCGTTTTTTTAAGACAAAAAACAACGTTTTGCCCACACACGATCAATTTAAATGACGTTTTAAAAAACGTCGTTTTTTTTCATCGCAAAAAACGACCGTGTGTACGCGGCATTAAGGTTGTTAATGTAAAACTAAGCCCAAGAACAAATATTTAAAAACTACTAATCTTACTGTCCCCATGTAATAGAGATAAGCAAAGACAGGCACATATGTCCAGTCTGGATAGCAACCATGGCTTCTTCTTCCATGGATACAATGGAAGAATGAGCGTAGCTACACAAGGGCAGAAAATGTGTTATTCATATGGTTGCCAGGCGAAAATAAAGAGAAAAAATTCCAATGCCGCGTACACACGCTCATTTTTCGGCTTGTAAAAAGCAACGTTTTTCAGCCTCTAGAAAAAAAACTATGGGCCAGATTCACGTACATCTGCGCATTATTGGACCGGCGTAGCGCACCGCCTTTACGTTAGACTGGCGCAATGTAGCGGCGCAATCACCCTATTCTCGTCGGTTTTGCGCAGAAATTTGCGCCTGCGCAACGTTATTTCAGAGGCGCAAGGCGGAGTAATTCAAATTGGGAAGGACGTGGGCATGTTACATTGAAATGAGCCGTGACCCCATGCAAATGAAGGGTCGGCCGGCTCGCGCATGCGCGCTTGAAGCAGACTATGGTCAGCACTATCAGTGAAATTGGAAGTGGACTAGGGCAACGTAATGAACTACGCAGACAGCATAGATAGACAGACACAAACGCACTTCCTTTGCAAAAGTACATCCCTTTGTATCCCTTCCTATACAGCAAGGTGCTTTTGTTCTGTTGTTTATTAGCGTTTGTTTGTGACGTGTCTTTGAGATATTTGGGGACTGTTTTGCAGAGTGATTTTTGTCTTTTATGTGTTTTCTTTGTTGTTATTTTGTTTAAATTATATTTTTGCTGGGCATTTTTTATTTTTGCTGGTAAATTTTTTTGTTTTTTTGGTTCTGTTTGTGTATGATTTGGGAATGTGGGGGTGACATTCCTGCCGGAAAAGGGGTGTCACCCTCATTTGTGGTGTAGAAGTGATCCCCAGGTCCGTGTGAATGGTGTATGAATGTACAGTGACATAATTGGAGCCGTGGCATGGCGTTGCTGCTCACAAGTCCTGCATGGTGGGCTTGTGCCAATCCAATGTGATGAGGATGTGATGTGTCTGTGCTAGGGACCACAGTGGTGTGCAATGCATGCATTCTCATTGTGCCATGATTAATGTGTGTGTTTAACGTGCAAAGATGCCTAATGTGAGCTGGCTCCTGGCTGCTCTTCCCTCAGAAGACGGGGTAGCCTTGGTTAGGGGGGTTCCGTATAGGAGTCATGAGATGGGGTCCCAGTGCATATGCAGAGTCACCCTGAAGGGAGAAGACAGGAGGATGTTAGTAGTGCATGTGCCCCTTGTGATTTCAGCATCATGGGGGGGACAGTCATGCCTGCCACCCATGTCACTCACCAACCAGCCAGCTGTCCCCATACATGTTCTGTTCGAAATCTGTGGGGATGGGGCTAGGATTGTATATGTAGCTGTCATGGGTGGTGTCATGTGTTGGGCTGGTGTTGGGCTCCTGCAGGGTTGTGGTTAATTCCAGGATGACATGAGGGGTGAATCTGAAGATGCGAGACACCTCAGAATCACTCATGCCAAAGATGTCTATGCGTGTGTGATATATCAAGTGAAGAGTGAGGGGCTTGTATCAGATTAGATTATTATATCCATCAAGGTTTTAAAGGGCTATTGAAAGATAGTGAGACCGTGTTTGTAATTTGTATGTATGTTATGTATTGATGTATATATGTATGTATATTTTTTATAAAAATGTTTCTTAAAGCAAAGAAAAATTTATTGTAAAAAAAAAAAAAATCCTCTCCCGTGCCCTCCTCCGTGCCCTCCTCTGTGCCCTCCTCCTTCTTTGCTCATCTAAAGTCAGTAGTATAGCTATGAGCATGGATGCCACTGGCATGTTGGCATACAGATTGTTGTGCAACACGTGTGACTGCTTTTATATGGTCTAATTTTAGACAGGCCGTGCAGCTGTTGCGCACAGCGCGTAGCCTGCGCTGCACCAACGTTCTTTTGTGGATCCCCGTAACTCCCTCATTAGCATATTTGAATAGCAAATCAATGGTGTGTCTAGCGCAGTTTTGTGCGGACGGATGCGCCTGTCTATCGAAATTACGCTGGACAAAAAAAAGTAGATTTCTTGCGTATCTCGTTTTGGGGATGCAGAGTATCGAAACGCATGCGCAAATTAAGACTTACGCCGCACATCTCCTGTTACGCCGGCATAATCACTCTGTAAATCTGGCCCTATGTTTTTTCCAACTTCATCATTAAAATGACGTTGCCTACACACGATCATTAAAATAAATGCTCTATCAAAGTGTGGTGACGTACAACACGTACAACGCACTGGCGTAGCGGGGGGGGGGCAGGGGGGGCTGTCGCACCGGGCGAAAAATGGGGGGGGGGCGAATCCATCCACCGGCTCCGCGGAGCGCTCCGGAGCCTCGGCCTAGGAAAGTTCCCGGCTTCGGCCTAGCTCCGGAGCGGCGGCCATCTTGGTACACCCGGCGGCGTCCCTCCTCTCTGTTCACACCCACAGAGGAGGAGGAGCCCGCGCTTGAGGGAAACAACACACGCCGCTGTCTGAGGTCTGAGGTCTGCACTACTGGGGGTTATTGTCAGAGGTCTGCACTACTGGGGGTTACTGTCTGAGGTCTGCACTATTATGGGGGTTACTGTCTGAGGTCTGCACTATTATAGGGGTTACTGTCTGAGGTCTGCACTATTATGGGGGTTACTGTCTGAGGTCTGCACTATTATGGGGGTTACTGTCTGAGGTCTGCACTACTTGGGGTTACTGTCTGAGGTCTGCACTATTATGGGGGTTATTGTCTGAGGTCTGCACTACTTGGGGTTACTGTCTGAGGTCTGCACTATTATGGGGGTTACTGTCTGAGGTCTGCACTACTGGGGGTTACTGTCTGAGGTCTGCACTATTATGGGGGGTTACTGTCTGAGGTCTGCACTACTGGGGGTTACTGTCTGAGGTCTGCACTACTGGGGGTTACTGTCTGAGGTCTGCACTATTATAGGGGTTACTGTCTGAGGTCTGCACTACTGGGGGTTACTGTCTGAGGTCTGCACTATTATGGGGGTTACTGTCTGAGGTCTGCACTATTATGGGGGTTACTGTCTGAGGTCTGCACTATTATGGGGGTTACTGTCTGAGGTCTGCACTATTATGGGGGTTACTGTCTGAGGTCTGCACTATTATGGGGGTTACTGTCTGAGGTCTGCACTATTATGGGGGTTACTGTCTGAGGTCTGCACTACTTGGGGTTACTGTCTGAGGTCTGCACTATTATGGGGGTTACTGTCTGAGGTCTGCACTACTGGGGCTGGGGGTTACTGTCTGAGGTCTGCACTATGGTGGGGGTTACTGTCTGAGGTCTGTTAAATAGGGGGTCTGTGATTGTGGGGGGTCTATCTGTGATTGGGGGATCCATCTGTGATTGGGGGGGATCAGTCTGTGATGAGAGGTTTGTTATTTAGGGGGTCAGTCTGTGATGGGGGATCTGTGATTGTGGGGGGGTCAGTCTGTGATGGGGGATCTGTGATTGTGGGGGGGGGGGGTTCAGTCTATGATGGGGGATCTGTGGTTGTGGGGGGGGGGTCAGTCTGTTAATCCCTTACAGTAAGGGGTTAAATGATTAATCCTGCAATAATTTACCCCTTACATGCTGAAAGCCCTGAGAGGGATACATTACAGATCCTTATAACCAGAGTGGATGATTATACAAGGGGGGGGGGGGGCGAAAAAAAATTCTGCCCCGGGCGCCCATAACTCTGGTTACGCCACTGGTACAACGGCACCATAAAGGGGAAGTTCCATGCGGATGGCGCCACCCTTTGGGCTGCTTTAGCTAATTCCGTGTTAGTAAAAGATGATTCGTGCTTTTCTGTCTGTTACAGCGTGATAAATGTGCTTTCTCCATTCCGAACGCTAGTTTTACCAGAACGAGCGCTCCCATCTCATAACTTGCTTCTGAGCATGTGCGGGTTTTTCACGTCGTTTTAGCCCACACACGATCATTTTTACAACCTGAAAAGCGACATTGTTTAAAACTTTGTTAAAAAATGCAGCATGTTCAAATTTATTTTTTGCAGTTTTTCAGAACCCGAAAAATGATGTAAAGCCCACACACGATCATTTTAAATAAAATTTTAAAAAACTTCATTTTTTTACAAGCCGAAAAATGATCAGTTGTACGTGGCATGAGAAAATGCAAACCAATGCAGACTTCATCTAAGGACTGGTAAACTGAAATAAATCACATTTTTGTTTTTTGGGTTTAGATGTGCAATAAAGCACAACTCCAGCAACACTTAGGCCGGGTTCTACGCATGCAGCGTGCAGCAGGGGTCGTGTGCGTGCTGGTTCACCGGTTCAGGTCTGATTTCAGCCTAAATTTTGGGCTGAAATCGAACCTGAAACACACAAAAAAAGGAACACATTTTTCCGGCACTCCGCACCGGACTCCCTGCAGAGAAATGTGAACCGGCTCCATAGAGAGCCAGTCACATTCTCCTGCTATGCAAATTGAATGCAGAGAAACCCACATTCAATTTGCATAGGTGTAAACCCGGCCTAAAAGTCCTGTGTTGCAGTAGGGCTGCCCCTCCACTTCAAGGGCTAACTGTCTATTTACATTTAGTGGATCAGGTAAAGCAGTTTTACTTACATCATCCTCCGCTTCCACAGGCTCCTCTGTGCTGACCTGAGCACAGATGCCTAATAACGAGGTCTAACTGCAGTGCTGGGTAAAATTGGGTATATATGTACTGAAAGTCATCCTGCTTAGTGGGAACTGGTTAGAAAGAAATCCCTCTGGTGGGACTTTTAAGGGCAGGTGCTCCAAAATAATCAACTACGTAATATATAAAGAAAATATATCTCAAATTGTTTAAACAGGAAATTCAAAGTATATAGTTAAAAAACTGCATTAGACGAGGGTGCAGTATGGTACACTATTAGAACACATATAACCACTTGTTCTGTCTGGTGGAACACACATACTGTATACAGAGTACACGCTCTGTGTCTACTGCTGTCTAATAACTGGCTTCTGTCAGGATACAAAGACACAGCAGGAGAGATTCCTTCAACAACAACGCTTGTGTTGATGAAGGAATATGTGAGTTTTTATCGTTCAGCCCTCTGGTTGAATGAAAAAAAAAAAAGAAACATAGCTTGTACCCTCCGAATCCGAATGCAAAAATTATCCGCATTAGGCAGGAACGATCTTTAATTCAACTCACAAGTTATTATGTCTCCAAATGGGAACAGGACCTACAATGTACATTAGACCAAAAACAATGGAAACAGATCTGGGCCACCACAAAATCATCCTCTTGCAACACCACAGCAGTGGAAACCAATTTCAAACTGCTATAGGCTGGCGCTTGTCTTCATAGATTTATCTTCACACTGTTTCCACGGCTGTCCCCACACTGGTTCCTTTTTTCATACCTGGAGCCCAAGCTTAAAGGCCTACAAACTTCTGCGCACTCTTTTGCAACAATCTCTTACACTGAACCCTTCCTAAGCCTTACTCAATTGCAAATCTGTTTAAATCTCCAAAACTCAATTCACCCTAATGACTCCAATGTTCTTACAGCCGCAAAACAAGTCATAACAAAGGCTTGGCTAAAGCGGTCCATTCCCGCTAAAGAAGTTAAACTCCAAATTCATTGCACTATGATCAATGAAAAGCTAATGGCATGTCTTCAAAATACTATGCCTAAATTTTGGAAAATCTGGGGATCCTGGATCAAGGCATCCATCCCGGCCACCTATGACACCTATGCGGAAATAAGGAAATAGGGTCTCCTCCAGCCCCTTCCATTTCACATTCCTCTAGTGACCTCTAGTCTCTGCCCCCCAGCCATTCCGTGAACGAAATAGGTAGCTGTGTAGAGGCAGAGTGGGCGCCTGCAGGCTCCAGGAACAGGGCAGGATTTGGTGACCCCTGGCAAATAGTCATTTGACCACCTGAGGGGTCCCGACCCCAGGTTGAGAACCACTGTCGTATAGCATGGATGGCAGAATTGGTTAGAGTATTTTTTGAGCCCGCAGGCTGCGTGAAAATAATCTCTGTTTGTTTACCCAGCTTAATTCCCACTCAAAGCTCTACAAAGTCTCTGGGCCCTAGAAACTACAACAAAACTTAAAAAGATTCTGAAAAAATAAATAAAAATTTCTCCATATCAGTCAGAAGACCCTGGAGCCACTCATCAAGCGTAGGTGAGAAACCTATGTGACACATATATACCGTCCACAATCTTGCCAGCCAGTGCCTCACATCTGGTCAGGGACTCCTTACATCACATCTCCTAAGATACAAAAATGAAAGGATATCCAATGTGAGGTGCAAAACAATTTACCCATAGAAACTCCACTCTCCTTTAAAACCATAAAGCTAAAAGCACATTCTTCACATCCCCAAGAATCATCAAGACAAGTCAATAATCTGCAAAATGGTACTCATCAATAGTATGAAATAGTATTAAAAAAAAAATGATATATAAGAATACAAAATGGTGTGAAGAAACCCATAAGATACTTAACGAACATGCATATTTTATTCATGAAGTTTAGCTCACAAATGACAAAAAGGTAAGGTTAGGGTGGTACACAGATAGTGTCATATGTATCATGGCTTGTCTACTGCCTGTATGTTATGTTAAATAAATGCGTTCAGCACAAATGAGAAGATGGCCTCATTTGCTGTTGGCACGTACAATCAAATTGCACTTATAACCATTAGATCTAAATTTTACACATGATTACATTGTTTTGCTACAGTGAATTTCCTGTAGTATATCATCATGGACAACACACATTTTATCTGTCATTTTTATCTGTCATTTTGTATGGTCTCATCACTATTTATTTAGCAGTGAAATAATTAATGATTCAGCACACTTGGGTACATTTCAAATAGGTATATTGTTGGGTACAGGATCATAGTATAATACATACTGTATACAGCACACATTCAAAGGGTACAGAAAATAATCACCCCCCTATTAAAATATTCACATTTTGCTGCTTTGAAGCCTGAAATGAAGACAGACACAGTTTATTCTTCTTTGCAGAACTGTTTAAGTTCAGTTAATTTTGATGGTAAACATTTGTGGACTGCAGTCTGCAAGTCAGTCCACAGATTTTCAATGAGGTTTAAGTCTGGGCTCTGACTAGGCCATGCAAGGACATTCGCCCCTTTTCTCCTTCGGCCACTGTGTGATCATATTTGCTGTGTGCTTTGGGTCATTGTCATGTTGGAAGGTAAATCTTCTTCCCACTGACAACTTCCTGCAGAGGGAAGCAGATTTTCTTCAAGAATTTGATCATATTTTACCCCATCCATTTTCCTTCTATCCTAACAAGTGCTCCAGTCCCTGCTGCAGAGAAACACTCCTATGAAAGGAGTTTACCAGCTCCATGCTTTACTGTGGATATGATGTTATTTGGATAGTGAGCTGTATTGGATTTCCACTTGGCATATCGTTTGGTGTTAAGGGCAAATAATTCAATGTTAGTCTCTTCTGACCAGGACACATTTTTCCAGGTGGTCTCAGAATCTTCAAGGTGTGTTTTGGCAAAGCACAGTTGTGACTGCATGTGGCCTTTCTTGAGGAGTGGCTTTTATCTTGCAACCCTGCCAAACAAGCCACATGTATGAAGAATTTGTGATCACATACACACAATGACCACACTTTGTCTTAAATTCCTGCAACTGCTTTAGAGTTGCTGTAGGCCCTTCTTGGTAGCCTTTCTGACCAGTTTTCTCCTGGCTCTTTCATCCCTGATCCAGGGAGGGTCTGTGTTGCACCAAATACCTTCTACTTCTTAAAAATAGACTTTACTGTGCTTTTAGGCATTGATAAAGCCTTTGAATTTTTTCGTATGCATTTCCTGACTTGTGCCTGTCCACAACTTTATACTGGAGATCTTTTGTCAATGCCTTGCCACCCATTGCCGGACAAGTCAACTAGTGTTCATTATTCCATCACATGAATCTATCATTCTAATCAATCAAACACAGTGTGCAGCGTGCGTGGTTAGTGTGATTGGCTGAGGGCTGCTGTGATGCATCTTCATTGGCTGGAATGGTTGCAGATGGATGTCCACAATGGCGGCTGCAACACATGCTGCTTCTGCACGCTGTGTTTGATTTATTACAATGATAGATTCAGGTGATGGTATAATGAACACTAGTTGACTTGTCTGGCAATCCCTGACACTGCAAAGGGGCGCGGGATGATGAGGTCATGATACTTCGGCACCAGGGTCTGATATACAGTATAAGCAGCATGGTTTTTCAGGTTGAATGCTGGTGTACACATTGTTGTATGCAGACTGTGGGGTAAGTGCAATACCTTTTGTTGTTTTAAGCCAGCAGTGTTTCCATTCTGGTTTGTCATTTTGACTATTGATCTCCTTTTTATCCATCTATTTTATTGTCGGTGGTTTCACTATCTGGTTTGGATTTTTGAAAGTAATATCCTCATTTATAGGACTGAATACAAAGTCTGGTGGGCCTTTCCATTCTAGGCCCTTTCTCTCCTCTCCCCTTCTCATCCATCCTGGGAAGTGATATTATATACTAATAAGGCATATGGTAAATAATGTTCTAGATTTTTTCTGCATTAGTATTTTATATCTATTTTTTATTTTTTGGACGTTTGTATTTTTGGTATTGTGCCTAACTGTTTTTCGTTGATAATTGTAGGTCTTTTATACTATTTTCGGATATCTAGACAATAAACTTGTACATCTGGGGTACAACCCTATGTTTGTTGTCTTTTCCATACTGTGCCTTTGTCTTCATCTGTAGACGACTAAGTCCTGTACCATGGGGATAATGTAGCATATAAGAATGTTATCTTGGTTGACTGACCATTTTTTTATTCATTTATTCTATTTCCCTATTATAGGGCTACATTTGTATATGTTATTCTACTGCCCCACACTACTTATTTTGTCTGTACTATATGTTCCACTATCCTTGTGCTACGCCCCTGTGATGACACATTAGTTGACATAATAGATGTAACAAGCTGTATGGATATCTTGACATACGTTGAATACTAATTGATTATTGCAAATTTTCTTCTGTATAGGCCATCATCTCTGCTGCCAAATCAATGGGGTCCTGTGGAAGTGACTATGTGAAATGCATCAACCTTTTTGTCAATAAGCATAGACACGTTAGCTTCTTATTATGGTGTATATCTTCTGTCATATTGATGTATGTTTTTAACAATTTTCCCTTTTTGTAATATTTGTGTATAATACATTTTGATATTTTTATATTACCCATGTGGTCGTCCCTTTTATGGTACCAGTAAAGTACAATATATTTTCTAACTTTTTGTTACATATTTCATATGGATGAGGTACTTTTCAATAGCCCTAATTAATTTTGTATCCAAATTTTAAAGGAAGATGTATTTATTTATTTTCTTATGCACTATGGTGATATGTAATTTACGAAATAAGAGCACTGTTCCATTGTTTCTTTTCGGGTAGGACTTCAGAACTGGGACATCAATATATCTATGAGTCTGTGGATAGATGTTATTTTTTATAAACTGAAGCCATTAATAATGGTGCACGTTTAAAAGATATTTCTTGTACCTACGGGTCAGCTTTATTATAAGCTTACCTGTTGTGTCCAATGGGAGATTACTACTACTTTAACACTTTCTCCTGAAGACCAGAAACTCAGGGAAGCAGCTCCAGTAGATCAAGAACCAGCAGCTTTGAAAGCTGTAAACTGCAAATGCTGGGTTTAGATTTTTAAAACTGTTTACTGAAGAATGTTTATTTTAATGCACCTAATTTGTTAAAGGAGCTGTAAAGGCAAATTTTTTATTTTATTTTAATGCATTCTATGCATTAAGATAAAAAACTGTTCTGTGAAGCAGGCCCTCCATCACTCCCTAATTCTTTCCCTGAGCCCCTTGTCTATCCAGCGATATCCATGATTCCCTCGGCCGCCCTGGACTCTCCTCCTGATTGACTAGGGCACAGTTGTGGCGCCATTGGCTCCCGTGGCTGAGTTAGTTAGTTAGCCAATCAGGAAAAGGAGGGGGCGGATACACAGACCTCTGACTCGGCTCGGGTGCCCCATTGCAAGCTTCTGGTCTATGGGGGAATTCGTCAGGAGGGAGGGGCCAGGAGGAACAAAGCTGGACAGTTTAACAGGTTTGTTATTTTTTTTAAAAGCAAGACTTTACAATCACTTTAAGCTAAAAAACACTGGGGGTTTAATACTACAGTACTTTACATAGCTAAAGGTGGGTGGTGCTCACAAATGACAGAAAGGTAAGGTGCAGCTGGTGCATAAGCAGATCAATGTTGGCGGCACAGTGGTGTAGTGAGTAGCACTCTCGACTAGCAGTAAAAAGGGTTGCTGGTTCAAATCCCAACCACGACACTACCTGTCTGGAGTTTGCACGTTCTCCCTGTGCCTGCGTGGGTTTCCTCCTGGTACTCCGGTTTCCTCCCACACTCCAAAGACATGCTGGTAGGTTAATTGGCTTCTGTCTAAAATTGGCCCTAGTATATGAATGTGAGTTAGGGACCTTAGATTGTAAGCTCCTTGAGGGTAGGGACCGATGTGAATGTACATTGTATATGTAAAGCGTTGTGTAAATTGACAGCACTATATAAGTACCTAAATAATAATAATAATGTATATTGTGGTTCCTCTAATGCCTCTTCTTCAGGTTAAATTTATGTGATCAGCAAATTGGCAGATGGAATTAATGTAGACATGTACAATCAAATTGTCAAGTTGCATTGCTATCTTTCAGATGGCACATCAATGGTATAACTGGGCATCTTTACATACGATTATCTCTAAAGCCTGTACTAATATTCTGCCACACCATCGCTTAATTTCCTATAGTTTGTCTCCATAGACAATACACATTTTGTCAGTAATTTTGTATTGGTAATACCGGTATTTGTCTTCAACAATTTTGCATGTATACCCAAGCATAATTTCTATTGTGACCTTTACAGTTCCCTTATAAGAATCATCTTTTCCCATCACAAACTTTGAACACTAACCCATTTTACAAACTGGAGATTACAAGAGGGATTGATTTTATTAATTGTCCTGCCAGTTTGTTTCTATGCAGAATATACAAAGTAGCTATATTTATCTCAGAGGCAAAATGGGAAGACAGCAGAGAAAAAAACTACAGCCCTTGCTTGAGACTTTCTGATATAATGTGGTCCACACGCCAATGTTTTAACAAGTTTCAAATATTCATAAGCGTTCTCGGATGAGGACACCAAAGCACACTAACAGGCTGTAAATATTTTATAGCAAAGCCCCGGGAAAAGCTAAGGCACGTGCACTGCTCAGTGCTGATTTTGAGAGATTTGGATAGGTCAGGCCCCAAATGTATGAGAGCTAGCAGTGCGTGGGAGAGTGGGGTGCTTTGGAGACAGCAGCTAAGTACTTAACACCTCCATCTCTACAGTGAGACTGCTATGTAGATATTGGAAAGATGTGGGTGCATTAAATAAGCATTTATTTTTTATATACACGTCTGAGGGAAAATTATGTCATCTTCTTTAGACATCTTGGGAAATACCAGTAGAGCCCAAATCTCAAAAATCCATACTGAAGCCACAAATTTATTTATATAGCAAAAAGCATGCATATGGACATAAATAAAAAACTAAAATCTGCTATTCTGTTTTGACCCTTTTTTTTATGTTTTGACCCTTTTATTTAAATAAGTCGCATATCATACAGAATAAAAATATAGCAACCAGTGGCAGGTCATATAATAACAATTAGCCATCATAAACACCAAAACTGTTATGAGTGAGCCACGTCTGAAGAATATTGTATGTGACAGGGTAAGTGATGAGAAGAAATAGTCCTTATTCCCGAACAACAGCATAGGACAAGTGTATGCAGAGAGAGAGAGGAGATATGGATGTAAGATTACAAAACCCAGACAGTACAGACATACCCCACTTTCAATTATGCAATGGGGTTAATTTACTAAAGTTAGAAATTGAAAAATCAGGCTCACTTCTGCATAGAAACCAATGAGCTTCCAGGTTTTATTACCAAAGCTTAATTTAACAAGCTGGGGTTAGAAGCTCATTGGTTTCTATGCAGAAGTGAGCCTGATTTTGCACTTTCCAGCTTTAGTAAATAAACCCCATTGTGTACCTAAAAGTGGGGTATGCCTGTACCTAGGATCCCTTGCTTCCCGGTCGCCAACTAGATACCATCATATAATGTAACCAAACTGAGATCACAACAATGTGCATATATCCTTTAAAAAATGTAACAGTAACTACACTTTTGTTGAGAAAAAAACATTCCCCCTTGGGTGATCTATGTACACTGCAAGAATTTTAACAAAAGGTTGTTGCTTATTCCTACCTTTTGTTATTCTGAAGAAATCCCTGTGTGTTTGTGTCAGTGTGGTAAAATAAATCTAATGGTAGTGGTTTCATAATTATCAATCAGCTGCAGCACCTGCAGGGCTCTAATGAGGATAGCTGCTGGGGCTGCAACCATTTAGCTGTGATTTCCTATTACAAAGTATTTCACCAAAAATTTAATTTTTGTTGCAGGGGATGCCTGAAATCTGAATTGTATCTTAGTGCAGACTTCTTGGAAAATTGGTAAACCAATCACACAAGCAGAAAATGATGTTTCTGTGTGCGTTCTATACACATTCTGGCTGGGATTCAGAAAGGATTTATGTTGGCGTATCTCCAGATACGCCGCCGTAATTTCAAATGTGCGCCGTCGCATCTTTGCGCCGATTCACAAAACGAGATACGTCCAAAAACATGGCTTCAGCCGTCCATTCGGCGTTCCCATTATAAATATGATTCACGAACGTAGATGCGCCCGGCCGCTTCATATACGCAATTTGCGTAAGGCTTGCGTCCGGCTTAAAGTTACCCCTGCTATAGCAGGCGCAGGTAATGCAAAGGTATGGGCCAGGGAACGACGCCGTCTAATTTTACGTCGCGTACACCGTTTACGTAGTACTACGTGAGTAGGGCTGTGCGTAACTTACGTATCTTAGGGAGTATATGCAACGTGATTCTAAACATGCGCTTGTATGCCCAGTTCAACCAGCCATTCATTAGCATGGGGTCACACTTAATTTAAATAGATGACGCCCACCTCCTTCCTACTTCGAATTAGGCAGGCTTCTGCCGCCGCAACTTACGGAGCAAGTTTTTTTTTTTTCAGCGTTGTTAATACTGCACTTTTCTCTCTAAGTTGCGGCGGCGTAGCGTAAAGAAGATACGCTAGGCCCGCACAAAGATACGTAAATATATCTGAATCCCGGCCATTGTGTACAGAAGACTTCCATCTAGTCATATTGCATTGCATTTTCCGAAAATAACAGAAAATAACAGCAGCTGTAGATTGAAAAAGGAACTATTACAATATGACTGCCGTTCTGACGATGTTAATAGGCGTGCAGTGGTACTTGAGATGGTCAATGAGATAATAATATTAAGAGTTCAAATTATCAAGTAACTGGATTGAAACATGCGTAGGCATCAGAAAATGTGGTAATGACATTAAGGGCAATACATCTTTAAAAGTATATGTAATTTCATTATTATGTCAACCACAACATTTTCACTGCTGGTCAAACACATTCAGAAGTGTGCTGGTTCTTAAAGCATTTGTAAAAGCTCAGTTTAAAAAAAAATATATATATTAAACATTATACCTATGCACTCTGTGCAATGACTCCAAACCTCCTCTTCTGTGGGTACTCTGCCAGCGCCCTTGGCTCTTCCTCTTCTTTGTATGCCAACATAGGAAGCAGCTTCTTATGGGAGTGCACCTGCACTCCAGCTCCCGGGCCCTGCTCTCTACTCATAGGATTTGATTAAGAGCAGTAGGAGCCAGTGGCTCCACCTGTTGCCAGCGCAATATCGGCTCTAATTCTGGTATATCTGCAGATCTGATTGGCGGCTCAGTCCCACCGCTAGTGTCCCTTCTGTCGGCGGGTTTGCACGTAGCGCCGCCTCCTGTAAAATGCCGCCGGAGGCAAACGCAGCAGATACGTCCCTACGTTAAGCCGGCACTGCTGCTACTGGTAAGAAACTCAGGGGCTATGGGCCCCAGATTCGGGGGTTATATCCCCAGTAGCCACCCCCTAGCGACACCACTGGGCTCAGGTAAGTGTTAGGGGGCTGTGGGGGCAGCAGCACACAGAAGGTTTTTTACCTTCCTGCATAGAATGCAGAAAGGTAAAAAACCTTCAGCCTTTACGAGCACTTTAAGAATGATATGAACTCTCTATTGAATAAAGCAGAGATTGTATTGATTTTTCAGATTTAATCCTGCTTTCTGAAGTTTGGAAGTACTTTACTTTCAATATGCCACATATTTAGCTTTTTATTTACAAAGATGATCCATACAATAAACATTTTTTATTATTACTATTATTTTATGTGTTTTATATTGCAGAGCTTTACATTGTACATTCACATCAGTAAAAATGTGGATAGAAATTGTGCAGGTGAAACACTAAATAATCAAAACAGCAGCTCGCAATTACTCAGAACATTTGTGCATAAAAAATCAAAAAACCTAGAAGTGCCGTGCTAAAATAAGAGGTGATAAAACCAAAATACTAATTATATATACAGTGATAAGTCCATGAGAACTTCTAAAATATTAATGTTCAAATCCGCGAAGAAATTCAACATAAATAAAGTTCTTAAATATTCGCTTCTTGGTGATGGTAAACAATTGAACACCGAAAGTGCACCTTCCACCGTGAAAAAATAAAGGTTGTGCCCTTACCAGATGACTAGACTAGCAAAGCATGGATTGGTGTAATATACACAATCCATCCTTTGGATACAAACAGGATGATGGAAGTATCAACACAGGTGGCTGCTCTCTTTGTTTCTCTCTCTCACGTATGATAAAAGAAAGGAGAAGAACGCCAACATGGCATAAAACTGTGATGGTTTATTGAGGTAGCACAAGTCCAAACAGACAAGGATAAAAAAGTTTCCAAGGTAAAAAACGATCTGCAGATCACACTAGCGTGGTGAGATTTAGCATAGACTCCACCCTACTAGTTTTGTCATAACTGATATCATCAGGGGTCGTGCTCGTCTATTCTAGAAATGATTTGAGGAATGCAGACATTTATGTTCATCCATCTTCCAATCACAGAACACCTTGCATTCATTAAAAATGGATGAAGTGCCAAGTAAGGTACCAATTGTGATCTGTGTACTCCAGCCAGACGTTTCAGCCCTGAACAATCAATGCTGACTGTACTTTACATGGGTGATAGAAGTAAGAGCATTACATAATTGCAGCAATTACATAAATTAAAACAATAACTGCATATCACACACAATTTATTATTGTTCATTTATTTTTACAGTGCAAACGGACAAAAGATTTGTTCAGATTTAACTTTTTTTGTTTTTTTTTGTTTTTCCTTTTACCTAAAAATAAATAATTAAAAATGCCTGTTCACAACTCAGTTTTTCTCAGATATGAATGGAATATCAAATATGGATCACGTTATCAAATGGCCAGGCTGAAATGTGTATTGGCCCTGTAAGTTTATTCAGCTATTTATCAACATGTATTTTTTTTTATTTTGTCAATTTGCTAGCAAATTGAATCATGCTGTCTTTTCTAAAATAAATTCTCAGGGGGATTGCATTTGCAAGATATTCCCACCAGAATTTTCAGTTCTGCCCCATCTGCTGCTGCCATTTCATAGCTAATAGCGGTGTACGCTTCCCCAATGGATTCTCCGTAGAGTAAAAAAGACATAACTGGGGAGTACAGCTGCAATAAACACACATGTGTCATAGATTTGTAAAGGGGGAAAGGAAATGGCAAGCCTTTAGACTCTATATGTAATACCAGAAAACAGAGTAAACGCAGCAGAGTCCACTGAAAAATACAATATTCATTCTGGGCAGAGTTAATGGAAATCTTTTACAAAGAAAACAACACTTTGACATGCATCAGTTTAATTAAATAAATCAGGTTCCATGAACTTGTCAATGGCTGGATTAATGTTACAGTGGTCATCCCTATTTTCAATATTTATCTATTGTCACCAGGGACAGAGTAATGTCAATATATCCTGACCCTATGCAACTTTTCTCTGAACAGTTTGGTAGGACTGCATGGATCTTTTTTCTTGACTTGGTTTGAAACTTTCTCTTCACTCCCAATCAGTGTGTCCCCCCCCCCCATTTACTGTATATTATGGCTATGCAGCCAGCATTCTGTATACATTTATATTCTGGTCTGGGTAGTAGTTTCTGTGGTGTTTACCAGTAGAACCATGATAGAAAAAACAGCAATTCTGCTGCATTTAGTGCTGCTGTAGCCTGAATTGTACGTTGGAGGCAGATCATCTAATGGCATCTGCACCTTCTGCCTCTCCCTCTTACTATAGAGGTTAATAGAGGTTACCGTATTTATCGGGGTATTGCACGCTCCGGCATATAGCGCGCACCCCTAAAGTGGACCCTATTCCTGTGGAAAAAAAGATTTTTGTACCTACAGTTTTGGTGTCTTGCGCAGCGTCCATCGGCGGCCTCGTCGGGTCCGGCTGCGGCTTCGGGTGTCCTCTTCGTCGGGTCCGGCGTGCGTCTGCGGCTTCGGGTGTCCCCTTCGTCGGGTCCGGCGTGCGTCTGCGGCTTCGGGTGTCCCCTTCGTCGGGTCCAGCGTCCTTCTGCGGCGTCCTCCCCGCTCGATCCCTGCATTCCCGCGCCGAGTTTGAATACTGCGCCGACATATACCGAGCGCAGTACACTTGTGTATAGTCGGGCAGGTTCGGCTTCTCTCGCGCTCACATTCTGTACGTCCAGGACGTGAGCACGAGAGGAGCCGAGCCTGCCCGACTATACACGAGTGTACTGCGCTCGGTATATGTCGGCACAGTATTAAAACTCGGCGTGGGAAAGCGGGTATCGGCGTATATCGTGCACCCATGATTTTCAGGGCAAAAAAGTGTGCGGTATATGCCGATAAATATGGTAATTGTCAGGGGCTTAAGCGTTTCATGTGACCACATCACAGGACAGCCTGTTACTTAAAGTCGGTGTAAACCCTTACATATACCCACTGAAGTGGCTGGCATCAAGTGATACAGGGGGTGAAACAAACATTGCTACATAATTTGTATCTGTTTATCTACAGCCATATATATCTTCAGCCCTCTAAAGCACTCACGGTAAAGGCTTGTTCTTAGCTTCAGGAGGCAGGGGTGGAAATTTTACATCATACACTGCAAAATAAGGTCAAACCTTAGGAGTTTCAATTTGTATGCAATCAGGCAGGCCCTTGCACTAAATGGTTTTGGTAAATCTAAAGAAAATGAGGTCTTACTGAGGATTTGTATAGGGGCAAAATGATATCTCTCTCTTGAGTCCATACGTCTCTCAATACAAGAAAGGACTTTGCTCGCTTTGGAAACCACAGCTTGGCATTGTATGCTGTTATTGAGCTTTTGATCTACCAAAAGCCCAAGATTCTTATCCACCATTGATTCTCCCAGTTGTACTCCCCCTAGCATGTATGATGCATGCATATTCTTAGCCCCCAAGTACATAACTTTACATTTATCAACATTAAACCTAATTTTCCACTTAGTTGTCCAATTAGACAGAACATTGAGGTCGGCTTTTAAATTGGAGACATCCTGTAAGGACCTTATTCCACTGCATAGCTTGGTGTCATCTGCAAAGACAGAAATTGTACTTTTAATCCCAGACTTTATATTATTTATAAAGATATTAAAAAGTAAGGGTCCCATCACTGAACCTTGGAGTACACCACTGATAATCTTAGACCATTCAGAGTATGAATCATTAACCACGACTCTCTGAATTCTGTCTTTTAGCCAGTTTTCTATCCATTTACAAATTGATCTTTCAAAGCCTATAGACTTTACCTTACATATGAGCCGTGTGGCAGAACTGTTTCAAACGCTTTTGCAAAATTCAAGCATACCACGTCTACAGTCACACAGCCAACACTGTGTTCAGCTTCAACCAGCATGTTTCCATTACTACAATTACCTAAAGAATAAATAAAAAAGTTATAAAAGTTATATTAATTTTGAAAGGTTATATCAAAGAACAGCTAATTTTTTTTACCATTCCAGAATCTGTATGCTTTCATGGATTTTAATAATTGCTAATCAATGGCATCTGTGCCCTATTACTGTATCATGAACATCTAACAACCCTTTTTTGGAAATCTTTGCTTGACGTAATTATGCAGAAGATAATAGGAAGGGATGTGTGGCCACTGGCAGACTGCCAGGACAGAATTAACAAAAACTCTGATTAAACTAAATGTAAAGTAGTCAAGTAACATGATGTTAAAATTCACAAGTGTATTGGACAACCATATTAACGTCTAAAGCCAAAACATTTTATTTCGTTTTGGATAGAGTATGACAGGGTTGAGGCCTCTTTTTTTTTTCTTCTTTTTTTTTTGCTGTCTGTATTGCATTAGTCCTGTAGATAAAATAGGATGGATACAAGAGGAAATTTCCAAAGTGAGGAAAATCAGTTTTCACTTCAGCAAATATTCTTATTGGAAGATTTCCCCTATATTCCTGTTCTGGTGAAAACTCATGGTGACATTAATTACATTGATGTTAGAGTAGGTTAATCTCTGCAGCCTGACGCTAACAGCATTACAAATCTTATAGGGGTTCTAACCTTCTATATGCCACTGCCAAAACAAAAAAATGTTTTGGCTTTAGTGTAGCGCATCCCCCGTAGGAGCCGTTGGTGAAAAGGGATCGCCCAGAAAGCACAAGCAATGCTCCTGCACTAGGTAGTTCAGGCATTAAAAACTTGTGTTTTCTGTATCCCATGTTTGTACTTCTATGGGTAATACCAGTTTGTTTCTAAATGAGCATTTACTCTATAAGTGCTAAAAAAAGAGGCTTACAATGAATCTCCAGCATTTGTGAAGTTAAAGGGGTTGTAAAGGTTTGTTTTTTATGTTCTAAATAGGTTACATTAAGCTAGTGCATTGTTGGTTCACTTACCTTTTCCTTCAATTTCCCTTCTAAAAAAAAATGTCTTTGTTTTCTTTGTCTGAATTTCTCACTTCCTGTTCCTCCTCAGAAAGCTGTTCAGTAAGCTGTTCTAAATGACTTTCCACCGCTTGGATGATGGTGGAAAGCTTAATGAGGAGAAACAGGAAGTGAGAAATTCAAACAAAGAACAAAAACATTTAGAAGGGAAATCGAAGGAAAAGATAAGTGAACCAACAATGCACTAGCTTAAAGGAACCAATTTAGAAAATAAAAGACAAACTTTTACAACCCCTTTAATGAATTGCAAACATGTGTTCAAAATAAATAAGGAACAACCTATAATACAGCGCATAGTCTTTGCCCCAGTCAGCTATATGTCAGTCCATGTGTTAAGGAAAGCTGACAGCTCTGTGTAGCGAGAGATACATCATTTTATTTAGAATTTTGGCAATAGTACATCTATCCTCTATGGTAGTGTCCAGCCTTGTATTGTCCTACAAATGGCCACACAATCCTCCCCAAACTCCCCGTAGACTTCAACAGGTTTTGTTGCAAAGCTTGAGCAAGATTCACAAAACTGGTTATGAACCCAGGCAGACTTGCTCCCCCCAAATAATCCCATTGAAGCCTTAGGAAAGTACAACACGGTATTTCTTCATTAAAAGGCAATGTATAGACTTACATATCTAGAAAGAGGAATTAGAGCACAAGGCTTTCTGAAGTGGTCTAAAGTGTGTATTTAAGCGTATTAATTTTCAGGGTGCATTTTTTCTCATTCTAGTAGTGGAACTTGCATAGAATTTTACATGATATGTTTCATATGCTAATCCACTTTAAAAGCTATATGCATTAATCATAACCTGGCTTTCTAAAGATTTATATAGTATGCGGGTAACTAATTTCAGCTCTGAAATTCTTTACATATTCAAACGCTGTGCAAACACAAAATCGCATAATGATAGATCTACAACAGACTGCGTTATTTATGTCTGGGCCTGTTTTCCAGATGATTTCACCTTCACTTTATACACGCACTTTGCTTAAGGAGATAATGTCCTATTTAGGGAAAACTTTCAAGTGCAGCCTGAAAATTGAATTTTCGTTTGAGGCGAACCCTACGCTCTCACAGTCCATGTGAACTAATAATGAAATTCGCCAAACCAAATTCTTTTTAACCAGAAAATATTGCCTGGCATTTGAACCTTGGTCAGCTGGCTTAGAATGGCCGATAAGGGGACTTATTTTTATTTTTTTGATAAGCTGACCTCCTCACCATAAAAGGGTGAGGTCACAGCCAGCCACATTGACAATGTACTTTAGTTGAAATAGGAAAGCATAGGGAGAGATTAGTGTAGGGCTTGTAAAGGTCTGTTAAACTTGATGTAAACCCTTGCTGAATATCATGCAAATAGCAAGATCTTGTGTGTCTTAGAATATAAGGGGGAAGAGGGTTTTTACCTTTTATCTGTCTTTGTTACATTTTAGGTCTCGTTCACTCTAGCCTGCTTGTAAAATTAAGTGTTTTACCATGCAGGCTACTGTCTGTGTAAGGACCAGTTACACAAAACACACGTTACGGAATATAGTTTGAATGTGTCCTTAATGCTGCTAAACCTATCTATAATCACATCAGCTTTATAGGTGTGCGCAGCCTATTGAATTAGGGTGTGCACCCCAAAGCTCCAACACATATGCGTTTGACATATTTACTGGCCTCTTCCCCGCTCTCCATCTAATGGGGGAAAGGGGGAGCAAGGGAGCACATGGGGGACCCCGGGCAAGAGACGCAAGAGGAACAGGGAAATGATGGGTGGTGGGGGGTGTCATATATTAGTACCAATCCCCTACATTTTCCTCCTGTGGCAGCTGAGTGTTGACAAAAGGGAGAGGAGGAGAAGCCTACTTTCAGCTGCTGTAGGAGAAAAAATACAGATCGGTTCCACTAAATTCCACCCCTGCCATCTCTCCTGTCCAGGTTCTGAGGGTCAGCAAGGAAGGATTGTGGTTTACCTGTCACATGCCCACCATTGACAGGTTGCCAACCCCAGGATTAGATACATATAAGATTGTATATAGCTTGTTATATTTTTTATATAATGTTAAATCCAGGAAATGTACTTGCTGATGATCCCAAACACCCGAGAAAATGATTTTGTATGCATTGATATAAATTTTCTTCAAGAAGTCCCTCTTCTGGACCCCTCCATCATATCAGAACTTCATCTATATACCTTTTGTACATTTTCAATTCCTTTCTTGGCTTTCCAAAAATCTCCTTCTGTTTCCATTTACTTAGGAAAATATTTGCCACACTGTGCGCATACTTGGGCCCCATCGCGACACCTTTGTCTTGGCAATAAAAATTCCCCTGCTACCAAAAGTAGTTACTACACATGGTTAATTCCAGGGCCTCCAACAAAACAACCGTTGGTCCGGTTCTAGTCCCGATTTCTCATTTATGGCCCATTTTCTGCTCTTAAAGCATCATCTTGGCGAATGTTGGTGTAGAGCGACTCTACATCCACAGTCGCCAGGATGGTGTTATCCCCAATGCAAAAATCCTCAAGCATATTTAATTATTGTGTACTCTTCCACAAAAATGCAGGGTACTGCTGGACTAAGGGCTGCAAATATGTATCCAGATACTCCCCTATCTGAGAAATTGGGGAATTAATCCCACTAATAATGGGTATACGGGTGGCATGGTCTGGTTTTTATGGACCTTTGGGGTCTGGTAAATCACTGGTAATTTAGGGGCTTCTGGTAGCAAATATCTGTACTCCTTTTTATTCAAGATACTCTCTCACCAAGGCATACAGCAGTCATACTTTGCCTCTGAGGGTCCTATTTATAATAAAGTGACTGGATGACCCCTTGGGGTTAAACATAGAATTATTTCCAAAGCCACTATGTTGATATATGGAATCCTCATCCTTATTGTCGGTTCCCTTAGAAAGACAGGGCCAGATTCACAAAGCACTTAAGGCGGCGTTTCAGGAGATGTGCGGCGTAATTCTAAATATGCACCTGCGTACCTATGCGCCGTATCCCCAAAACGATATACGCCTGAAATCTAGAATTTTTCGACCAACATAATTTCAATAGACTGGTGCATCATGCGTGCAAAAATGCGCTAGACACACCATTGATTTGCTAGGCAAATATGCAAATGAGGGCGATACGGCGATCCACAAAAGTAAGTTTGTGCGGCGCAGGCTACGTGCTGTGCGCATCAGCTGTTTGTCCTGTCTAAAGTTAGTCCATATAAAAGCAGGTTTAAAATTAGACAATCCGTCTACATGTCAGCTAAAGCAACACCGTTAGGGACGAGCTGAGCAGCCACACTTGCAGGACAACAATCTGTATGCCAACATGCCAGGGGCATCCTTGCTCATAGCTATACTACTGACTTTAGATGAGCGCAGAAGGAGGAGGGCACCGAGGAGGGCACGGTGGAGGGCACGGAGGAGGGCACGGGAGAGGATATACCGCACACGCATAGACCTCTTTGGCATGAGTGATTCTGAGGTGTATCGCATCTTCAGATTCACCCCTCATGCCATCCTTGAATTAACCACAACCCTGCAGGAGGACATCACCAGCCCAACACATGACACCACCCATGACACCCATGACAGCTACATATACAATCATAGCCCCATCCCAACAGAATTCGAACAGAACATGTATGGGGACAGCTGGCTGGTTGGTGAGTGACATGGGAGTCAGGCATGACTGTTCCCCCCCATGATGCACACATCACAAGGGGCACATGCACTACTAACATCCTCCTGTCTTTTACCTTCCAGGTGACTCTGCATATGCACTGGGACCCCATCTCATGACTCCTATCTGGAACCCCCAAACCCCAGGAGAGGAAAGATACAATGAAGCACACGCACGTACCCGTGCAGTGGTGGAGCGCACCTTTGGCCTCCTGAAGTCACCATTCCGATGCCTGGATAAGTCTGGGTGTACCCTGTTGTATTCCCCAAACTTTGTATGCCAGATCATCGGTGCATGTTGCATGCTGCACAACTTCGCAGTGAGAAAGGGCCTGGAGATTGACATACGTGATGACCTGACCCCCGAAATAGACAATCCCCCCTAACCGAGGCTAACCCATCTTCTGAGGGAAGAGCAGCCAGGAGACAGCTCACATTAGGCATCTTTGCACGTTAAACACACACATTAATCATGGCACAATGAGAATGCATGCATGAACACCACTGTGGTCCCTAGATCACACACACCACATCCTCATCACATTGGATTAGCACAAGCCCACCATGCAGGACCATGAAGCCCACCATGCTGCAACGCCACGCCACGGCTCCAATTATGTCACTGTACATTCATACACCATTCACACGGACCTGGGGATCACTTCTCCCTGGTCCTGGGGAACCCTTCTCCACCACAAATGAGGGTGACACCCCTTTTCCGGCAGGAATGTCACCCCCACATTCCAAAATCATTCACAAACAGAAAAAAAAAATGCCCAGCAAAAAAAAAAAATTGCCCAGCAAAAAAAACACAGAAAAGACAAAAATCACTCTCCAAAACACTATCCAAAACAGTCACCAAATATCTCAAAGACACGTCACAAACCAACAAACGCTAACAAACAACAGAACAAAAGCACCTTGCTGTAGGAAGGGAAACAGCGTTTCTCTCGGTCTATTTAAGCACTGTGCATAGCTCACTAAGTTGCCCGGGCCTAGTTCCAATCTCACTGATTGCGCCGTGCCGAGTTCTGAGCATGCGCAGAGAGGTGCTGACCATAGTCTGCTTTATGCGCGCATTCGCAATCCGGCCGGCCCTTCATTTGCATGGGGTCACGGCTCATTTCAATAGAACACGCCCACGTCCTTCCCAATTTGAATTACACTGCCTTACGCCTCGGAATTTGCGTTACATCGGCGCAAATTTCTGCGCAAATACTATGAGGATACGGTACTTGCGCCTCTACATTGCGCCGGTCTAACGTAAAGGAGATGCGCTACGCCAGTCAATAAATGCGCCAATGTACGTGAATCTGGCCCGAAATGTTTTTTAATATTTAACTTACGTATGAACTTCTGTATGTTTATACATGCAATAAACTCATTGAAAAGTTGGTTTGGGGCAAACTTAACACCACAATCTAAAATCTTTAGTTAATTTCCAAAAAAAACGATCCCACTTCAATAAAAAATGCCCTTCCCTAATTTCCTTGCTTCATTTTTACTGCGGTCCCCTTTTAGCACACCCATGAAATGGCAATAAACTATGTTACCTAAAAACCTCCGTAGTTGATGCTTTTAAAGCATTTACAGGTTACCATTTTAAATTAAATATGAGCTCTAGTACCAGAATTATTGCTTTCACTCTTATGCTCGTAACATATGCGTGCAGCACCTACCTACACATTTGCATTTGTGCTTGAGCACAGGTGTGTATTAACCTTTTTAATTTATTTTATAAATTATTTCATTTTTTCTTACACACTTAAATTTTTTAATTCAACTTTATTGCCACCACAATAGAAGAACAACATACCTTGTGATAGCTTTTGTAGTGACAGGTACTCTTTATTGAAAAATCAGGGGTCTATTTGACCCCCAATGCCTCCTCTGTCCTCCAAGGCAGCGGTTTGATCGGCTGCTTCCCTGGCAAGTAATGGTCAGGTAAACACAGAACCAAAACCGGAAATGATTAAATCGGAATGGAATGAAATGTATGGAACAGGGAAACAGGAAATCCTGGGAACTGTGGTGGGTGGTGGCGGGAGTCCTGTAAAAATAATTAGGCAGCTGTACTGTAGAGCTGCTTGGAAAGCTTTTACTGGAAAGCCAACTGACAGCACTAAATGTATAACCACTAGTTCCCAAGGCCATATATATAAAGCCTAGGGACAGCAAGTAGAGGAACTTCACTATGCTTAATAAAAAATAATTAGCAACCAGCAGCTACAAATAATAGCTGCTGACTTTTATGAAACAAACACTTACCAGCCCTTGGAGTGCCACACATTCTTCTGTGCTGTTATTTTCCACTGGATTTACTATGGTTTTCAGGGATTGCCTAAAAGTGGATGTAGTAAGAGATAGTTGGACAGATTGGGGTAAGTCCTAGAGGCGAACATGGAAGGAGGTGACAAGGGAGCTTGAGAATAGAAAGTCTAGGAACGAAAAGTACAATTTGGTTTATACTTAGGCTAGCGATGTAGCTGGGGGCTTAGTTGTGGATTGCTTTTTAAGTTGTTGTTAGTATTTTGAATTTAATTTGTTGGGTGAGCAGAAGACAGTGGAGGAATTGGATGAAATGGGTAGCAGACACTGAATGGGTGGTAAGGTGAATGATTCTGACAGCAGCATTCATGATGGATTGAATGCATAGCCTGTGTAAAGGTAAGCCAAAGAGGAGGGAGTTGCACTAGTCGAGGCAAGACATAACCGGGGAATGAATTTGAAGATCTGTGGTGTTATTGGTTAAGATGGGGCATGATTTGGATATGTTGCATAGGTTGAAACGGCAAGTTTTGGACAGTGATTGGATGTGAAACCAACCAGAGATATCAGAGTCCAGGATTACACCTGACCTAGCACCCTGGCATGCAAGGATGATCACATCAAACAGAATACAGGGGTCATATTCCGAGGAAAACCTCCCACAGACAAAATACACATTTTTAATATGTAAAGTGCTTTCCCTGCCCATATTTGCTTGCCCTGTGATTGTAAAAAATGCTGCCGACCTCTTGCTGCAAGTTTGTGGGGCTATGGCAGGATTAGCAGAAATGGAGGAGGAAGAGGGTGTATTAGCAGTCCTTGCAGGCACCTGGCTGCTCTGTGCCTTGGAGGAGTAAGAAAAAAAAGTCTTTGTCAGCCCCTTCACTACCTCCTGCATGTGCAGTGGCTTTGTAGCATGGCCACTCTGAGAGAAGGCAGACGTGCCCATCCTGTAGATGGTGCAGCCTGACCACTGCTTTGGATCTGCTGGCCACCTACTACATCTCTGTGCAGAATCTTTGCCTCTTACTTTGGCTCTACCTGACATTTTGTTTTAACCCCTTAAGGACCGCCTGTAATATTCCACCAAGCCACTATGGTATGGAAATAGATTCCCTGTATGGCTGCAGAGGTAACTCAGATATTCCCACTAGTTCACTCTCAGATTCACAGAAAGTTGAGGGTTAAATCATCATGCCCTCTGAGTACAAGATCTGTGGTATATAAGACCCTAGCCTATTCTGACAAGAGCTCAGGGTAATAATGGTGAGTTCAGGTTCACACAAAACAAGGAGGTCTCCGCCATGCATAAGACTTGTATTTGGAGGGTTTAAACGGAGCTTAGTAAATGAAATAACTATAGGCTAATGTTACTACACATTAGCCTAGGAAGAAAAGTAAGAAGTCCCAAATATAGCACAGAGCAGTGAATCCAGAAGTTATGGGATTGTACTCATAAACCTTTACTCAAAAATAAGAAGTCCATCAGGACACATATATTGCGGTTCAGCAGTCATCTGTAAGGAGATCAGGGGAAAGGGAAAATGCAGCCTGTGTAGGTCCAGTCTGGGCCAGGGTGGCGATCTCACAGGGAAAATGTCCGTCGGGAACTCTTCCTGGGTGCAAGTTGTTGCTGCTACAGGACGGAGGGTGTCTGTACACAATAACAGAACACCCTGCAGTCATCTCTGGATGTTTAAATACCCGGAACCCGCGGTTAATTGGGAATGTGTGCTCGGCGCACTTCTGCGTTCCAAGCTGGGACGCAAGGTCCGCGCACCGGAAGTGACGCGGAGGTTTGTGAATACGGAGCGCAGCCGTCTGTTATAGAAATGGCTGCGCTAGAGCGACGAATATAAGGAATATTATTACATACTCCCCTCCTCAGGGGAGCTCCTACAGAGCTGCCAATAGGAGCGGGCCTGTTAGGATATCTATGATGAAATTGTCTGATCAGACGTGGAGCATGTATATTGGTAGAATTTTCCCAAGAGTCATCAGATTGATCATAGCCTTTCCAGCGTATGAGGTATTGAAGGTTAGAAGCTCTTTTCCTAGAATCTAAAATTTTGTCAACGACGTATTCGGTTTCACCGAGAACCTGTACAGGAGGTGGAGGAAGTGTTTTCCTGATAGGAAAGGGGTTAGAGATGTAAGGTTTGATGAGTGACACATGGAAGGAAGGATGTATTTTCCAGTCTGGTGGTAAGGTAAGTTTGACAGCATTGGGATTGATGATGTGAGAAATTGGGAATGGTCCCGTGAATTGATTTCCGAGTTTCCTGGATGGAATTTTAAGATGGAGATTACGGGTAGAAAGCCAAACTAAATCCCCCACCTTGTATACTGGTGGTGTAGATCGGTGAGAGTCATAATATTTCTTTTGTCTTGATTGCGCAACCTTAAAGTTGGTGTGGAGGAGATGGAGTGTCTCTTTTATAGTAGAGAGTTAATCTGTAACTGCAGGTACACTATTTGGAAGGAATGTAGAAGGTAGGCTGTTGGGGTGGAACCCATAGTTAGCGAAAAATGGTGAAAAGCCGGAAGAAGCACTAGTGGAGTTATTGTAGGCGTATTCAGCTAAAGAGAGTAATGGATTCCAATCGTCTTGAAGATATGTACAGTAACAGCGTAGATATTGTTCCAGAATTTGATTAACTCGTTCTGTCTGTCCATTTGTCTGGGGATGGTAAGCAGTTGACAATCGATGGTCTATCTGTAGAGAGGTAATAAGGGCTCTCCAGAATTTGGAAACAAATTGAGTTCCTTGATCGGATATGACCTGGGAAGGTAAGCCATGTAGTTTAAGGAATGTATCAATAAACGCCTTTGCTGTCTCTGAAGAGGTTGGTAATTTCTTTAATGGAGTAAAGTGTGCCATTTTTGTTAAGAGATCAACCGTAACCATAACGGTATAAGTACCATTTGACCTAGGGAGATCTACGATAAAATCAATAGAGACCACTTCCCAGGGTCTATTAGGTACTGGAAGAGGAACCAATAAACCGGAAGGTGGTCTCCTAGATAGTTTGTTACGAGCACAAGTGTCACATGAATTTACATACTGATGAACAAACTTAGAGAGAGAAGGCCACCAGTAATGTCTCTTGACAATATGAATAGTTTTAGTAATTCCAGGATGGCCTGCCAAAGGGGAATCATGAAGTAATCTGAGCAAAGGAATCTGTAGATTGGGAGGTACGTAGATCTTATTTTGGTAGGTATATATCCCATCTGGTTGTTTGATAAGGCCTGATGGAAGATTAAGAGTCTCTGTGGATAGTGTCTGGGAGAGTAACTGTCTAAACGAAGTGGTATTGCCAATGAAACGATGAGAAGGGATGATAGAAACTGGTGGGTTCTCAGTGAATTGATCTTCATACATTCGTGAAAGAGAGTCGGCTTTAATATTTTGTGAGGCAGGTCGATAGGTAATAAAAAAGTCAAATCTATCGAAGAAGAGAGTCCATCTAACCTGACGAGCAGAGAGAGTCTTACAGGATTTCAAATGCTGTAGATTACGGTGGTCAGTAAGTACAGTTATTGGATGGGTTGAGCCTTCAAGTAGATGTCTCCAGTTTTCTAGAGCATCCTTAATAGCTAAGAGTTCCTTTTCACCAATGGGGTAATTCCTTTTAGCTTGAGACAACGTTCTGGAATAGAAGGCTACTGGATGCAAGGGGTCGGAGAGAGTCGGCCGTTGGGAAAGTACTGCTCCTAAGGCGTAATGGGAGGCATCTAAAAAAGAATATATATACACTAGTACATATAACACCGCGCTACCCAGCAGAACATAAAAAAAGCTGCCAAACACCACAGAATTGGATCAATTCTGCACCAAAACAAGTGATAACAAAAGAAAAGTGTAGCGCTAAAATTATGTGAAAATTAAATATATCATGCAATGAAGCATCATATAAGCATAGAGAGTGAAAAGTTCAAAAACACATATATTAAAGTGTGGCATTAAAGCTCAAAACAGTTCATAATAATGTGAAATAACCAGAGAGTGTCTCAGTCTGAGTGTCCAAATGAACGTGACA
The DNA here is from genome assembly GCA_029574335.1 of Rana kukunoris. NCBI lineage: Eukaryota > Metazoa > Chordata > Amphibia > Anura > Ranidae > Rana > Rana kukunoris. The sequence continues at coordinate 91,879,680 of CM056051.1, forward strand.
ACGATAACCAGAGAGTGTCTCAGTCTGAGTGTCCAAATGAACGTGACAACGATAAGAGTAGTGTTGATTGCAGATCCACCACCAAAGGTAATTGAGGGGGCTTACCAGAAAATGTGGACTCAACTAAGCGATGAGCTTAATGAGTCACTGAGGCATGTATATGATGACAACCAGGCAGTAGACCTCCCAATGATAAGAAGTGAACGATATCTCAAAGCAGGTCAACTCTTCATGTGATGAATGAGAACCAAAAAAGAGTGTATGGTACCAGGGCCAACATACAGGGACCGTGGGCTCTTTACATAGGATCCAAAGAACTCAATGTGCAACAGCGAGGGGAGGAAAAATAAATGTGGACATAGTGTGATACCGTTTAAAATCTTTACTAAAAAGTTTCAAAGCATAAAAGGTTACACTCACATTTCAGCAGACAAATCAAAGTATTGTACAGTCTAGCAGTGGAGTCAGCAGGAAACCCGACGCGTTTCGATCAAAAGATCATCATCTGGGGTGCTGACTTACTGCTGTGACAACTCAAAATATATACCTATGCCCCCTTACCACAATCACGGCTCCAGCTTCAGTCAATTGGTAATTGATTACCAGATGGAAAAGAGCATGGACGGCGTGCGCTCCAAGCCTCACTTCACAGAACCAGGCTGGAACGCAACGTCGATCGTGCAGACGTTCCGCTGTGTGTCATAGGCGTGCGCGTCAAGTTGATAACAAGGCGCGTCTACCCATATACTGCATGGCGTTGTGCGCTTCAAGCCTCACACTGGAAAGGGAGGCCGGAGCGCAACGTTGTGTGTGCGGACGTAAGAAGGTCACGTGATGCATTCCAGAATGTTGTGGCCGGAGACTGTCATCACAAAACGTAATAGAAACTGCATGCCACACTCGCAGATGGACAAGATACAGTGTATGGAGACCACAGATGAGATAAAGGTCACAGACCCGTGATATCCATACCAAGGGAGTTTTGGTATATATATAAACGACACATGCAGGAAAAAGAGAATAAACCTGCCAGTGTAAACATATAAAAATTATAGAGAGCCTCATAATAATTATAAATGGCAAACGTATAAATAATGCACACTTATCAATTTAAAATAGTGTCGTCATACAATTAGTCAAAATATAATGAAACACTATAAAATAAAATTGTAAAAATTACCTAAATAAAATATTAAATTTATACATATTTAATTAATGTTTCTTGGAGCCGTGATAGAGCATACTGTCCCACGACACTATAGGGAATGTCATTTACGCAATCCCACAGGTACTCAATTTTTGATAATTGATAAATATGTACCACCTTGGAGGGGAGGAGCTAAATTGAGAGGGGTTTCTCAACTCGAGGTTTATTGGATATATGAACTGCGTACGTATGTCCCACATGGCCTCAATGTTGAGTGGGACATAAACGCCTTTATTAATAAATCTTGACGTTTTTGATATGTTATGTGCCCTTGCTCTATCACGGCTCCAAGAAACATTAATTAAATATGTATAAATTTAATATTTTATTTAGGTAATTTTTACAATTTTATTTTATAGTGTTTCATTATATTTTGATTAATTGTATGATGACACTATTTTAAATTGATAAGTGTGCATTATTTATACGTTTGCCATTTATAATTATTATGAGGCTCTCTATAATTTTTATATGTTTACACTGGCAGGTTTATTCTCTTTTTCCTGCATGTGTCGTTTATATATATACCAAAACTCCCTTGGTATGGATATCACGGGTCTGTGACCTTTATCTCATCTGTGGTCTCCATACACTGTATCTTGTCCATCTGCGAGTGTGGCATGCAGTTTCTATTACATTTTGTGATGACAGTCTCCGGCCACAACATTCTGGATTGCATCACGTGACCTTCTTACGTCCGCACGCACGACGTTGCGCTCCGGCCTCCCTTTCCAGTGTGAGGCTTGAAGCGCACAACGCCATGCAGTATATGGGTAGACGCGCCTTGTTATCAACTTGATGCGCACGCCTATGACACACAGCGGAACGTCTGCACGATCGACGTTGCGTTCCAGCCTGGTTCTGTGAAGTGAGGCTTGGAGCGCACGCCGTCCATGCTCTTTTCCATCTGATAATCAATTACCAATTGACTGAAGCTGGAGCCGTGATTGTGGTAAGGGGGCATAGGTATATATTTTGAGTTGTCACAGCAGTAAGTCAGCACCCCAGATGATGATCTTTTGATCGAAACGCGTCGGGTTTCCTGCTGACTCCACTGCTAGACTGTACAATACTTTGATTTGTCTGCTGAAATGTGAGTGTAACCTTTTATGCTTTGAAACTTTTTAGTAAAGATTTTAAACGGTATCACACTATGTCCACATTTATTTTTCCTCCCCTCGCTGTTGCACATTGAGCTCTTTGGATCCTATGTAAAGAGCCCACGGTCCCTGTATGTTGGCCCTGGTACCATACACTCTTTTTTGGTTCTCATTCATCGCATGAAGAGTTGACCTGCTTTGAGATATCGTTCACTTCTTATCATTGGGAGGTCTACTGCCTGGTTGTCATCATATACATGCCTCAGTGACTCATTAAGCTCATCGCTTAGTTGAGTCCACATTTTCTGGTAAGCCCCCTCAATTACCTTTGGTGGTGGATCTGCTATCAACACTACTCTTATCGTTGTCACGTTCATTTGGACACTCAGACTGAGACACTCTCTGGTTATTGTTGTCACGTTCATTTGGACACTCAGACTGAGACACTCTCTGGTTATTTCACATTATTATGAACTGTTTTGAGCTTTAATGCCACACTTTAATATATGTGTTTTTGAACTTTTCACTCTCTATGCTTATATGATGCTTCATTGCATGATATATTTAATTTTCACATAATTTTAGCGCTACACTTTTCTTTTGTTATCACTTGTAATGGGAGGCATCAACTTCTAAAGTGTAATGGTACAACGTATTAGGGAGTTGAAGTACAGGAGCTGAGGAGAAACAGCGCTTCAAGGTGGAGAAAGAATTTTGTGCTTCTGGAGTCCAAGTGAAAGATGTTTTTGTACTAGTAAGGGCATTCAATGGTTTAACTATCGCAGAGAAGTTTTTAATAAACTTGCGATAATAATTTGAGAATCCTAGGAAACGTTGGAGAGCTTTCCTTGAATGTGGAACTGGCCAGGAAATAATAGAATCCATCTTGGAATGGTCCATCTGTATACCCTGAGGGGTGATCTGGTAGCCTAGGAAGGTGATACTGGTCTGACTGAAAAGGCATTTCTCCAACTTTGCATATAGAGAATGTGTCCTGAGCCTGGCTAAAACCCATCGGACATGTTTAATATGCAGCTCAAGGGAGTCTGAGTAAATTAATATATCGTCCAGGTAAATTACTACGCAGATGTCAAGCAAATCTCTGAATATATAATTTATGAACCACTGGAAAGTGGCCGGTGCGTTACACAGGCCAAAAGGCATTACAGTGTATTCATATAAGCCATCTGGTCTTAAAGGCAGTCTTCCACTCGTCTCCAGGACGAATCCTGATCAGATTGTAAGCACCCCAGAGATCTAATTTTGTAAAAATGCTTGAAGATTGGAGGCGCTCTAAGAGTTCTGGGATGAGTGGTAAAGGGTAGCGATTTTTTACAGTAATATTATTTAGGCTTCGATAATCGATGATGGGGCGGAGAGAACCATCCTTATTTTTGACAAAAAACATAGCGGAAGAGGCAGGGGAGGTGGAATGTCTAATGAAACCTTTTCTAAGATTCTCGTCTATGTACTCCTTTAGGTGAGAAAGTTCAGGTTGTGATAGTGGATAAATGTGAGCGGTTGGGATAGAACTATCCGGTATAAGATCAATTGGACAGTCATAAATTCTGTGAGGGGGAAGTCTCTCCGCATTGGTCTTACTGAAAACATCACTGAAGTCAAGGAGATAATCCGGGAGAACATTGTCTTGTTGCTGGATACACATCAATGGGTAGGTGGAATAGCAATTGTGCTTACAGTATGAGGATTCCAATCTGAGGCCTCGTACACACGAGGGGATATGTCCGCTGAAAACGGTCCGATGGACCGTTTCAGCAGACATCTCCGCTCGTGTGTATGGGCTAGCGGACAGATTTCTCCACCCGACAGATTTCAAAGCATGCTTTGAAATCCATCCGGTGGAATCTGTCCGCCCGACATGTCTGCTGGTTAGTACACTTACCAGCAGACATGTCGTCCCCCACCGCCGCCGCCGAATGGATTCGGCGCATGCGCGGAAGTGTTTTACTTCCTGGTGCGGTGACGTGGCGGTGACGCGGCGGCGTCAACGTCACCGCCGCGTCACCGCGCCATCCGGCGGCGGGGAATTTGATCCGATGGTGTGTACACGCCATCGGATCAAACTCCCGATCGGACATATCCGATGGAAATGGTCCGCGGACCGTTTTCATCGGATATGTCCGATCGTGTGTATGGGGCCTAAGAGTCAGGTTAGCCCATATGAAATTTGGTTGATGCAATAACAACCATGGGAGACCAAGAACAATTGGAAATAGAGGGGATGGAATGATATCGAAAACCATAGTCTCTACGTGGTTGATGCTACAGGTGACCAGAATAGGGGTGGTTTGGGATAAGATAGGACCTGAAGTGGAGGTAGAACCGTCGATAAAAGTGACAGAGAGTGGAATTTGCTTGAGTACAGAGGGAATTCTATTGGACTTTACAATCTCTAAATCAATAAAATTCCCGCAGGCTCCTGTATCAACCATGGCATCAATAGTGGTATTATTGTGTTCCCACTGTAAAACAAGAGTAACAAAAGTGAATTGGTTAGAGGTAGTGTGAGGGTGTTTGGTATTGTAAATGTTAGAGATTGTATCTTCGTTATTCCTCTTGAGAACAGGACAAGTGGATACTATATGATCTGGAGATGAGCAATAGAGACAAAGGTTGTGAGCTCTGCGACGTTGCTTTTCTGCGGGAGAAAGAGGCCCTTTAACAGTTCCAAGTTCCATAGGAACCGCTCTAGGTGAGGTATTATACCTCTTGGGGGGTGAGACGGAAATGGAGCAGGCACGTTCAGCCTTCCTTTCTCTTAGTCGTTGATCAATAGTGAGCGATAATTGCAATAAGTCTTCTAGAGAGGATGGAAGCTCAATGCGAGCAATCTCATCCTTCATGCCCTCAGAGAGGCCAATGCGGAATTGGTTACGTAAAGCAATATCAGTCCATTGGGTGTCCCTGCACCAACACTTAAATTCTGATATGTATTCCTCGACAGGTCTCTTCCCTTGCTTGAGGTTTCTAATAGTATTTTCTGCAGTAAGTTGTTTATGGGGGTCCTCGTATAAGAGAGACATCTCATCTAAAAAACTATTAAATGATCCTAGAAGGTCACCATTCTCTTCGACATAAGCGTCAGCCCAGACCCTGGGTTCTCCTTTGAGATAAGAAACCATAGTAAGAATCTTAACCCTGTCTGAGTAGTAGGTACGGGGGCGTAATTCATACATAAGACGGCAGGAGCTGACGAACTGACGGAAAAGTTTTCGGTCCCCTGAGAAGGGTTCCGGGGGGCAAACCTTTGGTTCAGGCCTATCACAGTGTTGGGCAAGAGCTTGATTCTGCATCACTTCATTTTATAACCGAAGTTCATTCATAGATGCAGTAAGGGTTTCTACTCTCTGTGATAGGGCAACTAAATGATTAGCAAGTTCTCCTGGATCCATCTGAAGGAAAGAAATATTTCCCTAAAAAAATTTTTTTTTTATATATATGGTTCTGTTATTATGTAATATCCCACCAAGCCACTATGGTATGGAAATAGATTCCCTGTATGGCTGCAGAGGTAACTCAGATATGCCCACTAGTTCACTCTCAGATTCACAGAAAGTTGAGGGTTAAATCATCATGCCCTCTGAGTACAAGATCTGTGGTATATAAGACCCTAGCCTATTCTGACAAGAGCTCAGGGTAATAATGGTGAGTTCAGGTTCACACAAAACAAGGAGGTCTCCGCCGTGCATAAGACTTGTATTTGGAGGGTTTAAACGGAGCTTAGTAAATGAAATAACTATAGGCTAATGTTACTACACATTAGCCTAGGAAGAAAAGTAAGAAGTCCCAAATATAGCACAGAGCAGTGAATCCAGAAGTTATGGGATTGTACTCATAAACCTTTACTCAAAAATAAGAAGTCCATCAGGACACATATACTTGCGGTTCAGCAGTCATCTGTAAGGAGATCAGGGGAAAGGGAAAATGCAGCCTGTGTAGGTCCAGTCTGGGCCAGGGTGGCGATCTCACGGGGAAAATGTCTGTCGGGAACTCTTCCTGGGTGCAAGTTGTTGCTGCTACAGGACGGAGGGTGTCTGTACACAATAACAGAACACCCTGCCGTCATCTCTGGATGTTTAAATACCCGGAACTCGCGGTTAATTGGGAATGTGCGCTCGGCGCACTTCCGCGTTCCAAGCTGGGACGCAAGGTCCGCGCACCGGAAGTGACACGGAGGTTTGTGAATACGGAGCGCAGCCGTCTGTTATAGAAATGGCTGCGCTAGAGCGACGAATATAAGGAATATTATTACACCGCCGCATGTACATTTACGTCGGCAGAATGGCACGGACAGGCACATCAACGTATATATACGTTGCTGCCTTGACGTGGGTCGGGGGTCCGATCGGGACCCCCCCCAGTACATGCGGCGGTCCGGTTTGCTGAAGGAGCGATCCGTGCTGAGGGGGCGGCGGTTCCTCCGGATCGCTCCCCCTAACCCTTTCACTCCCTATTGCCAGCGTCACTAAGCGATAATTTTTCTGATCGCGGTATTAGTGTCGCTGTTCCCACTAGGTAGCTATTTTTTTTTTATTGCGATTTTTTTATTACTAAAGACGTGTGGCTAAATACATTTTGGCCTAAATGTTTGACAAAAATTTAGTTTATTTGATTTTTCTTATAACAAAAGGTAAAAAATATTGATTTTTTTTCAAAAATGTCGCTCTATTTTTGTATATAGCTCAAAAAATAAAAATCGCAGAGGCGATCAAATACCACCAAAAGAAAGCTCTATTTGTGGGAAGAAAAGGACGCAAATTTTGTTTGGGAGCCACGTCGCACGACCGCGCAATTGTCAGTTAAAACGACGCAGTGTCGAATCGCAAAAAGGGGCCTGGTCCTTTACCTGCATTTTGGTCCGGGTCTTAAGTGGTTAATAAAAATGGATTGCCTAAATTAAATTGGACTGTACTCTGGAATACAAAAAGGGTCCTAGCAACAGTAAATAAAAATGCCACTAAAAACACTACACTGCAAATCTCTGTTTTTTTATTTAGCAGGAAATATTAATAAACATGAAATAAAAGATCATAAAGCCCCCAAAGAAGAACACTGTGGTCAGGGGTTGGGGGGTGTTGGGGTTAGGGGTGGGATCATCAGATAAACAGCAATCCATGTTGTTGCTCACACACACAAAATTGTATCCTACAAAGGAATGCCAGGTTTCTGAGCTGAACTGTAACCTATTGTGACACTGACCAATCTGTAGGACGTTATGGGCTCTTTTTTTTAATTATCAGAAAACTGACCTATAGCTTTAAGATCTTGGCTGCCACTTTCACCAATCAATTCAGGCCTATTTTTTATTTATTTATTTTTTCAATTTAAACTGACTGGTGTTATTGGTGTTTTAGGACAAGCCAAGTGTAAAAGTAAAAAAAATAAAAGTGACCCACAATAAATGGTTAGTGGCCGCCCACTCAGGCTAACAAGGTCCAATTAATTAGATGCCGCTGACTAGTGAGGATGCAAACTGGGAAAAGGTTCCATAGGAGTAGGAAGAGATAGCCACCACCGCCACACATCCTCAGTTGGATTTATCCAAGCCATGTCCCCAACATGTTTCGCCCTGCCCCCGGGGCTTAATCATGGAGGTCCCAGGGGCGAGGCGAAACTTTTTGGAAACGTGGCTTGGATGAATCAAGCTGAGGTTGCTTTTATCTGCTAGCCACTCAGGGTGGGCAAGGTCTTCCTACTTAGAAAAATAAATTACACATTCAAAATTTGTAATATCAGAATCCGGTGTTTTTGACACTGCATATAAAAAATCCTATTGTTCTGCACTGCCACATATACCTCTTCAGCCTAGGAGGATTTGGCTGCCAAATGACCGGGACACTGTTTGCGATATCGCACTGCATCGCTTTAACTGACAAGTCGTGCAACCTGACTCCAAAACAAAATTGACGTCCTTTTTTTTCCACAAATAGAGCTTTCTTTTGGTGGTATTTAATCACCTCTGTGGTTTTTATCTTTTGCGCTATAAACAAAAATAGAGAGAAAATTTTGAAAAAAATTCCATATTTTTTACTTTTTGCTATTATAAATATCCCCAAAAATATATATAAAAAAAAATGTTTTTCTCAGTTTAGGCCGATGTGTATCCTTCTACATATTTTTGATAAAAAAATAACAATAAGCATATATTGATTGCAAAAGTTATAGGGCCAGATTCTCATATATGGGCGCATCTAGGAGCGGGACGTAGCGTATCCTATTTATGCTACGCCGCCGCAACCTAGAGACGCAAGTGCTGTATTCTCAAAGCGCTTGCGTCCAGAGTTGTGGCGGAGTAGCGTAAATGGCCTGGCATAAGCCCGGGTAATTCAAATGTGGATGAGGTGGGCGTGTTTCATGTAAATCAATCATGACCCCATGTTTTTGACGTTTTTTTGAACTGCGCATGCGCCGTTCGTGGACGTATACCAGTGCGCATGCTCCAAATTACGCCGCAAATACAGTGAACGTAACTTACGCAAAGCCCTATTCGTGAACGAGTTACGCAAACGATGTAAAAGATGGAAAAAAACTACACTGTCCCGACGTCCATACTTAAAATTGCATGCGCCGGACCTACGCAATGTTACCCCTCATATAGCAGGGGTAAGTTTACATTTACGCAAAAAACGTAAACTACGACGAGCGGGCGCAAATACGTTCGGGAATAGGCGTATGTAGCTCATTTGCATATTTGACGTGAAAATCGATGGAAACACCACCTAGCGGCCAGCGTAAATATGCAACTTAGATACAACGGTGTAAGTGACTTACGCCAGTCGGATCTAAGGCAAATCTTTGCGTAACTGATTCTAAGAATCAGGCGCATAGATCCGGCGCCGGAAAAACAGAGATACAACGGATCTCCTTTGAGAATCTGGCCCATAGTGTCTACAAAATAGGGGATAGTTTTATGGCATTTTTATTATTATTTTTTTTTACTAGTTATGGCAGCGATCTGCGATTTTTATTGTGACTGTGACATTATGGCGGACACATCGGACACTTTTGATGCTATTTTGGGACCATTGTCATTTAAAAATGCACTAATTACTGTGTTTATCAAGGCATCCCCCTGTTCTGCCTCTCTGTGACGCGGGACCCACGGGCACAGTCACGGAGACTAGGGCAAGCACGTTTGGGCCCGCTAGGTGGCAGATTCAAAGCAATGTACCTGTATGTTAATTTGCCTGCCTGTGCCATTCTGCCGACGTATATGTGCGTTAGGCAGTCAGAAAGCAGGCATCTCCCAAGAATGTAATTTAACCACTTCCTGACGGCCGTACGAATATATGCGGCCGTCGGGTGCTGCTAAATCTCTGACTGGACGCATATATGCGTCCAGCGCTCTTCCTGGCCACTAGAGGCACTCGCAATTGGCGGTTACAGGGACAAGGACATGGATCTCTGTGTGTAAACACAGAGATCCACGTCCTGTCAGGGGAGAGTACATAGGGACACAGCATCGGTCACCTCCCCCAGTCACCCCCTCCCCCCACACAGCTAGAACACACCCAGGGAATACATTTAACCCCTTCCATGCCCCCCTAGTGTTAACCCCTTCACTGCCAGTCACACTTATACAGTAATCGGTGCATTTTTATAGCACTGATCGCAGTAGAAATGTGTCAAAAGTGTCCGATGTATCCGCCATAACGTCGCAGTCCCAATAAAAATCGCAGATCGCCGCCATTACTAGTAAAAAAAATTAATAATAAAAATTAACACTAATTTTGTCCCCTATAACTTTTGCGCAAACCAGTCACTTATTGCGATTTTTTATTTTTTTTACCAAAAATATGTAGAATAATATGTATCGGCCTAAACTGAGAAATTTTTTATTTTATTTTTAAAGGGCTATTTATTATAGTAACAAGTAAAAAATATTTTTTTTCAAAATTGTCGCTCTTTTTTTTGTTTATAGCGCAAAAAAATAAAAACCGCAGAGATGATCAAATACCACCAAAAGAAAGCTCTATTTGTGGGGAAAAAAGGATGCCAATTTTGTTTGGGAGCCACGTCGCATGACTGCGCAATTGTCAGTTAAAGCGACGCAGTGCCAGAAGCTGAAATTTCACCTGGTCAGGAAGGGGTATATATGCCCAGTAAGGAAGTGGTTAAAGGATTTGTATTTTTAACCATGTCACCCTTGAAGACACATTAAAGAGATCATCTCCCTCATGTACAGTGTTTTTTATTTTGTTTTGTTAGCCTTGATATTAGCTAGAATTTAGTATTGAAATTTATCCCCAACATATTTCAATGGAGTGTTCTGTAAATTTTGGTTTCTTGATTTTCAGAAAAGTTTTGTTGAACTCCCACTAATGGAACCCAGGCAGATCCACCCATGTCTACAGTTTATACTCCAGAGACTCCAACAGCTGACACTCACTTGATTTTATTTACTTTAATTCAGCAAAGATTAGCATGTGAGGGAGAAAGCTTATAATAGAAGGTTTTGCAGGATTTCACTAGCTAACCACGGACTCCTTTTTTGGGAATACTGTTTCAAATAGATGTTATCTCATTTCTCTAAGTCTAGAGGTATTAATGTCTCATTCCACCCCAATCTGACCTGTTTTGACAGTAATCGCCATGTGATGTCTTCCTTGGGATACTAATACCGAAAGGAGGCTGCTTTCTTAAATGCAAGTTTCTAACTATGGTAGGTCTTTTGTACCAGAATACAGCAGGGCTTACATATCTTGATTAGCAATGTAATATTGTAAATGATAATAAAAAATGATCAGGTGATCTTTTGAAAAAGATGATTTTATCCAACCAAAGCAAAAATGTTATTTGAGTTCTACGTAATGGTTTATAAGTAGAAAAAGTGAATCTTGAGTTAATTCCGGCCTTAATGATCACAAATTTCAATGTTTCTGAACTTTTAAGAAGTCCTCTCTTCACTTTGACAGAAAGGTCTCAATGCAAGATTGGATAACGTGAAATGTGATTGGTTGTGATTTCCTGTTGGTTGACCTCTAGACCATGTTGTTAACCACTTGACCTCAAGAAGATTTAATAGGCCTGGCCATTTTTAGCGAAATGGCACTGCGTTACTTTAACTGACAATTGTGCGGTCGTGCAAAACTGTACAAAAATAAAATGTATATTATTTTTTTCCTGCAAATATAGCTTTCTTTTGGTGGTACTTGATCACCTCTTTGTTAATAATTTTTTGCGCTATAAACAAAAAAATGGCTGACAATTTTGAAAAAAAATATATTTTTTACATTTTGCTTAAAAAATAAAAATAAATCAAATTTCTTCATAAATTTAGGCCAATATGTATTCTGTTACATATTTTTGTTAAAAATATCCCAATAAGCGTATATTGATTAGTTATCACATCTACAAACTATGTGAAATATTTGTTTATATTTTTATTTCTTTAATTAATTTTTTACTAGTAATCAGCAACTTTTAGTATTGGTCAACATTCTGACACTGACACTTTTGAGAATTTAAGGGAACAGGTGACACTAATATAGCGATCAGTGCTAAAAATATGCACTGTCACTGTACTAATGGCCGGGAAGGGGTTGACATTAGTGTCGATCTAAGTGTTAAATGTGTACCTAAACAGTGTTTATGTGAACTATGTGAGGTGCACCTCTATAAAATGCATTTGTAATTCTGAACCAAGAATTGCAGATTTGCTGTTGATTGTAAGCCATAGTTTTCTGTACTGTTTTCTTTTATAAAAAGAGTCAATAAACCAAACTACACTATCAGCATATAGTTTCAAATATAAATAATTTATTTTACAAATGTTATTTGAATGGGGATTCACATGTGTGTATCTTATGTGTATATTTTTAAATATAAAATATTTGTACTACTCAGAGAAAACTTTGTATCCATACATACGGGTAAACAGTGTAAAGTGACATTGCCAAATGAAATGATGATGGTGGAATCTCTTAAAGTGGTTGTAAAGCCGCAAGGTTTTTTACCTTCATGCATTTTTCACCTTAATGCTGTATATACAAATGTCACTTTGTAAGAGAACCTGTCACATGATGGCATGTTGCCTAGTGATAGTCTCCCGAAAGTAATGTACAAAGTTTATTGCACTTCAATTAAGAGAATGAAAAGTGTGTTGGCTATGTGGAACGCCACATATTTGTTGTTACACTGCTACTCTTCCCTTTCGCCATCCTTTGTTTATCATAGGATACTTTGCTCTTGTGACGGGAGAAGCCCCACGAGGCCTAATTTTGGAAGGTGGAAAGTGGCTGTAGCACCCTCTTAGCATAGAATGCCGGGCAAATTTCGTTTTTGGCTCCTTTCGTAGTCAAGGGAGCAGTGATTGTTTGTTCTGGTCTGTTCAGGGTTTCACAGGCTGGGATTTTGATTCCTTCCCCCTGCCACTGGAAGGAGCTTTCAGAACATAGGGAGGGAGATTCAAATGACCAGCCTGAACATTTTAATGGTCTGACCAATCCCTGAAGAGGCATGTCCAGAAGGCAGCTGGGAAGGTGATAAATAGTAGATAATACTCCTCCACGGTAGCCTGTGGACTGTGTAGCTTTTCTTGAGAAGTAGTTATTGGTAAAGACTTTGGCCCAGATTCACAGAGCGATTACGCCTGTCTAACTGGTGTTAGACAGGAGTAATTTCAAATTTTGCGCGCCGTATCACTAGTTTGAATCCTCAAACCATGATACGGCGGCTTCGGGCTTCGATCCGAGAGGCTTACGTCTTCTTAAGCCTTCGGATCTACGCTGCGATATTTTTGCGGCCGCTGGGAGGAGTCCGCGTCGTTTTCAGCATTGGGATATGCAAATTACTTTTTACGGTGATCCACGAAGATACGAGTGGTCTTCGCAATCGCTTACGTCATTTTTTTGCTACGTACTGTTAGACCAGCTATTTGCTGGTCTAACGGTGCGTAGCCCATGTTAAGTATGGCCGTCGTTCCCGCGTCGAATTCAATTTTTTTTTTTTTTTACGTAACTCGATCGGGAATAGGAATGTCCGTAAACGACGCTACTCAAACAACGAATGACGTAACGACGTGATTTCGCACAATGCACGGCGGGAAATTTCTGAACGGAGCATACGCAGTTCGATCGCCGCGGGAACGCGCCTATTTTAAATGCTTCACGCGCCCTACTCGCGTAGATGGCTTGCGCCGGGAGAAATACACTGCGCCGCCGTAGTTTACTGGACAAAATCTACCGCTATTCCACGTAGAGCCAGGTGAAATACGGCGGCGTAGAGTATTTCTGATACTCTACGCGAATTTAATTGTATGTGAATCTGGGTCTTTGGTCCCTTTTTAGATATACGAGCCGAGCCAAAAACAGCAACGAGTGGAATGTGCACAAAGCATTTTGGACCTGTACCACAAAGATGAAGAGGACTTTTGAAACAGATTAGTGACCCTGGATGAAATCTGGGTATATCTATATGTTTCCGAGACTAAAGAAATGAGTAAAACATGAAAACATGCTTCATCACCCACCACCAAAAAGGCTGAGAGGTACAACATTTATCCATTAATCAGTATTCAACTTTGTCCGGCATGACACCTACTCCATTTCTCTTGGCTCTAACTATAATTCACAATGACTTACAAAAACAAAAATTGTCATAAAATATCCACCTAAAAAACCTGCAGAATTTCAGATCCCAAGCACATCCAGATCATGGTTTTATTAGAATTAGGACCAGATTCAGATACAAATGAGTATCTTTCCGGCGGCGTAGCGTATACTCTTTACGCTACGCCTCCGCAAATTTTATGGGCAAGTGCCTTATTCAGAAAGCACTTGCTCCGTAATTTACGGCGGCGTAGCGTAAAGTGGCCGGCGTAAGGGCGCCTAATTCAAATGAGTCATGTGGGGGCGTGAGTCATGTAAATGAATCATAACCCCACGCAATTTACGTATTTTCAGAATCACGTCGCTGTAGTCAATGTAAACTACGTGAACGTAACTTTCGTACAGTCCCATTCCCGAACGATTTACGCAAACGACGTACAATTCGACGCTGTCACAACGTCCATACTTAACATTGGCTGCGCCTCCTATAGCAGGGGTCACCTTACGCCGGAATAACGTTTACGTAAACGGCGTAAACTACGACGGCCGGCCACAAGTATGTTCGGGAATCGCTGTAACTCCCTAATTTACATATTCGATGTGTAAAACGACGGAATCGCCACCTAGCGGCCAGCTTAAAACTGCAACTAATATACGACGGTGTAACGACTTACGCCGCTCGTATATTAGCAAAATTCCAGCGTATCTTCTTTTCTAAATACCAAAAAAAGATACGGCTATTCTTAGTATTTACGCGGCGTATCTCTTGATACGCCAACGTAAATACTATTTGAATCTGGCCCTTAGTGTTTATTAGAAACACTGGCTTTGAAATGAGCTCAATCCTTTTAAGATATATTGGTGTATGCCATCTGGTCCAGGTGCTTTATTCACCTTTATTCTGTCTAAATATTTCTGGACCATATGGGGCAGATTCAGATACAATTAGATTATCGTAGCGTTTCCCAAATACATTACGCCGCCGTATTTTACCTGGCTCTACGTGGAATCCAGGTAGATTTTGTCCAGTAAACGACGGCGGCGTAGTGTATTTCTCCCGGCGCAATCCATCTACGAGATTAGGGGGCGTGAAGCATTTAAAATAGGCGCGTTCCCGCGGCAATCGAACTGCGCATGCTCCGTTCAGAAATTTCCCGCCGTGCATTGAGTAGCGTCGTTTACGGAGATTCCTATTCCCGAACGAGTTACGTAAAAAAAAATATATATATTTTAAATTCGACGCGGGAACGACGGCCATACTTAACATGGGCTACGCACCATTAGACCAGCAAAAAGCTGGTCTAACAGTACGTATAAAAAAATAGACGAAAGCGATTGCGAAGACCGCTCGTATCTTCGTGGATCGCCGTAAAAACTAATTTGCATATCCCGACGCATGAAAACGACGCGAACTCCTCCCAGCGGCCGCAAAAATATCACAGCGTAGATCCGAAGGCTTACGAAGACGTAAGCCTCTCGGATCGAAGCCCGAAGCCGCCGTATCATGGTTTGAGGATTCAAACTAGTGATACGGCGCGCAAAATTTGAAATTACTCCTGTCTAACACCAGTTAGACAGGCGTAATTGCTCTGTGAATCTGGGCCTATCACTTTTGAGCCATTGTAGATCAATTGGGGCTGTGTCAATATCATCCCCACTATGGCCATGAGCTCAAAAAGCAAGGGAAGAGGCGCCTCTGAGTGTAGACGTTAAAAAATGATTTATTAAGCAAGTTTAGTACAGGAAACTCACATTTAGCGAGGTAAAAGTAGGCATTGTACGAATTCCATGGATGGAAAAGGATCCTCAGATCAGTCTAACTGTTCCTTCTCCTGCTGGGGTGCTGTGCTGCTAGAAGTCATCGTGCACCGCTGATGGATGGTGGAAAGCCGGTGGGGGACCTTCAGACGAGGCCTGGAGTGGTCTTAGGAATTCCATTTGAGCATCATTCTAAGCGTTTGAGGTGTTTTAAAGGTTTATGGTTGGAGAGTGAGCATTTTACTGACATTGTGGTGGAGCACATATATAAGGTAAGAAGTCACCAAAAACTTTGAAGCAAGGTGATTGGAGGATTTCAGGAAGAACTCTTCACACTTTTTTTGCAATTTATTATTGGGAGTTGTATGATGCACTTTGCAGAGGTGTATTTAGGTTTTGTGCTGCCCTAGGCCTGACTAAACTTGCGCACCCCCTAATTTAAATATGACCCACCCCTTCCTGTGAAAGCCACACCCCTGTCATATTCATGGGAAGAGGACAGAGGGATGCCCTGGGAGAAGGACAGAGGGTTGCCATGGGTGACGAACAGAGGGACGCCGTGGGAAGAGGACCGGCCGGCCGCCCCCTTCAAAGTGCCGCCCTAGGCCTGGGCCTTGTTGGCCTAGGCCAGAATACATCCCTGGCACTTTGTTTTAATTTGATATTTCAGTAGCGCCATACCCTTTTTCAGTTTTTGTCTGAACAATCATGTTCAGATGAAAACTAAGGCACACTCATGTAGATAGGAAGTAACTGGAGGAAGCTGGAGGTGACCAGTAGCACTGATATTTAAAAAATATTTAAACATGTATTACATCTAAAAAAAACAACAACATGGCAGCTGCTTTTGGTTCAGCAGGCTAAAGTAAAAACATGTATTATATTGCAGCTTACCAATTCTTAGATGTGTTGGCTGCATTCGTTTTATTTTTTAGGTTTATTTTTTTTTATTTTTGCCTCGTAATCTGGCCAGTAAATCAGCTGTTTTTCAACCAAGCTGTCCTGCAGATGTTATAGTGGGGTTAGGTTAGGTCATAGAGGGATGAGACAAACCATTTACCACTGACAGGGGTATTTACAATGGTCAGCTTTTATTCAATATAAAACCTTTATCCCAAAAGGAACAAGACTGTTGCTATAAGTGCTTAAAAAGTGTGAGCTGGAGTTTGGCTTCCGCTAGTCTATCTAACACTTCCCTGCCCCTAGACTGACAATGCTGCCCTTTAAAGGTGCCCCCTGTGCTCCTACATTCAGAGTGGGGGCGCTCTAATACAGAAATTGTTTCACTGGTCAGATCACCAGGTGAAAACAGTGGGAAAAAAGCCTAAAAATCAAAAAATTACAAGCACCACATTTGGTAATTGGTAAGTTCCAATATATCAGTCCCCTCAGGCATGTTTAACCAGTTCTGTCTACTGTGCTTCTCTCACCAGCCCTCCTGGCTACGACCTTTTGTTCCTCCTTGGAGACTTGCCTGGCAGTGCTCTCTTCAGCTGTCCTCTCCTTGGTCCTCTTGGACCAGGACACCTCTGTGTGTTGTAGGAGGGTACCGTCCGCACCCAAACCCAGGCCCAAGGTTACCCCCCCCCAGACTGGGGAGCTCCTTCCAAGGTCACGACAGCCTAACACTCCATCTCCAACCTCCACCTGAACAACTCCTCCCCAGCTGGGCTGACCCCGGGTATTTAAGGAGGCCTGCCAATCCAGAATGGGGATTGGTCAGAGCTCTTCAGAATTCCCCTAGGCAACTCCACCTCCCCTCTTCACCTCTCTTTCCAGAAAACATCAGAATGTTCTGGAAAGAAGTAAGAGGTCTTGGTGATGTTGCTTGTGAGTCACCCAGCACTACCCCGAGCCACTCCTAGCCCAGTTTAAAACAAACAGGCCTGGCTGCCAACCAGGCCTTCCTAAATGTACCTACTATGCCAAAAAACTTATATTTATACTCTCGCAACCTAGAGAGTGCTACACATAAATTAATTGAAATGCTTCCTTATTCATAATTCATAAGAAATAATTGCTACGATAAACCCAGTAACCTCCCTCCCACCCCTTTACCTGCCACACATACATCACAACAGGCAAAGAGTAGATAGGTGGGCAAAGTCTGATGGGTATTCAAAGTTCTCTCCTTGTTATTGACATCAGGCAATGGACAAATGTCTCAGCCAGTAGAAAGCCTGCTATTGGTTATGGGATCTGCCCACTACCTGCTGTCAATCCCATAGAGATAATGTGTAACTTTATCTGAATCATTTCCAGTGGCAACTCTCTCAAGGGTGATCCTTCCTCTGCAATTTTGCCACCTGCCTGCTCATGCTTCAATTTTATGTCTCAGATAGTCGCGCTTTCAAATGTCGTTTGCTTTTCTTTAAAGATGACTTTAACATATCCACATGATATAATTCCCATAACAACCTTGCTAATATCTTTGCCAACCTGAGCCAATCACACTTCTAAGAAGCCTGACAAAGCAATCCAAACCACTCACGTGAAAAGTAGTGCATTATCAGAGTTATGGAAATATTACGTAGTTTGAGGAAACATCTCAACTGTTAGCTGTCTCTGGACTTGGTGTTTTTGTTTGGCCATAAGTTACTCTCTGGGGAATTGGACGGGTGGCAGGCGGAGGACAGGCATTTGCCATTCTAGAATATGTACACACACATACAGTTCATCCCAGTACAAGCAACCTCAAAGATCACTTGGTGCACTACTGCTTAGCCCTGCCCATAGAAGAGTCATGTATCCTAAAGAAAAAAAGCTAAATAAAAAGTATTTACCCAACTGGAAATAGTACAATTTAGGGATTGATTACTTTTATGGTCAGTCTTCCCAAACTATATGCTGATAGTGTAGTTTGGTTTATTGACTCTTTAATTTTTAGTGAGGTCTAAATCATGTAATAAACAAACAATGGGGTCAATTCACAAAGAGAAACGTTATTGGTTTTCTTCAGTTGTTAAATTACCACTCCTTATTTAACGCTAGCAAACATAGTATTCACGAAAGCTATAATCGTTATTCAACATATTCAACTGACTCTTTATCCAATCGTTATGCTAACTACTCAAGAGTTATTTTAACGTCCCAAATCGTAATAATAACGTCTAAGATCGTTAAATAATGCTGGAGAGATGCGTTCTGGGAGCAGAAGGGGAGGAGAACAGCTGCATGTGGAAAAGAGCAAATGCAGAGAGAGAGAGAGAGAGAGACACAAGCAAGACACATGGAGATTGAGCATGTCATGTGCAAAACTTCTAGTGTGTGCTTTTCTAAAGCCATGTGTATTTCCTCATACAGAGAATAAATCATGGGAGATGAGAATCAGAATTTAGCTATCACCTGGGTTTCAGAAAAGTCATCCAAAATAGTATGTGAACGGAATACACGTTTATAAATCTGAACAACATTCTAACGTGTTCTTCTTCGCCTCTGGATAATTTTAAGTTCAAATAGAGCATGGTTCCATCTTGCCCAACACTACTAAAAACTTTACTACACTACAAAAATCGCCAAAAGCTTCCTCTAACAACAAAATATCGCCTGGGAAATGTCATAACGCCACCCTGAGGGAGGTGTTAAATTAACGATTGATAACTGTCAAAAAAATCCTTGTGAATTGCACTTCTGTACATATTTAACGATTTGACTCTTTAAAATAACGATTTGACTCTTTAAAATAACGATCGAATCGTTAAATAAGGATCCACACCTTAAAATATCGGTTCTGTGTAGTGAAACGTTATTTGATGATTTTTCAAAGCGGTAAATCGTTTAGTGAATTGAACTAGCTTCATTAACGTGCAAAATCGATAAAATTACACCCGCAATCTGAAAATAAAGCTTTGTGAATTTACCCCAATGTCTTCTATCTGCGTTTCTGCATGTTATTAATGGGGCTCCCAAAGTTTTTATATTACTGATAGATGACCCTTTCACCATTTAGGTCTTTTCAGCCATTGCCAGCGTTTATAAAACTGTCCTCTACTGTGCCTGTCCATGTGTTCTGTTTTATTCACACACTTGTAAGCCACGACACTTCCCAGATCACTCCTTCTATTCTCTTCTCATCTTCCAATGACTATTTAAGGCAAGCATTATCACGAAAGTTTAAACAAAACGCAGGACCTCTCCTCCTTTAAAACTTAAAAATAACTAGCCAGCCACGAACAAGAGTAAACAGATATAAATCAGACAATGAAGACACTGAAACCAATGTCTGGAAACAGACCTGTACTCCTAGCCTGTAACACCTACTGCAGCTAACCATTAAGCGTATATATATAAAAAGAAAGTGATGATGTGGTCAATGGTATCCATTATGTATGCCTAAACCTTGTTTAATAATAACTTGGTATAAATTAGTATTCATAGGGGAACAACCAAGACATTTTTGCTATTACAGTTACATTTTTACTATTACAAACACATGGGCGTATTCAGTAAGGCAGTTCTACTGTATAATATTCTACCAACTGCACAGGTTTATGGCGACCAATCTGATTTCATTTTTCTGTAGCAATGCCAATGAAAGATGAATTCTGATTGCTATGATTTACTGCACATACAGGTGCATCTCAAAAAATTAGAATATCATCAAAAAATTTATTTATTTTAGTAATTCAATTCAAAAAGTGAAACTCATATATTATAAAGATTCATTACACAAAGAGTGATATATTTTAAGCATTTCTTTATTTTAATTTGGATGATTATGGCTTACAGGTAGTGTAAACCACAAATTAAGTATCTCAGATAATTGGAATATTACAGAAGACCAATAAAAAAAAATTGAATACAGAAATGTTGGCTTACTGAAAAGTATGTCCATGTAAAGTATAGTATGCACTCAATACTTGGTCAGGGCTCATTTTACATGAATTACTGCATGAAATATGCATGGCACGAAGGTGATCAGCCTGTGGCACTGCTGAGGTGTTATGGAAGCCCAGGTTGCTTGGATAGCGGCCTTCAACTTGTCTGCATTGTTGGGTCTGGTGTCTCCCTCTTGACAATAACCCACAGATTGTTTATGGGGTTTCGTTCAGGCAAGTTTGCTGGCCAATCAAGCACAGTGATACCTTCATCATTATACCAGGTATTGGTACTTTTGGCAGTGTGGACCAGTGCCAAGTTCTCCTGGAAAATGAAATCAGCATCTCCATAAATCTGGTCAGCAGATGGAAGCATGAAGTCCACTAAAATTTCCTGGTAGAGGGCTGCACTGACTTTGGACTTGATAAAACACAGTGGACAAACCCCAGCATATGACATGGCTCCCCAAATTATAACTGACTGTGGAAACTTCACACTGGACCTCATACAACTTGGATTATGTGCCTCTCCACTCTTCCTTCAGACTCTGGGATCCTTGATTTCCAAATTAAAGGCAGAATTTACTTTTATGCAAAAAGAGGTCTTTGGACCACTAAGCAACAGCCCAGTTTTTTTCCTGGGT
This sequence comes from Rana kukunoris, assembly GCA_029574335.1. Taxonomy (NCBI): domain Eukaryota; kingdom Metazoa; phylum Chordata; class Amphibia; order Anura; family Ranidae; genus Rana; species Rana kukunoris. The sequence continues at coordinate 91,900,776 of CM056051.1, forward strand.
CCAAGGAAGACACTTCTGACGTTGCTTTTGGTTCAGGAGTGGCTTGACACAAGGAATGTGACAGTTGTAGCCCATGTCCTGAGTCTACAATTTTGAGCTTTTTTCACAATATTCAAATTTTCTGAGATACTGGGTTTTCACTAGCTGTAAGACATAATCATCAAAATTAAAAGAAAGACATTATTGAATATTATCACTCTGTTTATAATAAATCTATATAATATATGAGTTTCACTTTTTGAATTGAATTACTGAAATAAATAAACTTTTTTGATAATGTTAATTTTTTTTTTAGATTCATCTGTAGATTGCTCTTCATCTTTCTGAATAAGTCCTAGGCCGCGTACACACGACCAAATAAAAATATGTTCAAATCGGTCAGACCGATTTGATCAGATTTGTCTGCTGGGCTGTTTTGGTTTGATCACTGTACACACGATCAAACCAAAATCCCCGCCGGCAGACATCGCGGTGATTTGGCGATGACGTTGACGCCGCCACGTCACCGCACCAGGAAGTAAAACACTTCCGCACATGCGTCGAATCCATTCGACGCATGTGCGGGCAGATATGTCTGCTGGTTAGCATACTAACCAGCAGACATGTCGAACGGACAGATTCCGAGCAGACAGATTTTAAAGCATGCTTTAAAATCTGTCTACTGGCAAAATCTGTCTGTCCGCCAGTACACACGATCGAATCTGTCTGCTGAAACGGTCTGGCAGACCCTTTCCAGCAGATAGATTTGATCGTGTTAATGCGGCCCTATGGGAACCAAGCATGAAAATGTGCAATTGTATTTTTGGTGTGTTGTAAGCAAACAAAACAAAAAAAAAGGAGAGGGGGCATGATGGACCAGTTAGCCTTTTTCTGTTACTATTCTTGTATGTTATTATAGTTTATATCTAGTACATGCATTTCAATATATCTTAAATATGCAATGGAAAGGCATACATACAGCATTTTATTAATGTATTTTTACTATATACTTGTCAAATGCCAGCTTTTTCATAGCACGTTGTAAAATACTGTGTTTATGGGAATTGTACAATAAGCACATTTTGACTGATCTGCTTGGTTTGGTATGTAAGAGTCAGACTGTAGCCAAATGCCCATTTACTCACCATGCTCAGCTGCAGGCTTTTAACTTCTTTTCCCACAGCTCCTGCACATGGTTCAGGGAAAATACATTTATTGGCTTCCTTTCCCCAGAAACTCAGAAAGGCCACACCCGATGAAGCAATGGTAGCTGGGCTGGTAGTCTGCAACTAGGTGAGAGGCCCTTCACTGTCAAAACCAGTATGAGGGCAACCAGGCATTTACCAGCATGCAGTTTCTCAAGAAGGCTAAACTACTGTGAGGAGACAGTTCCAGTGGGTTGGCCCCTTTGCTTCTGCAGGCTTAGGATCCCTACAGCTGTTCACCTGTGTTAAATCCGTGGTGGTGCTAAAAACGAAACAAAAAAAAAAAACATTAAGTGAACAGAAAAATGTGAATGTGAACACCCAAAAGGGGAAGCTCCACTTATTTGCTTCCTTCCCCTCCCCTCTAGTGCCATATTTGGCACTTTTCGGGGGGGAAGGGGGCAATAGGTACCTGTTTTTGACAGGTACCCATCCCTACTTCCGGGAGACCTCGCCGTGCCGAGATTCCTCTGCCACTGGGCTATGCGCAGTAGTAGTAAAAGACTTCACTGCTTGATTTCTCTTACTATGAATGGCAGTGGCAGCACCCGAGAGCCGATTGGAAAATCGGCTGGGATGTATGATTTACTGCAGATTAACAGACAGAAAAAAGGGATAAAAAGGGACAGGAGGATTGGGTTCAAAAAGAGGGACAATTCCTCCAAATCAGGGACAGTTTGGAGCTACGGCTATGGGTCTGTCTGATCTACTCATTTTCTTCTGTAATCACTGGAGGACAAAAAGACTTATCATAACTACATAGTATTAAGATTATACTTTTGTAATCCTTGAAAATCTGAAGGAAAGGTAACAGCAATCCAATGACGGGTTATCAGTTAGATGGTTTGTTAACGTGGCTAAATTAGAAAACCTTCCACCATTTTAATACTGATGTAAAGGCACTGTTATGCCCTGTACACATACAATTGGAATTTCCGATGGAAAAAGTCCGACTGACTTTTTTCATCGGAAATTCCAACCGCGTGTGTATGCCCCATCGGAGTAATTCCGTTGGAAATTCCGACGAATTCCATCAGAGTTTACATAGAGAACATGTTCTCTTTTCATCTGATGGAATTCCTTTGGAATTCCGATGTGAGTTTGGCCGGGCTAAAGCCTGATCGTGTGTACGGGGCAGTATACGTTCAAGAGGAAGTCAAGGGATGGGCAGAAAACACCAAAGGAAATAATTTAAAAAATATAAATATTTAAGCGGTTGTAAACCCTGAGAAGAAAAAAATACCTGCAAGGCAAAGGCATAATGAGCTAGTATGCATCACATACTAGCTCATTATGAAATACTTACCTTAGAATGAAGCCCTCCAGCATCATCGGCTGCATGCACTCTGAATATCTCCTAAACTGTGCAAATATAGAAGATATTCACAGTACCTACAGGTAAGCCTTATTATACAAGTAAACAATTTACTTCCACTTCTGCAGAAAAAGAAAGTGAAACGTTAAGAGGTCTGTCATGCTACACTTCTAATAGATGATTATTATTATAACCTTAGCCCTTTGTTATTGCCATTGTATACTATGTTCACTTTCTCACATTCACTTGTATACGTAATGAATGTTTGCTTTGCACTTCACAACTTCACATATACAATAATTTTACATTTATTAAAAGTGAAAGAATAATTAAGTGTGTTCAGGGTTAGCACCTCATTCATGCCTTACAATAGCTACAGCTGTACTCCAACTACAAAAGTAAAAGAACGTCGATGGTTTTGTGAATTTCTTCGAATATTAAACTGAAAGATTGCAAAGACCAGCAGCTGAGCTTCTAATTTTGGTTCCTTTGGGATATTTTTTTAGGACTTTGGCAATATTTTTTAAATAATTCTCTTTGACGTGAGAATTGTATTAAAAAGCTAAACTGCACTTTTAGAATACATTAGTTCCTTTTGTATATCCAAGGCCATCAAGCATGTTTGTAAATGTAATTTATTACCTCTGTCATTCTTTCCCTGTTCTTTGAAAGCTGCTATCGGAGGCCAGTGTAAGCATTGTTTTGTTTACATTGTGTGTCTCTGCAGTCTGCACTAAGAACAGAGAAGACATTCCTCCAGTTGTGTAGGACAAGCTGTCTAGAATTATATGGGGCAGGGCATGTAGAACTTATGTTGGGGTTGAATTTCCCAACAGTATTGCTCTATTGATTATGCAAGTATGGAATTGACAGCCAAGCAAACAACATATTCAGACGGATAAGTCAGTAATGGTGGCCTACATATTTTTCTCAGTACAGGTATCCTGTACAAATGATTAAGGTAGTTTTATATGTAACCATTATTATTTTGGTATGATAACTGTCATCTCTTTACTCAAGTATTTCTTATTCTTAGACCCCATACACACTATTATGCCACGTACACACAATCGGAAATTCCAACAAGAAAACCGTGGATTTTTTCCAACTGAATTGTGGCTCAAACCTGTCTTGCATACACACGGTCACACCAATTTCCGACCACCAAGAACGTGGTGACGTACAACACTACGACGAGCCGAGAAAAATTAAGTACAATGCTTTCGAGCATGCGTCGACTTGATTCCGATCATGCATAGAATTTTTCTCCATTGGAATTGCATACAGACTATAGGAATTTCTGACAAGAACTTTTCCCGGCTCTCAAATTTTTCTTGGCGGAAAATCCGACAGAAAAATTCCGTTGGAGCCTACACACAGTCGGGATTTCCGACCAAAAGCTCACATCGAACTTTCCTTGTTGGAATTTCCGATCGTGTGTACACCAGGGGCGAATTGAGGGGGGGCAACGGGGAAATTGCCCCCTCCGAGAATGCGGGTGACAGAGCCGGCAGGCGGCTCAGCGTGTGAGACTCGAGAGAGCCGTCGGGCGGCTCAGCGCGTGAGAGAGCCGTCGGGCGGCTCAGCACGTGAGAGAGCCGTCGGGCGGCTCCGTTGTTGAGCAGCTGTGTGGCTCGGACCGGTGACAGTGTGTTAGCAGCTACTGGCCAATCAGGAATCAGAGGGGTGAGGGAGCAGAGAGATGACATCATCTCTCACCGCCTGGCACCCACCCTGCATCCCTGCAGTTTCGACCTAACTGTGCACCGTGTGCAAGCAGCTGCGGCAGCAGAGAGATTAGACTACATTTATGTCTGGTGACATGGCAAGTAAAGATTCTTCATCTGGTGGCAGGTGACGTGGCAAGTCACAATCTACATTTGGTGGCAGGTGACGTGGCAAGTGACAATCTACATCTGGTGGCAGGTGACGTGGCAAGTGACAATCTACATCTGGTGACATGGCAAGTTTCAATGTACATCTGGTGGCAGGTGACATGGCAAGTGACAATCCGCAACGCGTGGCAGGCAATGTGGCAAGTGACAATCTACATCTGGTGACGTGGCAAGTGACAATCTACATCTGGTGACAGGTGACGTGGCAAGTGACAATCTATATCTGGTGACGTGGCAAGTGACAATCTACATCTGGTGACGTGACAAGTGACAATCTATATCTGGTGACAGGTGACGTGGCAAGTAAAAAATCTACATCTGGTGGCTGGTGACGTGGCAAGTGACAATCCGCAACTTGTGGCAGGTGATGTGGCAAGTGACAATCTACATCTGGTGACGTGGCAGGTGACAATCTACATCTGGTGACAGGTGACATGGCAAGTGACAATCTATATCTTGTGACGTGGCAAGTGACAATCTACATCTGGTGATGTGACAAGTGACAATCTATATCTGGTGACAGGTGACGTGGCAAGTAAAAAATCTACATCTGGTGGCTGGTGACGTGGCAAGTGACAATCCGCAACTTGTGGCAGGTGACGTGGCAAGTGACAATCTACATCTGGTGACAGGTAACGTGGCAAGTGACAATCTACATCTGGTGACAGGTGACGTGGCAAGTGACAATCTACATCTGGTGACAGATGATGTGGCAAGTGACAATCTACATCTGGTGACGTGGCAAGTGACAATCTACATCTGGTGACAGGTGATGTGGCAAGTGACAATCTACATCTAGTGACAGGTGATGTGGCAAGTGACAATCTACATCTGGTGACAGGTGACGTGACAAGTGACAATCCGCAACGTGTGGCAGGTGATGTGGCAAGTGACAATCTACATCTGGTGACGTGGCAAGTAACAATCTACATCTGGTGACAGGTGATGTGGCAAGTGACAATCCACAACGTGTGGCAGGTGATGTGGCAAGCAGGGCCGCCATCAGGAATTTTGGGGCCCCTTACACGCTTCAGGCATGGGCCCCCTGGAGCAGAGAACCGGGGGGGGTGCTGCCGCATGAAATTGAAAAGCGGGGGGGGGGGGGGACTGCCGCAAATTGAGAAGCGGGGGGGGCCCTTTACAAAAACAAGAAATACAGAAAAATATGTATAAAAAAGGGGGGTAGCCATCCGGGCCCCTGGAGACCTCTGTGCCCTTTAATAAAAAGAAAAAAAGAGAGAAAAAAAATAATAAATAAATATATATATGTATATATATATTTTATTTTATTTTAAAAAAAGGGTGGTTGCCATATGGGGCCCTGGGACCTAATTTTTTTTTTTTTTATAAAAGGAAATTACAAAAAAAGGGGGTTTTCCATCCGGGACCTCTGCGCTCTTAATAAAAAGAAACCTCTGGGCCCTTTAATACAAAAGAAATAATATATATATATATATATATATATATATATATATAAAAGGAATAAACATTTATAAAAAAAAACAAAAAAAAACAAGGAGGTTGCCTTCCAGGGCCGTTTAATAAAAAAAATATATAAACAAAAAAAAAATACATTTATAAAAAAAAAGGGGGTTTGACACATGGGGCCCTGGGGACCTCTGAGCCCTTTAATAAAAATATATCTATATATAAAAAAAGAAATAAAATAATATAAAAAAAATGTAAAAAAAATGTATAAAAAAAAGGAGGGTTGTCATCCGGGGGCCCTGGGGACCTCTGGGCCCTTTAATAATAATAATAATAATAATAATAATAATAATAATAATAATAATAATATAAAAATAAAAGAAATAAAAAAAAATATAAAAAATATTTTTTTTTATAAAAAAAAAGGGGGGTTGTCATCTGGGGCCCTGGGTATCTCCGGGGCCCTGGGGACCTCCAGACCCCCAAAAAAATGGCCCTTTAATTAAAAAAAATAAATAAAAATATATTAAAAAACTATATTTTTTATTATAAAAAATAAATAAAAAATGGGGGGTTGCCATCCAGGGCCCTGGGGTCCCCCGGACCCCTAGGGGACCCCCAGGCCCCTTACAGGTGTACTACCTGTACCCCCCTGATGGCGGCCCTGGTGGCAAGTGACGCACTCGAGACTCCCACTGTATTATGGTGATATGAACTTTCATTTTTTATAACAATGTCATAATAATAGTAATACCTGTAATGCGCTTCAATCATCCTGACACCATAACAGCCATGGTACTGTGATGATTGAAGCGCAACACCAATCATTGCTCGATAAGTTTACCCAGGGCTTTTTTTCAGTGTTCCACCACCTCTGGCTCAGACCCTTTGGTTCATGCTCACAACAATCACTTGTAAACACAGAAGTATGGTTTCTGTGTTTACAAGTGACAGCTCTGCACTCTGTGTGTAACCACCTGAACTATGCACTCTGTATGCAATGCAATCCTGGTATTTAATTCTCCTTTAAGACCCTCCTACTCTTTGTGAAATCTGAACGGGTCGTGGTTGAGTTCCTGCACCTATTTTCTGAGAAAAAAAGCTCTGAGTTTATCCCAAAAAAAGTATTTTCTGGCAGTGCCCCTCCTGAGACTAGACTCTGGATCCGCCCCTGGTGTACATGGCATTCGATTTTCTGCAGATTTTTGTCTTCAGATTTTGTGTTTTGGCTATAGAACTGGAAAGTAAGAGAAATCTCCCCATTGGGACACATATGGCAAAAAAAATAAAAAATAATAACAAAAACATTTATTTTAAAAAAAACTCCCTTGTTCTATTCAAAATGAAAAAAAAATGCCTTTAGTTCTGTTTTATTGAAGATATTCAGAACCATGTTTGACTACAGTTTGCTAGGCATATGCTTGACAATGTTGCAGATCATAACGACGGTTTGTGGATACCATTTAAACTCGCTAAAAGCAGCGTTTCAATGGAAAGTTGCAGTGCACATATTTGTATAATGTACAGTCAGTTAAATTTTAAGGATGAAGTCCCAGACACATTAATGAAAAGGTTTGCCTTTGCCCTTTACTTGTTTAACAATAAAAGTCAAAGAACATTTGAAAGTCTTTACTCATTACTGAATGAACGTCCTGATCCCTCTGCTCTTGCAATTGTTTTAACTTTCTTTACCGGCAGCTCACTCCACTCCACTAAAGGGGCAAAAATTGCTTTTGATTATGTAATTATAGTAAATATAAAACCTCCAATTTAGCGCTGAAGTTTACAGCAAGCACAGTGGAAAGGAAAGTCTCCAAAGTCCCTTTTAGTTGAAGTAGTTGACTTGGATAAAATGTTTTTTCTGAAAAAAATAGTTTTGCTTTCCATCTTGTGCAAATGTATTCAAATGACTTTTTTGCTGTGAAAAATAGGTATATAAAAGTTGTTGATTTAACAATCAGTAACCTTGTTTTGTGCAATACAATTCTGTATAGAAACATCCTGTTCTTTCTTTCCATTTTCATCACAAGTAAATCCACATTTTTAGAATTAAAAGCAATGCAAAACGTATTGCTTGTGGGTCTGTTTATAATTATCTATTACACTATTCTATGAGCAGATTCAGCAAAGAGTAACATTGTTAGACAAATGTCAATGGTCTCTCAGATTTTTGTAGCTATCCAATGACTTTTCAGATCTTTTTAAAAATGATTTTCTTTACCTAGAAAAGAACTGTGAGATCAGACTTGATACAATATATCAATATGCATAGACTAAAAAAAAAAAAACATAAACACTGAAAAGAAAGGTAATCTTGATACTAGACCAGTGGTTCTCAACCTTTCTTGTGCCGTGACCCCTTGATAAATGTTCCCAAGTTGTGGGGACCCCTAAAAGTAAAATTATTGGATTGCAGCAACTAGTATGTGGGCCCACACATGCTTCAGGTCACACACTCGATCTTATTTTCAGACAGGCGCTGGAAATAAAAATTTGGGAAAATGAAAAATTGCCATGGACAGACCACCATGCAATTATATTCAGTATTTCCACCATCCCCCCTGCAACAAAAACATCAAATCCAGTGACAACACACTGGACTAGATGTCAGAAGAAGCTCCACTCGGAACTCTTCAAAACGACTTTAAGGAAAAAAATAGAAACAACTCAGCCGCATCAAACGGCCGTTGAAACATTGGAAGCCATAAATTCGGCCATGCTACAGTCAGCCGACTTGGTACCCCCGAAACGAATAACCCGCATTCGGAAAAACAACAGCAGCTGGTTTAACAACCAGCTGTCGTTACTGAAGCAAGAACGCAGAAGGGCAGAATCTGCCTGGAAAAAATGTTCTTCAGAGCTAAACCTATCCATCTACAAGGCGGCGACAAGAAAATACCACAAAGGAATTTTCCAAGCCAAATAAAATTATTTTTCGGAGGCTATCAACGGTGCCCTAAACCGCCCCCGGGAACTCTTCAAGATGGTCACCCAGACCATGAAGCCAGGATGCATTGAAGCCCCCAGTTCGGACACACAAGAATTTTGCAATGAGCTATCGGATTGCTTCATTAATAAAATTGAGGCAATCCGTGAAAGCATTCAGCAAAACAATTCTCCCCCCAGCCCCCCCCCGCAGCCTCTCACACAGCACCCATAATAATTCTCTGATATCAGGTAAGTTCACCCTGGAACCCATCTCCATCGAGACCACTAAGAATGTCATTTGTACTCTGCGCAATGGCGCAGCGCCAAATGACATTATCCCCACAAAACTGCTGAAGGAATGCGCCTACATCCTGGCTCCTCCCATCACGCAGCTTATCAACCAGTCTTTCTTGGAGGGCATAGTGCCCTCACAGTTGAAAGAGGGTATAATCCAACCCATCCTGAAGAAACCCTCCCTGGACCCTAAGGACCCACTCCATCGCCGTCCCATAACAAGCCTCAACGTACTCTCTAAGATAATGGAAAAAGTAGTGGTACAACAGCTGCAACTGCATCTAGATACCTATAAGCTACTTGACCCATTGCAATCAGGCTTCCGTCCCGGACATGGGACGGAAACAGCATTGCTGAAAGTATGGGACGATATTCTCAAGGCCGCAGACGAAGGAGAATCTTGTCTCCTGGTTCTGTTGGACCTAAGTGCAGCTTTCGACACTGTAGACCACAATCTGTTACTGACTCGGCTTGCTGAAGTAGCCAGAGTCGCAGAAAGCGATTTATCTTGGTTCTCCTCTTTTTTGGAAAACCGATCGCAAACAGTGAAGTTAGGACCTTTTACGTCTGAAAAACGCACAGTAACATGCGGAGTCCCTCAAGGATCGCCTCTGTCACCAGTGCTGTTTAACATATATCTCCGTCCTCTTTTTGAGATTATCAGCAGCCAAACACTGCTCTATCACTCATACGCAGACGACACACAACTCTATTTCCGCATCTGCAACAGGCAGGATCACCACCTCAATCTAGAGACATGTCTCTCTTTGATAGAGGACTGGATGACAAAGAGTTATCTTAAACTCAACGGAGCGAAAACAGAACTTCTTCTGTTTCACGCCAAGCGCAGGAATCAACTTTCAACAGCGTGGACCCCCCCGCCTATTTTGGGCAAATTCATCACCCCTAGCGCCAAAGTCAAAAGCCTAGGGGTCATTTTTGACTCCTTTATGACAATGGACGCACAAATAGGGTCAGTAGTCAGCGGATCTCACCATCTACTGCGCCTACTACGTAGACTCACTCCGTTCATCCCCAAAGAAGACTTAGCGGTCGTGGTGGGAGCTATTGTAAACTCCAGGCTGGATTATGCAAATGCTCTTTACCTCGGCCTCCCCAAGTACCAAATCGCCCGTCTGCAAGTCGTTCAGAATACGGCCGCCAGACTGGTGACTGGGAAAAAACCCTGGGAATCCATCTCACCTTCACTGAGAGCCCTTCATTGGCTGCCAGTTAAAGACAGAATTGCTTTTAAAGCTCTCTGTCTTACGCATAGATGTGTCCATGGGAATGCCCCCATTTATTTATGCGAAATAATAAAAGCGCATAATCCCAATCGCGTTTTGCGATCCACGAATCAGAACCTGCTCCAGGTTCCGAAAGCCAACTTCAAATCCAAAGGAGAAAGAAGATTCGCGATCCAAGGTCCCAGACTATGGAACGCTTTACCAACCAGCATTCGGTTGGAGGAGAACCACCTAGCATTCAGGAGAAAGGTCAAGACTTTTCTCTTTTGATATCAAAGGAGACAGGAACAACAAGCGCCCAGAGGCGATTCAGTTCGCATGTGCCGCGCTATACAAGTTTTCATTCATTCATTCATTCATTATTGTGGGTTGTCAGCACCCAAGGCAAGACAAATAATTTGCGCCCCTAACCCATGGACATTTAGCACTCCCTTTTTATTCCTTCTCGTATTCCTTGGTGGGGGAATGGCATGAGTGGCAGTGCGGGGGGGGGGATCAGTGGCAGTGCGGGGGGGGTGGGATCAGTGGCAGTGCAGCGGGGGGTTCTGATCAGGCAACTTTGGTGCTCTTGATCAAGGTCATCTGCTGATCTGAGCACTGTAGTGGGGGCTTTTAATGGCAACTATAATCACAGGTAGTGTTACTCACTGTATCACCGAATTTGTAGTGTCCCACAGCAGTGACACCTATGCCGAAATCAGGAGAGAGGGTCTTCTCCAGCCCCTCCCACTTCACATTCCTCAACAGTCAGCTGACCTCTAATCTCTGCCCCCCAGCTATGCCGTGAACTGAATGGGCAGCTGCGAAGAGGATGAGTGGGTGGCCGCAGGCTCCAGGAACAGCCCAGCTGGGCGGCCAGGAAGAGGCTGGGAAAGCGGTGCAGGCTTCAGGATCAGGCCAGGATTTGGGGACCTCTGGCAAATCGCCCTTCGACCCCGAGGGGATCCTGACCCCAGGTTGAGAACCACTGTACTAGACTGAAAGAAAAGGATGGTACGCTGCTCCAGGGGAATATAATATCCAATTGGACTTGGTGGACATGGTGCTAGCCCTGGCTTGTTTCTGTAAGTGTAGGGACAATAAGTCCCCAACAATATTAATTGATGACTGTACAAGAAACCACCACCAGGACACAGACAATAGATACAGGTTGACGTGTTTCACAACAGATATTGTGTTTCCTCAAAAGGAAGGTATTGAGAAAGCAAAATGTCTCTGTGAAATGCGTCAACCTGTATCTATTGTCTGTGTCCTGGTGGTGGTTACTTGTACAATCTTCAATAAATCTTGCTGGACTGGCAGTGGTGTGCAGCCGAATTCTTATAATCTTGATACCAACAAGAGATTTTTACCAACTTTCCTTTTGGCCAGAACAACCACATTGCAGGTACAGTACCTCCTAGTATCTTCAATGCGTGTCGCCACCTCAGAAGGCTTAACTTTCCATCATACACCTTTACTACAAGTATTATATATTTTTTCTTTATTGGATATATTTATGTATACTATTATAGGATATATTGGCTTGAATAACGATTGGGTGACAGTATATTATCCGGCAACTCCCTATTAAGTATAATTTGAAGCAACAGGTTGTTTTTGAGTTATAGCTGTGCTCACAATCAGAAAAAAAACACACTTGCAGTTGCAATAAAAAGTATGTGAACCCTTTTGGAATGATATGGATTTCTGCACAAATTGGTCATAAAATATATATATAGCAGTGATCCATTGCAGAGCCCATCCCCATTGAAAACGTCTTATGACTTATGACGAAACGCGTCTGGGACGTCGTTCTACGCAAGGAGAAAGGGCTCCTATTGTGCCAGCCGGCATTTGTTTGTATATGCCTACACTTTATGGATGTCTGTGAGTAGGATTTTATCTTTATTAAACCTGATTTTTAAACGTTATCATGCTATGGTCCGGTTTCCTTTATTTTGTTATGACCCACGGATTGGCTGTCTGACACGCATCTGAGTCTCCATATTTTGAGGATAATCCCACTATTTCCATTCACCCTGGTTTTATCTCGCTGTTGGATCATTATACACTGCTGTTGTTTATCTGCAATCTGGTAAGCTGCTTTCCATGTGGTGGTGGTCTCCACGGATGTCAAGTGCACCTGAGTGTTGTTCGTCCTAATCTCCAATATCTGAGGCGTTTTTTCATTATTCAACCTTTATTTGGACTTTTGTTCATTCTGTTATATTATACCTGTCTTGTTTGCTGAGTATATTTATTAGTTGGCGCAGTTTTCCTTTTTCCATAAAATGTGATCTGATCTTCATCTAAGTCACAACAATAGACAATCACAGTCTGCTTAAACTAATAACACACACAAAATTAAATGTTACCATGTTTTTATTGAACACACCATGTAAACATTCACAGTGCATGTGGAAAAAGTATGTTAACCCTTGGATTTAATAACTCCTTTGGCCGCAATAACTTCAACCAAACGTTTCCTGTAGTTGCAGATCAGACATGCACACCGGTCAGAAGTAGGGATGAGCCGAACACCCCTGGGTTCGGTTCGCATCAGAACCTGTGAACAGACCAAAAGTTTGTGTGAACTTTAGAACCCTGTTAAAGTCTATGAGACTCGAACATTTGAAATCTAAAGTACTAATTTTAAAGGCTAATATGCGAGTTATTGTCCTAAAAAGTGTTTGGGGACCTGGGTCCTGCCCCAGGGAACATGTATCAATGCAAAAAAAGTTTTAAAAAACGTCTGTTTTTTCAGGAGCAGTGATTTTTAATAATGCTTAAAGTGAAACAGTAAAATTGGATTTCGTACCTAGGGGGGTGTATAGTATGCCTGTAAAGTAGCGCTTGTTTCATGTGCTTAGAACTGTCCCTGCACAAAATGTAATTTCTGAAGGAAAAAAGTCATTTAAAATCACTCGTGGCTATAATGAATTGTCGGATACCAGCAATACAGAGAAAAGTCATTCATAAAAAAGAATGCGTGGGGGTCCCCCCAAATTCAATTACCAGTCCCTTCAGGTCTGGTATGGATATTAAGGGGAACCCTGCATCAAATAAAAAAAAATTATGTGGAGTTCCCCCCAAATATCCATTCCAGACCCTTCAGGTCTGGTATGGATTTTAAGGGGAACTCCACCCCAAATTAAAAAAAAATGCACACATTTTTTTTTATGAATGACTGTTCTCTGTATTTCCAGGAGCCGACAATTCATTATAGCGGCGAGTAATTTTAAATTACTTTTTTTCCTTCAGAAATGACACTTTGTGCAGGGACAGTTCTAAGCATGGGAAACAAGCGCTACTTTACAGGCATACTATACACCCCCCAGGTACGAAATTTAAAGGAATATTTCACTTTTAATGTTTCACTTAAAGGAATTATTAAAATCACTGCTGCCAAAAAAACTGCAGTTTTTAAAACTTTTCTTTGCATTGATACATGTCCCCTGGGGCAGGACCCGGGTCCCTAAACACTTTTTATTACAATAACTTGCATATTTGCCTTTAAAATTAGCACTTTAGATTTCAAACGTTCGAGTCCCATAGACTTTAACAGGGTTCTAAAGTTCACACGAACTTGCCGCGAACACCCCAAATAGTTCGCTGTTCGGCGAACAGGCAATGTTCGAGTCGAACATGAGTTCTGCTCGAACTCGAAGCTCATCCCTAGTCAGGAGCATTTCTTGACCATTCCTCTTTGCATAACTGGTTCAGTTCAGCAATATTCTTGGGATGTCTGGTGTGAATCGCTTTCTTGAGGTCATGCCACAGCATCTCAATCGGTTCAGGTCAGAACTCTGACTGGGCCACTCCAGAAGGCGTATTTTCTTCTGTTTAAGCCATTCTGTTGTTGATTTACTTCTATGCTTTGGGTTATTGTTTTGTTACAACACCTATCTTCTGTTCAGCTTCAGCTGGTGGACAGGTGGCCTTTAGTTCTCCTGCAAAATGTCTTGATAAACTTGGGAATTCATTTTTACTTTGATGATAGCAACCCGTCCAGGCCCTGACGCAGCAAAGTAGCCCCAAACCATGATGCCCCCATCACCATATTTCACAGTTGGGATGAGGTTTTGATGTTGGTGTGCTGTGCCTCTTTTTCTCCAAACATAGTGTTGTGTGTTTCTTCCAAACAGCTCAACTTTGGTTTCATCTGTCCACAGAATATTTTGCCAGTACTGCTGTGGAACATCCAGGTGTTCTTGTGCAAACTGTAAACGTGCAGCAATGTTTTTTTTGGACAGCAGTGGCTTACTCTGTGGTATCCTCCCATGAAATCTATTCTTGTTCAGTGTGTTACATATAGTAGATTTGTTAACAGGGATGTTAGCATATGCCAGAGACTTTTGTAAGTCTTTAGCTGACACTCTTCTTCTTCACCTCATTGAGCAGTCTGCGCTGTTCTCTTGCAGTCATCTTTACAGGACAGCCACTCTTAGGCTGCATTCACATCTGAGCGACAAATCGCCTGTCGCCCGACGCTCATGCCGCTGGAGGGGCGAATCCCCATTCATGTCTATAGAGATGGTTCACATCTCTGAAACGCCGAACGCCTGTCGCCTAAAAAAAAGTCCCGGACCCTTTTTTTCAGGCGACATTGGCATTCGGCCATAGACATCAATGGGGATGATTTAAAAAAAAAATGAATGTAATCTCGGCAAGTAAAGCCGCGTACGCAGCTTTACTTGTCGCGAAGATGTGAATGCAGCCTTAGGGAGAGTAGTAGCAGTGCTGAACTTTCTCCATTGATAGAAAATTTGTCTTATCGTGGACTGGTGAACAGCAAAGCTTTTGGAGATACTTTTATAACCCTTTGCAGCTTTATGCAAGTCAACAATTCTTAATCATAGGTCTTCTGAGAGCTCTTTTATGCAAGGCATCATTCACATCAAGCAGTGCTTCTTGTGAAAAGCAAACCCAGAACTGGTGTGTGTTTTTTTATAGGGCAGGGCAGCTGTAACCAACACCTCCAATCCATCTCATTGATTGGATTCCAGTCGGCTGACACCTCACTCCAATTAGCTCTTGGGGATGTCATTGGTCTAGGGGTTCACATACTTTTTCCACCTGCACTGTGAATGTTTACATGGTGTGTTCAATAAAAACATGGTAACATTTAATTATTTGTGTGTAATTAGTTTAAGCAGACTGTGATTGTCTATTGTTGTGACTTAGATGAAGATCAGATCATATTTTATGACCAATTTGTGCAGAAATCCATATCATCCTAAAGGGTTCACATACTTTTAATTGCAACTGTATATATAAAATTAATCAATTTTATTCACAATGTATTAAAAACCAGAGTATCTATACATATCACAATGGTCACTGGTGTCCCTATATCAGTGATAGCGAACCTTTTTGAGCCCGAGTGCCCAAACCGTGACACAAAATCATTTATTTCAAAGTGGCAACACTGCAATTAAACCTGAATTTGTTTAGAAAACGGTTTTGTAACCATCTTTGACTATGCTGTGTTTGTTTGACAGTGGAATGCATGTGTATGGTGCCTGGACCCATGATTGTGTTTTTTAGGGTGACAACATTGTCTATCCTTTTTATATGGTGTTTGGAGGATTGTCATAATACATAGCTGTAATCAGATCACAGCTCCTCATCATGACACAGCCCAATGATTTCTGATGTGTCCCATGTTCACCCCCAGACATTACAGCACACTCTTATCAAGTTTTGTATATTGCTGTATATATTCACTAGGAGTCCAGCAGAAGTTTGGGAGTATTCCTGGGGCTGACTCTCTGCTCAGATAAATTTGATCTGTCGCCCAGCTTCAGCACATTGCCCTCCTTCACCTGCATCTTCATAGCCTCCTTCTGGGCTCTGCTCTTCTTGGACTCCCGTTTCGGCGCCTCCAGCTTCCCCAATGCCCTTGTGTGCTGCTTTGAGGGTGCAGGCTTCACCAGAGTTTTATTTGCCTTTACCATCTTGGCTGTGGGTGGTTGTCCTTCCCCCCCCCCCCCCAAGGACAATAGGAAGCCTTGGTGGAGTACTCACTCTTCCCTCCTGGTCTGTCTTCACCCGGAGATCGGAGGCTGCCAGGGGTGGATCAGGCACAGGACGGAGGAGAAAATGCTTTTTTGCTTTGTTTGGCCTTCTCTCGCTTCACTGAGCATCCAGCAGGAGTTGCTGGAGAGCGCAAAGTTGGAGGAGCACAGAGCGAGGCTGAAATTAAGCCTCGCTCGCATAAAGGATTTTGAGGGAGGTGATGGGAAAGGATTGTCCAGCCACAGTGTGTGCCCACAATGAGGGCTTTGCATGCCAGCTGTGGCACACGTGCCATAGGTTCGCCATCACTGCTCTATATAGAGGTGGTAAAGACATGGTTTTGCATCCCAACATGTTTCTCCAAAATTGGCTTCTTCAAGGTATATACAGATCATCAATTTTCCACAAAACTCTAATAAAAATAAGAATATGTGCATAAACAGTAATTATTCACAGGATTTTATGGGATCATATTGTAGCGTCCCCTTACTTTCAGTATGGGCACTACGTTAAAGTTAGTGGGGGAGTGGGAGAGTTATGTTGCTCCCACTCTTAATTTTGTTAAATTTGGGCTGCTGTCACTTTAGAACTGTCCTGTGGGTCAGTCTGCACTCCGGGGGTGTCAATCTCACCCCCGGACGACAGATGGCGTCAGAGGGATTCTAACAGAGCCACTTTTCCCCAGCAGCCAATTAGAGGAGTTTGTCCTCGCGGGGCATGCTGGGGAGGGGTATATCTGTGACAGGCACCATTTTTCGGGGTTCTTTGCGGGTTCCTGGTCCCAGGTGCGGCACCCACCTTTGGGGTGTGCGCATCCAACAGACCCCGGCGATATGGCCTACCAGGCCGGGGTCGAAAGTTACGCGGAGTTCCTGGCGGTTGCTGCCGAGGGGCCCCAGTGACTTGCTGGGTCCCCTCACCACTACGAGAAATATCCTAGGCCTCTGGCTGTACGGTGGGGAATTGGCTCAAGGAGAACTCGGAGGCAGGTTATCTGAGAGACTTGAGCGAACCATTGGGGATCTGGTGGCCAACACCATTGACAGGTACATTTCAACTGTCAACCGGCCACCCAATTGTAATTGACTGGAAGGATTCGCTCTGTTGTTCACATTGTCAGCATAGAGCCTGTGGCAGAGGCCTCATCTGGCATCTTAACTCAAGTCAGAGCCAGGTCCATAGCAAGGACCTGTTCTTTCCAGCAACCTTAAAGTGGAACTCCGGCTGCCAGGCTTGTGGCAGAAGTCTGTCCGGGGATCACTTCACCCACTCTGGCTGGAGTTGCGAGGCAATATATTGTTACTGAGAGCAGGCTTGCTCTCCTGTTCATCCAAGCCTGATACTGCAGGGTTTTTCTTCATTTCATCAACCTGTCCTATCTACCTTCTGTTGATGTTGGTCGTGTTGGACCCAAGAAATAAAGCATTTGGAAAACCTCATCTACTGACTGGACATTCGCTTACTTGCATGTATATGCCTTGACTTTGATAAAGTAGGAAAGGAATTTATTTATTTGATTTTAGTAACTTTAATATTATGTTGTTTTGTTCACATATTAAAAACTTGAAGTACACTTTAAAAAATCTATATATTGACATGTATAAAGTCCCTTGCTATATGGATTGCTCCTGTTTCCGCATTGGTTTCTGAATAGACTGTAGACACACTGTCCCGGATTCAGATACATTTGCGTATCTTTCGGGGGGCGTAGCGCATCTCATATGCGCTACGCTGCCGTAACTTAGAGAGGCGAGTACCGTATTCAGAAACAACTTGCGCCCTAAGTTACGTTGGCGTAGCGTAAATGGGCCCGCGTAAGCCCGCGTATTTTAAAGTAGGCAGGTAGGGGGCATGTTGTATGATAATGAAGCGTGACCCCATGTAGATGCATGCGCCGTCCGTGGACATAACCCAGTGCGCATGCTCATAATCACGTCGGATAAAATGCCTAAGATACGCCGAACACTGCCTACGACGGGAACGTGACTTACGCACAGCCCTATTCGCGTACGACTTACGCAAACGACGTAAACGACGTAAAATTTGATGGCTGTTCCGACGTCCATACTTAATATTGGCTGCGCCTCATATAGCAGGGGTAACTTTATGCCGGTCGTACGCCTTACGTAAACGACGTATATCAATGCGCCAGGCGCAAGTACGTTCGTGAATCGGCGTATCTAGCTCATTTGCACATTTGACGCGTAAATCTACGGAAGCGTCCCTAGCTGCCAGCGTAAATATGCACCCAAAATACGATGGCGTAAGAGACTTACATCAATCATATCTTGGAAAAATTCAAGCGTAACTGCCTTTCTGAATCGCCGTAAAGATGCGACGGCGCAGATTTGAAATTACGGCGGTGTATATGGAGATACGCCACCGTAAAAGCTTTTTGAATCCGGGCCACTGACTACTTATGCTAGGTTTTAGATGTATAATTGGAATTAAACTGCACTGAGTATAATTTGTTAATCCTCAAAACATAGTAAAATTTGTCTATGGTCTATGGAAATGACAGATGAAAAATATCTGTGTTTTCTGCTGCCAGGCCAGCCAGTGTTTGCAGGTTGCTTGCCCACTCAAGCATGTAATGAGAAGGATTTAGTGAGGTGGAGCTGAAGCAGTGGGGAAATGAAGCATGGTTCTAGGAGAGGTTACTGTATTGATTGGGAGAGTTCAAGATGAAAGAAAGAGGCATGTGAGACAGAGACATTGACTTACATTAGGTGAGAAGATGTGAGGAGTGAAAAGCACTGGGAAACTCAACTTGTTTTTAAATAGGAAAGGGAAGAACAATGAAAGATGAAAAACAAAGAAGGAAAGCAAGCATAGGAAATTGATGCATTGATTATCAGCAAGTATCAAAAGCCCAGGGGTGTTACTATAGTAATGGACAACTATGGAACCCCTATATGTCCCAGCAGCACAGGGGAAATATGTTTGGGTAAAATGAATGAAAAATCTCCCACACACTTACAAGTAGAGTGGCGCATCTTTAGGCGGGCGTAGCGTATCGAATCTACGCTACGCCGACGAGGCGCAGAGCCTGGAAATGCTCCCAACGTTGCGCCAGCGTAACGTAAATTTGTCGGCGTAAGGCAGCGTAAGTGTAAGTGGGTGTGACCTTATGCAAATGATCGTCCAAGCGTGGTGCATTGCTTTACGCCCGGCGTATCTAAAACGGTGCATGCTCACAACTACGCCGGCGCAACATCCTGGGATACGCCGGCCCACCGGCTTACGCCGAGTGCATAAATACGCCCAGACATGCGCCCGTCAGGCGCAAAAGTACATCTTGCTTGTTTCCCCCCCTGAAGCAAGGTACTTTTGCTGGGCGATGGCAGAAGTTAGAAATGGAGGCAAGGGGAGGAGGAAGAGGAACTTTTCCACGGAGGAGAGGGCCATTATTGTTGCCAAAATTATTGGAATGGCCAAATATGACAAGTTCCTCCATGGTGCCCAAAGTTTCCCAGACCAGCAAGGCACGGACGATGATATTTCTAAAAAAAATAAATGATATGAGACGTAAGGTCCGAGAGAAGCTGGTGCTTATGAGGAGGCATGCCAGGGGCACGGGAGGAGGACCAGGCACATCTGTGCGATTGACGGATGAGGAGGAGGTCATTGGCCAATGCCAACATCGAGGGTTTCGACTCCGGTGACCAGGCCTTGAGGACAGGTAAGTGTGTTTTATCTCTTATTCGGTGTGTAGCATGTGAGGGGGTGGAAGGGAACATGTGACAAGTGTGTGGGTCCACCAACATGTGAATGTTTTGTGTCATCCACAGATGTGCTGGAGGGTGCTGGGCCATCATCGGCTGCTGGGCAACCCACGGCCTCCCCAGAGGAGTGTGCCCACACCTCTCCTCTAGAGGAAGTGGTGGAGGAGCATGGGAACCAGGAGGATGTTTTGTACCTTGTGGAGGATCCCATCATCCCTGCGCCCTCCCAACCCTCCTCCCCCATCAGGGGAAGCCCCTCACCCTCCTCCCCATCAGGGCTAGCCCCTCAAGGGCCTCCCTGTACACAGGGCCCCAAGCCTCTCCTGCCCCCCGGAAAGGCTACCCGCAAAACCAGGGGTGTTCCTGAGGCCATCCAGGAAACTCTTGCCATGGATCAGGCCCGCCAGACCCGCCATAAACGACAGCATCCAGGATGTTAGTGGCAACTGTGCTGCGATGGTGACCTGCCTTGGTGAGCTGCAGGCCACCACAGCAGGCCTCGTGGCAGAAGTCAGGAGCCTCACAGTGGCGGTAGCGGCAAATACTGCTGCCATCGAGGCGGAGGGGAGGCATACAAGGCTGCTGCAGGTGGAGACTAATGCGTTCCTCACCGGCATTGCCCTGGCGTTGGAGGGCAGGCAGTCAGCCAGGGAGAGACCAGGGGATGCTCCTCCACCTCCTGATGTCCCACCCCCCCACCCGAAGCTCCCAGCAGAGAGTTAAGGACCTGGAGCCGTGGCTCCAGGCTTGGCCCACGACAGGGCAATTGATTGCCTTATATGTTTTTTGTATTATTAGCTCAGGTTATGAGCATTTTATATTGTATTATTAGCTCAGGTTATGAGCATTTTATTTTGTATTATTAGCTCAGGTTATGAGCATTTTATTTTGTATTATTAGTTCAGATTATGAGCATTTTATTTTGTAGTGTATGCACATGGTCAGTAGTGCTGCTACAATGTGACTGGTGTGTGAATGTGGGGGTGGCACTCCTGCCAGTAAGGTGTGTCACCCTGTGTCGTCGGGGAGAAGTTATCCCCACGGCCGTGTGAATGTGGTATGAATGGACAGCAACATCATTGGTGCCTTGGCGCGGCGTTGCTGTTCCCAAGTCCTGCATGCCGGACTTGGGCTAATCCAATGTGATGTGGATGTGGTGTGTGTGATCTAGGGACCACAGTGGTGTGCATGCATGCATTGTCCGTGTGCCATGATGAATGTGTGTGTGTTTAACGTGCAAAGATGCCTACCACGAGGACCCTCCTGACTGCTCTTCCCTAAGAAGACGGGGTAGCCTCAGGCAGGGGGGGACTGTGTGGTTCGGGGGTCAGGTCATCACATATGTCAATCTCCAGGCCCTTTCTCATGGCGTAGTTGTGCAGCACGCAACATGCTCCGATGATCTGACACACAAAGTTTTGGGAATACAACAGGGCCCCCCCCGGACATATCCAGGCATCGGAAAACAGGACTTCAGGAGGCCCACTGCACAGGTACGTATGTGTGCCGCATTGTATCTTCTCTCTCCTCTGGTTTGGGGATCCCGGTATGGAGTCAGGAGATGGGGCCCAAGTGCATATGCCGAGTCATCTTGTGATGTCTGCATCATGGGGGTCGGACAGTCATGCCTGACTCCCATGTCACTCACCAACCAGCCAGCTGTCCCTGTACACGTTCTGTTCGAATTCTGTTGAGATGTTGCTTTGGCGGTATATGTAGCTGTCATGGCTGAATCCGGGGTGTTTGGCACGGACGTGCCATATGAGGTATTTGGCATCGGCTATCACTTGTACGCTGATGGAATGCCACTGCTTACGATTGCGGTATATGTGCTCTGTGGCACGGGGGGGCCATAGTGCCACATGTGTGCAATCAATGGCCCCGATGGTGCGTGGGAATCCTGCAATTCTGTAGAAATCCTGCATTGCCTTCTGCCGCAGATGCTCATGGGTGGGTTTGATGATGTGGTGGGAAATGCGTCTGAGGATTGCGGGGACAACCTGGTGCACACATCTGCTCATGGTGGATTGTGACTTCCCAGCCACTGCTCCACTTGTACGCTGAAAAGATCCACTGGCGAGGTAATGCAGTGTTGCCAGTACTTTGACCAGTGGCTGCACTGCTTGTGAGCGATGTGTCTTGCTGGTGATGTCATCATGCAAGGCTGTGACTAATTCCAGGATGGCATCAGGGCTGAATCTGAAGATGCGATACACCTCCAAATCACCCATGCCTAAGACGTTAATGCGCGTTCGGTATATCCTCTCCCGTGCTCTCCTCCTCCATGCCTGTGGCCACAGTAGTAGTGCTAGGACCATGGCTGCCCCTGGCATGTTGGTATACAGATCTGTGTCCTGCAAGTGTGGTTGCTCAGCTCGTCCGTAACGGTGCTGCTGTAGATGCTCTCCAGCTGACCTGTGCACATCTGCTGCTGACTTACCCCTGCTTTAAGAGGGGTAACTTTAGGCCGGACGTACAACTTACGTGCTCGGCGCATAGCCTACGCCGGCCAAACTTACGTTTGCGAATCGGCGTATCTACCTCATTTGCATATTTGAATAGGAAATCGATGGGAGCGCCAAATGGGTCCAGCGTAAATATGCGCCCACGCTACGCCGGTGTAGGAAAGTTACGTCGGATGGAAGAAGTGTATATTCAGGCGTATCTTGTTCTGTGGGTACGGCGCACAGATACGACGGTGCACATTTTGACTTACGCGGCGCATCTCGAGATACGTCGGTGTAAGTCCTACCCGAATCTGGCCCTTAGTGTGTCGCACATTTTGTCTCTTCATATACTGTAGGACTGTTGTATTTTAGTTTAGTAGTGCAGAGCAGATAATGAATACTGCACAGACATAGACTCTTCACGGTAATGTGTTTGTGGCTCACTTACATGTGGCTGCATAGCATACTCTCTTTTAGACTCCTTAGCAACAGAGATAGTCTGGCTAAGAAACACTAATTCAGTAAGATAGTTAAAAAAACAGTTATTTGCAATCATCTTCATAAACAACATCGCTTTGGCTAAGATCAAGTGTAGTATCAGTCCTTATTAGTGACCAGTAGGAATGCTACGCTGTCATTCAGGAACTCTGGCAGCTGGAATGGCTGGTGGTATAGTATCCCTACTAGTATGAGAGGGGCTCTGAAGGTTAGTATCAGCTGGAACAGAAACTGAAGCGCCCACAGGCAGATGGGGCACAGGAGTAATTCCCCTGTGAAAACCAGATGGTCCCAATTTGATTGGATCTAACTTGTCTGGCCATGGGCTGGGAAGGCAGAGAGTCTGCAGTGTCTGTGCCCCCTGGGAGTGGCTCTAGGGGTGCTCTTAGTAACACTTAGTTTTGGGACCCCACAGTGTGAAACGGCACATGGTCACAGCACCAAATACTTTTTTCTCCACTGCGCATTTTAAGGCTGGGCCTTTAAGGCTGGGAATTTTTGTTAGCAGGCCTCAGGGCCTGGCCAATGCACATTTTTTCTCATTATGATGAAGGGTGTGGTTTCTCAGGCTTGCCCTGACATCTAATGGGAGGATGTGTGGCCCTTGGGCTCCTTCCTCCGCTGACCCTGTGAAAGGTCTGTGCCCCAGGGATCAGGGGAAGGTCCTACCTCTTCCGTGGGTGGACAAAGCACACCCTTAAAGTGGAATTCCGCACCCCCACCAGAAAAATTCAAGTCAGCAGCTACAAATATTAGGACACTTACCTGTCCAAGGATCCCGCAATGTCGGCACCCCAGATCCAACCACCAGATTGTTGATTTTTTTTGTTTGAAATCCCAGTATCTTCGGCACAGGACTTCCACTGACCCCCCCACTCTAAAGGAATGGATAGCCCAAATGGGAGATACCCTTCGGCTAGAAAAATACATCTTTCAGCATAGGGGTAGCTTTAGTAAATTTGATAAGTTGTGGGGTCCCCGGTTTGGCACTGGCAGACCTTATTATGGATCGACAATTGGGGGGGGGGGGATCAGTGGTGGTGAGTCCATAAGCGTGCATTGGGCACCATCCCCTCTCTCCTGCCACCCCCTCTATGCCCAATGGATAGATTCATGCATTGCATATGATGGGCACAGTGGTACCCTTTGATGGGCACAGTGGCAGCGTTTAATGGGCACAGTGGCAGCGTTTGGCACAGTGGCTGTATTTGATGGACACAGTGGCAGCATTTAATAGCACAGAGGCAGCATTTATAATGCTGGCACAACCTGATTAATAAAACTTTGGGATAACATTAACCTCCAACTCATTGTTGCAGATCCCTCTGGTAGGAATAGAAGATCCCACGAGCCCTCGGCTCAGCGCGCACTGCCGCCGCCGCCGTGTGTACCAAGATGTCTGACCGCTCCGGAGCTAGGCCAAAGCCGCGGCCTTTCCTAAGACCGCGGCGGCGGTGCACTCCGCGGATCGGATTAGTCTGGTCGGTCAATCAAAAAAAAGTATATTCGTCGTATTAGGCCCCATACACACGATCGGACATATCCGATGAAAACGGTCCGCGGACCATTTCCATCGGATATGTCCGATCGGGAGTTTGATCCGATGGCGTGTACACACCATCGGATCAAATTCCCCGCCGCCGGACGGCGCGGTGACGCGGCGGTGACGTTGACGCCGCCGCGTCACCGCCACGTCACCGCACCAGGAAGTAAAACACTTCCGCGCATGCGCCGAATCCATTCGGCGGCGGCGCGGCGGCGGTGGGGGACGACATGTCTGCTGGTAAGTGTACTAACCAGCAGACATGTCTGGCGGACAGATTCCACCGGATGGATTTCAAAGCATGCTTTGAAATCTGTCGGGTGGAGAAATCTGTCCGCTAGCCCATACACACGAGCGGAGATGTCTGCTGAAACGGTCCATCAGACCGTTTTCAGCGGACATATCCCCTCGTGTGTACGAGGCCTAAGACACACCAACTTTTCCCCCCCAGTTTTGGGGAAGAAAAAGTGCGTCTTATACGGCAAAAAATACGGTAATTGTAATCTTGTTACCTTGTTATTTAATGGTAAGCATCATAAAACAATGATACATTTTTCCAACATAATTTCCCATACAATAAGTCTTCATTCTCTGTGGCACCTAATTGTTCAGGGTTTTTAAAGTAAACCTGTACTAAAAGGAATTGTTATTATATTATTATTATTATACAGGATTTATATAGTGCCAGCAGTTTGCACAGCGCTTTGCAACATGATAATATGAAGACTTGTGAAAATGATAGTTTCTTGGCTATCCATGTCTATATTATTTTGTTATTTACTTATTCTCAGTTATCTTAAATCACATTTACTCACTGATAAATGTTTGTATTAAATCTTATCACACTGTCACTGGTAGGTTAAGTGAATGACATTGATTATCTTATTACAATGGCATCTGAAAGTCAGTGGGATATATTACTGGCAGCAAGGAAACATGTTGTCCATGAAGTTGGTGTCTTGTTTTGTATGGAGCTGCATAGTTTCAGATCGGTCAGGGTACCCATGCTGACCCATGTGCTTAGCCAGAAGCACCTACAGTGGGCACCGAGCATCAGAACTGAACTATGAAACAATGGAAGAAGGTGGCCTAGTCTGATGAATGTAGTTTTCTACTACTTTTCTTTCCTCCCTCCAGCTGCACTGTAGGGGGGTCGGTTCTAGCACCTGCTGTCTGGGACCCCTGTGTGCCCCTTTCCCCGCAGTGCTGCTGGTCTCACTCCTCTCCCACCAGCAGCTAGTGAGTGCACACAGACGTGTTCAGGATGGTGAGTGGGGGACTCACTATCCTGAATGAACACACCATCCTGAATGAACACAGTGTACCAATCGCTCACTGTGGGGATGAAGATATTGCCTCTGTGCCACTATTCACTTGAATGGGTCTTGTTCGATGGGGGTAACACTTCTTCCATGGCTGCAAAGCTATCATAACAGTTGCATTTTAGTAAAAATATCATTTCATATTTTCAGAGGAGGGGGGCCCTGTCAGGTAGGCTTTACAGGGCCCATGATTTCTATCAGAATCCCTGGTGTTTGTGTATTATAGCACCTATGTATGTGAAAATCTTTAAACATATACTCTTATTATACTGTTTTATATTGTTTATTAATTACAGAAAGATGATGAAGAAAGCAAATGCTCAGTTCAACTGGTACAAGCGAATTATATCTACAATTGCAAAATAAATAGAAATGATAAATAGAGGAGTTGTATACATTGAAATCCTTATAACATGGTACGAATTGGGTGATAATGATATGTGTTCAATAAATTATTTCTTTATGCTTCCTGTGTCGTCCTCGCATTTTCCACTCTGTCTTTTCCCAAATTCTGCCTTTCCTTTCCCAGACCCCCTTAGCTCCACTCCCACACACACACATCTCTCCTACTTCTCTCACGCTCCCAATATCCTCTTTTCTTGCTAACTCCATCCACGCCTCCTGTAGGGTCCTCTGATCTTCCTATCTATACATTTACTGTATGTTACAGTAACAATATATTAAGATCATCTTTCAGGTGAAGCACAAATCTTCTTTGTTTACCCAAATCAGCATATAGAATTACAAATAATAATAATCTGTTACTGTGCATTCTTACATTGCAATAGTAATTATGTGAATAGAAGGTAAGAATAACGTATAACAGGGCTCAAAATTTCAAGTCCTGAGCTACTAGCCAGGCTTCAAGAGTTACTCACCACCAGTTGCCCAACCTAATTCATACACTGCCCTGCGCCTAATTGCACCCGTAAACACGCCCTCGTAGATTATCTCATGGAATGTCGCTGTTAAATGTTTTATGCAGAATCAAGTTACAAAATTAAATATTACCAACAACAACTTTAACAAAATGGGACAGGGCACTGGGGGCAGACCAGAGGGACAGGGCACTAGAACTGGGTCTCTTCCCCATTCTCTTGCTGTCTCCTCTGCAACTCCCATCCATCCTTTCTCTCTCCCTCTCCCATTCATCTCATCATCAGGAGCCTGTGTGTGCGGCTCCACGCTTGCATGTCCCCACTTCCCCCTTTTATTCAGACTGGCAGTGAGGAGAGGAGCTGCAGTACAGCAGGAGGGAGTACAATCCAGCGCTGAGATCTACACAACTGCACAGCCATTGACACCATAGCACAGCGCACACTGACACCGCACAACACACATTGAGACCAGTCTGTTCAGTACTCAGGCTGAACTGTTGGACACTTACATAGAGCACAAGGAGAAGAAAACTGCACAAACTGGAAGGCTGCTGCTCTCATGTCAGGGCAACTTTCAGTAAGCGCTGCACCGGAGTGGTAATTTTCGCAATCCTCCACCTCACTCATTACTTTCTGCTCTCCAGCTACATTGGTCGGGGCAAGGGGGGCAGGCTCAGAGAGGTCATACTCTTAGGTCCCATGGCTTAATGAGAATTGTAAGGAGAGCACCTGTGTACTGCTCTGCCTGTGCGCGGCTCACCAGACTACTTTTCCCGAGCATGCACCTTTCCTCTTCGGGCCGCCAATCTCATCGGGACTCTAAGTGTAGGCTAAGATTGAAGGGAGATTGGTCAGGCAGCCCTGTCATCACTCGCCCCCAGCTTAAATCCACTCGCCAAATGCTAGAAGGCGAGTGGAAATTTTGAGGGCTGGCGTATAATACAAATATATAAATAATAATATAAAAAATATTTTTTATAACAAAAGTTTTTATTCTTTTTTATGCTAGAAAGAAAAGAAAATAGGTAAGAAAATACAAAATTATATATATATATATAGATAGATATAGGTGTAAATATATATATATATATATATATATATATATATATATATATATATATATATATATATATATATATACTGTATGTACAGATGCTGTATTTTGTGTTGCAGCAATTAAATTCAGTTATCTCTGTACATATCTACAAAACATGCACGGTTGGCAAAAATACCAGGCCTGACATATCATCGAAACCTCCACTCTTCTTATAATTCCAGTTGTTTTTTTAAATCTTAGGACATATTTGAGCATATGATAAAAAAATGTTTTTCAAAAAAGCACGTGGGTGACTCAAGCAGCAGGCATCATCTACAGCTTGCATTTCTTGGTGGACTAAGCTTTCCAGGACCTTATCACTACTGACAATATCTCCTGCTCCTCTCTGCCAATCCCTTCACTGGCTTCCCCTACCCCACATTATAAAATTCAAAATGCTAACCACAACATGCCAGGTCATCCACAACATTGCCCCCATCTACATCACCAACCTCATCTGCAGATATCGCCCAAATCGCCCCCTCCACTCCTCCCAGGACCTTCTGCTCGCTAGTTCTCTTGTTACCTTCTCCCATGCTTGCCTTCAGGACTTCTCCAGAGCCTCTCCCATCCTCTGGAACTCCCTGCCCCAGTATGTCCAATCAGCCCCTAACCTCTCCACCTTTAGGAGATCCCTGAAAACTCACTTATTCAGGGAAGCCTATCCCACACCCGCCTAACAATTGTCCCCGAGCCACCCCCATCAAATCATTCCCTGCATCTATTACCTTTTGTACCACTACCCCCTCCCTTTAGAATGTAAGTTCTACAAGCAGGGCCCTCCTGTCCCTTCTGTATTGAACTGTACTGTAATTGTGCTGTCCTTCCTATACATTGTAAAGTGCTGTGTAACTTATTGGCGCTATATAAGTCGTGTATAATAATAATAATAATAATAATCTCCTGAATTATTTGTAATACATGTATTCCTTATGCATTTATTTTGCTTAAAAAAAAAAGCATTGCCTCTGAAGTCATTTACTTGGTTGAAATCATAACGACCGGTTGCTGAGAAAGCATTCAAGATTTTTGGTAACCTTAAAGTAGATGTACTTCCATATAAAACTCACAAAAAAATTACAAAAAATCACCTTTTGTAAAAGTGCCTATATGCAGCTGATACAGCCAGGTTTGATTGACTTCCTTCCTGGGTTACCCTGTGTACAGTTGGGTTTGCACTATATTACCAAAAGTATTGCCTTTAGATGCACATGGACTTTAATAGCATGCCAGTCTTAGTCCGTAGGGTTCAATATTGAGACGGCCCACCCTTTGCAGCCTTAAAGGGTCACTAAAGGAAAAAAATGTTTTGCTGAAATGACTGTATACAGGGTATAGAGACATAAAAGTATAGAGACATAAAACTGATTCCTTTTCAAAATGATTAAAAATAGATAAAAATCAATCATATAATGTGCCTGCAGGTTAGTTTTACTTTTAAATAGGCTTCATGTTTCTGTGAAGTAGAAAGAGACACAGAACAAAAACAAACAAATCCAGGGCAGTGTTGTGTTTTTAAAATTAATCTGATTGGTTCTGGGAAGTTTTAGACACACGGTAATGACAGCTTAGACCACAGTGAGAAAGCTCCCAGTACTGTGGTTATAAGGAAACAGACAAGCAGGAAGTGTGGAGATCAGAGCAGGATAACAGCAACTTCAAAGCAAAAATGAACAATGAGAACATGCACTGCACTAAGGTAAAGGAAGCTATTTAGCTAAAAAAAATATTTCCTTTAGTGATCCTTTAACACCTCCATCAAATGATTTAGACCAGTCCACAAAGAAAGGCCCATAAAAACATGGATCAGCAAGTTTGGTGTGGAGGAATTTGGCTTGCGTGATCTCAACCTGATAGAACACCTTTGAGATGAATTACAGCGGAGACTGCGAGATAGAACTTCTTGTCCAACATCAGTGCCTGAACTCAAAAATGTGCTTCTGGAAGAATGGTCAAACATTCTCATTAACACACTCCTAAACCTTTTTGAAGAGTTGAAGCTCCTAAGGGTTGGCCAACTCAATATTAAACCCTATGAACTAAGACTGGGATGCCATTAACCACTTCAGCCACGGAAAGATTAATGATCAGGCCATTTTTTGCGATTCTGTACTGCATCGCTTTAACTGACAATTGCGTGGTTGGAAGACGCTGTATTCAAACAAATTTGATGTCCTTTTTTTCCCACAAATAGAGCTTTCTTTTGGTGCTATTTGATAACCTCTGCGTTTTTTTTTTTTTTTTTTGCGCTATAAACAAAAAAAGACTGACAATTTTGAAAAAAAAAACAACTATGGGCCAGATTCACGAACACTTGCGCTGGAGTATTTGGATATGCGCCGCGTAACTGTGATGATGCGCCGACGTTTCTATGTGCCCGTACCCACCAAACTAGATGCGCCCAATAACGGCTCATTTGCGACCGGCGGAACGTTCCGACGCCAGAGTATCGTCAGCGTTTATTTTCGCTGGGCGCATCAGTCGCGCCCATTGATTTCCCCTGCAAATATGCAAATGAGGGATTTTTCACAATTCACGAACGGATTAGCACCATACGCCGGCTACATGCGCCGCGCGTATCTGGTCCGTCCGGCGCAAAGTTATTTCTACAAAAAGCTGCTTTATCTTTACTCCAGACGGTCACAGGTCAGCAGGAGAGCAGCTACAGC
Organism: Rana kukunoris; assembly: GCA_029574335.1. Classification (NCBI taxonomy): domain Eukaryota; kingdom Metazoa; phylum Chordata; class Amphibia; order Anura; family Ranidae; genus Rana; species Rana kukunoris. The sequence goes on from CM056051.1 coordinate 91,931,245, forward strand.
AGCGTTACCGACGATCGGAGCTAGCTGAGCACCCCCACTTGCAAGGACAACACCTCTGTGTGCCAACATGCCAGGGGCACTCGTGGTCCTAGAACTACTGATGGGTCCCCTGGAACCAAGAAGGCGGGCACGTGAGAGGATATACCGCACTCGTATGAACCTCTTTGGCATGGGGGATGAGGAGGTGTATCGCCTATTCAGATTCAGCCCAGATGCAATACTTGAACTAACCACAACCCTGCAGGATGACATCACCAGCCCAACACACCGATCACAAGCAGTGCAGCCACTGGTGAAGGTCCTGGCAACACTCCATTTCCTTGCAAGTGGATCATTCCAGCGTACAAGTGGAGTGATGGCTGGGATGTCACAGTCCTCCATAAGCAGATGTGTGCACCAGGTTGTCCCTGCAATCCTCAGACGCATGTCCAACCAGTTCATCAGACCCACCACTGAGGAGCTGCGGCAGAAGGCAATGACAGATTTCTACAACATTGCCAGATTCCCACGCACTGTGGGGGCCATTGATTGCACACATGTGGCCCTACAGCCCCCCAGTGCCACAGAGCACATATACCGCAATCGGAAGCATTGGCATTCCATCAACGTACAGGTGATAGCCGATGCCCAACGCCTCATATGGCACGTCCGTGCCAAACACCCCGGGTCCAGCCATGACAGTTTTATATACCGTCAGAGCCCCATCCCAGCAGAATTTAACCAGAACATGTATGGGGACAGTTGGCTGGTTGGTGAGTGACATGGGAGTCAGGCATGACTATCCCCTCCCGTCATGCACAACAGAAATCGCACATGCATGACTAACATTCTCCTGTCTTTTACCTTACAGGTGACTCTGCATATGCATTGGGACCCCATCTAATGACTCCTTTCCGGAACCCCCAAACCAGAGGAGAGAGAAAATACAATGAAGCACACATCAAAACCCGTGCAGTGGTGGAGCAAACATTTGGGCTCCTGAAGTCCCGTTTCCGATGCCTGGATAAGTCTGGGGGGGCCCTATTGTATTCCCCTACCTTTGTGTGTCAGATCATCGGTGCATGTTGCATACTACATAACTTTGCTATGAAAAAAGGCCTGCATATTGACATACGTGATGACCTGACCCCCGACCCACACAGCCCCCCCCTGCCAGAGGACACCCAGTCTGCTGATGGAAGAGCAGTCAGGAGGGTCCTCGCCGTAGGCATCTTTGGACACTAAACCAAAACATTAATAACACAGACAATGCACGCGTGTACACCACTGATGTCCCTAGATCACACACACCACATGCACATCGCATTGGATTAGCCCAAGTCCAGCATGTAGGAGTTGGGAGCAGTAACGCCAGCGTCAAGGCCCCAATGATGTCACTGTCCATTCACACACCTTTCACACGTGATTCATTCAGCCGTGGGGTTCACTTCACCACCACGGCCGAGGGTGACACCCCTTACTTTCAGGAGTGCCACCCTCTCACATTCACACACCATTCACACTGTCCCCTGCACTCCTGACCGTGTGCAGTACAAAAATAAATTAGAAAGATCATATCCTGATCAATAAAAGAAAAATAATCTCATAACCTGAGAAAAATAAAAAATAAACTCATGACCTGAGTATGTGAAAAACAATAATATAAAACCAGCAACAAAAAAAAGGCCTCATCGGGGATGCCGGGGGCTTCTTCTGGGGGCCCCTCTCTGGCTCCGCAGCTGCCTGGATGGAGTGGGTGGGGGTGGGGGGGCATCTGGAGGTGGCTGATCCCCAGGTGGGCCACTCCTGGCAGGTGTGGCCTGCGTGCCCTCCAAGGCCCTGGCTATCCGTCCAAGGTAACTGTTGGTCTGGGCCTGCATCCGGAGCTGACGGGTCACCTGGTAATGCTGGGCCCGCCGACTCAGCCTCCCCTGCTCCCGGATGGCAGCACTGTTGGCCTGGACGGCTGCAGTGAGGTGCTGGATATCCCCCTGCACCTCCCCCAAAGTGGTGACCACTGCAGCGCAATTAGAGCTGACATCCTGCACTGCGTTGCTGAGGTTGGCAACGGAGCCCAGGCTGTCAGACACTTTCTGCAAGTGCACCGCTATGGCCCCCATTTGTTCTGTCTGTCTGGCGTGATCCCTCGCCAACTGGTCCTGGACACCATCAGACACCCCCCTGGTCTTCTGGGTCGCCTTCCTGGGGCCAGAAGATGGATGTCCTCGGGTGGAAGGAGTCGCCCTTGAGGGGCTTCCAAGGATGGGGGAGGGGACGACAGACGGGCCAGGAGAAGGGGAGGAGACAGACAAAACCAAAGAAAAGTCCTGCTCTGCCACAGCAGGATCTTCCACAACCACCTCGGCAGGTGTGGTGTGGCCACTCTCCTCCTCCACAACCTCTTCACCACCCAGTGGCTCGGGCACATGATGGCGTGGGGGGGATGGGGTGGAATGCAGGCTGACAGATGATGGCCCAGCTCCGTCATCTGTGGATGACACAAAGCAGACACATGTTGGTGGTCCCACACACTTGGCACATGTACCCCCCCCCCCCCAAATGCAAAACATCAAATAGGGGATTAAAAAACACTTACCTGTCCTTGTGCCTTCCTCCACGGAGTCATAGCCTGCGACCCCCTCCACCTGCTCCCTCTCCAGGCACCGAGCAACCACCTCCTCCTCTGCGGTCAGGGTGACAGGACATGGGGGACCACCACCTGTGCCCCTCTCATACCTCCTGATGGAGGCCACCTTGTCCCTCACCTTGCGCCGCAGGTCATTTATTTTCTTTTGTATGTCCCCAGCAGTCCGGGTGGAGTACCCCAGGACATTGACCCTGGCAGCAATCGACTCCAGGATGCCCTGCTTCCTCTCCCGGCTGGTCTTCCGGCTTTTTTTCCCATGGAGAAATTCATTCTCCGTCTCCATAGCCGAGATAATGACAGAGACCTCCTGGGTATTAAAGTTGAGGTTCCTCCTCTCTCTGGGGGTAGCGGGAGCAGCCATTACAGAGCAAAAGTATCTTCCCTGGGGTGGGGGGAAACGGAACTACTTTTGCGCCGGAATGGCGTTTCCGCCATCGCTTTTAAGCGCCCAGCGGAACGCATTGCGCTGACGTTTCCCAGGAAGTGGTGCCGACGGAAGTTGTGAGCATGCGCACAAGGGGGCGAGTGGAGCCGCACTCACTGCGCATGCTCCGTGGATGATGCGCTGAACGTAAGCCTCTGCGCCGGGCTCCGCCCATCATTTACATATGATCACACCCACTTCCACTTGCGTCGGGTTACGCCAGCGCATTATCGTTACTCTGGCGCAAGTTTACGCGCAACTGCTATGTGAATTACAGGACTTGCGCTGAAAGGGTCTTCAGAGTAACGTAAATGAGAAGCGTTACTCCAGAGGAAAGATACTCTCATCTACCTGAATCTGGCCCTATATTTTTAACTTTTTGCTATAATAAATATCCCAATTTAAAAAAGTTTCAGTTTAGGCCAATATGTATTCTTCTACATATTTTTGGTAAAAAAAATCCCAAAAAGCGTATATTGATTGGTTTGTGCAAAAGTTATAGGGGCAGATTCACAGAGAATTAGATTCTCGTAGAGTATCAGAAATACACTACGCTGCCGTTTTTTACCTGGCTCTACGTGGAATTCAGGTAGATTTTGTCCAGTAAACGACGGCGGCGTAGTGTATTTCTCCCGTCGCAATCCATCTGCGCGAGTAGGGGGCGTGAAGCATTTAAAATAGGCGCGTTCCCGCGGCGATCGAACTGCGCATGCTCCGTTCCCAAATTTCCCGCCGTGCATTGCGCGTAAACACGTCGTCACGTCGTAGTAGCGTCGTTTACGTACATTCCTATTCCCGAACGAGTTACGTTAAAAAAAAAAAATATTTTAAAATCGACGCGGGAACGACGGCCATACTTTACATGGGTTACGCACTGTTAGACCAGCAAAAAGCTCCTCTAACATTACGTAGCCAAAAAATGACGTAGGCGATTGCGAGGGACACTCGTACCTTCGTGGATCGCCGTAAAAAGTCATTTGCATATCCCGACGCATGAAAACGACGCAAACTCCTCCCAGCGGCCGCAAATATATCGCAGCGTAGATCCGAAGGCTTACGAGGACGTAAGCCTCTCGGATCGAAGCCCGAAGCCGCCGTATCATGGTTTGAGGATTCAAACTAGTGATACGGCGCGCAAAATTTGAAATTACTCCTGTCTAACACCAGTTAGACAGGCGTAATTGCTCTGTGAATCTGGGCCATAGTGTCTACAAAATGTGGATAGATTTATGTATTTTTTTATTATTTTTTTTACTAGTAATAGTGGCGATCTGTGATTTTTAGCAGGACTGCGATATTGTGGCAAACAGATCGGACACTTTTGACACTTTTTAGGGACCATTGACATTTATACAGCGATCGGAGCTAAAAATAGCCACTGCTTACTGTATAAATGTCACTGGCAGGTAAGGGATTAACACTAGAGGGGCGATCAAGGGGTTAAGTGTGTCCCAGTAAACAACAAGCTACAAAATAAAAAAAGCAATAAAAAAAGTAAAAAAGAAAAATAATATTTGAACTAGCCGTGGCACCACTGCCATCCAGGTGCCATTCTCCGTTGATTTGGGGGGGGGGGTGGTTCGGTTGGCGGGGAGGGGGTGCATTGCGCAGAACCTGGCCTCGGGGCGGCAGGGAGAGCAAATCTGGCCCTGCCCCTATCCCTCTTGGATGGGGAAAGGGGGGTGGATAATGTTTGCTGTCTGGTCTGATTGTGTTCTATTGCCATGGAAGCACGGAAGCAATGTCACTTCTGGTTCTGACATAATGCCCTGACATTGAACATGCTCACTGACTAGGGTGAGCACATTTCCAAACCCTCCCTTCCCAAAAATCAGCTTGTACTATAACGAATCACAGCACAGTGATTGGACAGAGAGGCAGGATTTCTGATTTCTCCAATCACAATCAGGGGTGCTCCTCCAGGCATTCCTTGCCAGGACAAGTACTGTCAGTGAGTAAAGTGGTGATGTGGCGGCCTTTTTTTGATTGGCCGGGGGGAGGGGGGGTGGCTGTGTCAGTTTCATTCTGGGACATTGTATTGTCCTGGAATGAATGTGCCCGGGACAGACCTGCAAAATGCGGGACTGTCCCGGGCAATCATTTATAAGATGATACATGATTGGATGATAAAATCAACAGAGCTTCCTCTCATTTCAGATCTTCCCCTCAGATCTACAGCAACTGCACTTCAAAGTGCACTGGGGACAGTCCCGCGTTTGATGGCATGGCACAGTGACTGCGCTTGATGGCATGGCACAGAGGTGCGAATTGATGGCATAGTGACTGCATTTGATGGCATGGCACAGTGGTGACAATTGATGGCACAGTGGCTGCATTTGATGGGCACAGTGAGGCTGCAATTTTTTTTTTTGTTTGCCCCCCCCCCCCCCCCCCCCCAAAAAAAAAAATTTGGGCACCAGCCGCCACTGGATACATGTATATCCGTTTTTCATCCGAAAACAGATGGATGAAAAACAGACATACGAAACGTCCGTGTGAAAGGGCCCTTACACATTTTAAAGCAGTTGTATACCGCTGAACGTCCTGCAAGGTAAAGTCATAATGTGCTAGTATGTGAAAATTTACCTTTTGTGAAACTTACCTTAAAACTAAGCTGTTCCAGCACCATGATGTCAGTGCTGTAGCCGCTTCCATCTTCACCCCTCTTGCTTCTGGGTTTGCGGGCTCTGGCTCTGTGACTGGCGAGAACCGCGATGATGCCACTCCCGGGCAATGCGCATGGGAGCCACCATTCACGGCACACGGCTCGGTACAGGTGGCAGTTCCTTCAGAGTGCTTGCACCAGTGACATCACTGGCTGAATGTAATGTAAATATCTCTCTAAATGGTGCACGTTTAGGAGATATTTACACTACCTATAGGTAAACCTTATTATAGGCTTACATATAGGTAAAAGGCATTAAATGAAGTCTACTTCCCCTTTAAAAGCTTTCATAGGGGTCTCCAAACTATGGCCCTCTAGTTGTTTAGGAACTACAATTCCCATTATGCCTAGTCATGTCTGTGAATGTCTTATGTAGTTTGGAGATCCATAGAGCAAAGTTCTGCAGTTGATCTTAATACAGCTTGAAATTTTATTGCCCCACTGTTAATGGAAAATAATAGATTCAGGTGTTTCAGTTTCAATAGAAAAATCTAAATGATTTTGATATTGAACTATTGAATTGCCACATGTATAAGCAGCCATTATAGGTGATCTAAGTGTAGCACCTGGTTACTTTTCAGAACCGGTGCTAGTGTAATTTTAGAGGGGGTCAGAGAGTTAAGTGACTATGACCAGGTTGATCTGCTTACATTTGGAGCCTCTGTCCCAGCTTTGGCTGTGCTGTGGGTTCATGCTGTCGTTTCTGGCGTGCGGGTCACACCCCAGGCCGACAGGTTGCAGCAGCGGAGTCAAGGGTTTGGATTCTTCTTCCCAGCAGCCTATAAGGAGACGGTTTCCTCGCTGTGCATGCTGGGGACGGGTATTTATGGGGCAGATGTCATTTTTTTGGTGTCTTCTTCCCTTGTGGCGCCCACCTTCAGAGTAGCCATTCCACGACACCCCGGCAAATGGTCTTCTGGGGTGTGCGTGCTATGCAGTGATCCTGATTCCGGGAGCACGTTGGCCCAGAGCATCTGATCTGCCACTGGGGCTCAGTGAACGACTGGGTCCCCAATCTGATGAGGTCCTGTTGGAGGAAGTTGTCCGGTGGAGAGTCTGCCTGAGGAATGCCAAAAGAGGCTGGTGTTCCAATAGGGGCCTGACCATCCATGGGGAACCAGGAAAACCGGGTATTGAGAGGCTGGACATTGGTCGTCTATCAGTTGGTAATCTAACCAAAACGAACTGAAGGAGATCCGGGTCTTGAATCTAACAGAGAGGATTCTGGACCACTTTGTTTCTTCAAACATTGGGAGGAGTGGCGGCTGGTGCTCAACATTTTTGGGGGGGCGCAAATGAAAAAAACAAAACAATTGCAGCCTCACTGTGCCCATTAAATGCAGCCACTGTGCCATCAATTGTCATCACTGTGCCATGCTATCAAACGCAGCCACTGTGCCATGCCAATAAACGCAGCCAGTGTGCCATCAATTGTCACCACTGTGCCATGCCATCAAATGCAGTCACTGTGCCATGCCATCAAATACAGCCACTGTGCCATCAATTGTCACCACTGTGCCATGCCATCAAACGCAGCCACTGTGCCATGCCATCAAACGCAGTCACTGTGCCATGCCATCAAACGCAGTCACTGTGCCATACCATCAAACACAGCCACTGTACCATTAATTGTCACCACTATGCCATGCAATCTAACGCAGCCACTGTGCCCATCAATTGTCCCCACTGTGCCAAATGTCACCACTGTGCCCTTTAATTGTTGCCACTGTGCCAATTGATGCCACTGTGCCCTTTAATTGTTGCCACTGTGCCCTTTGATTGTCACCACTGTGCCCTTTAATTGTCGCCTTTTGGGGGGGCGCAAATGAAAAAAACAAAACAATTGCAGCCTCACTGTGCCCATTAAATGCAGCCACTGTGCCATCAATTGTCATCACTCTGCCATGCCATCAAACGCAGCCACTGTGCCATCAATTGTCAATTGCCATGCCATCAAATGCAGTCACTGTGCCATGCCATCAAATGCAGCCACTGTGCCATCAATTGTCACCACTGTGCCATGCCATCAAACACAGCCACTGTGCCATGCCATCAAATGCAGTCACTGTGCCATGCCATCAAACACAGCCACTGTGCCATTAATTCTCACCACTGTGCCATGCCATCAAACGCAGCCACTGTGCCCATCAATTGTCCCCACTGTGCCAAATGTCACCACTGTGCCCTTTAATTGTTGCCACTGTGCCAATTGATGCCACTGTGCCCTTTAATTGTTGCCACTGTGCCCTTTGATTGTCACCACCGTGTCCTTTAATTGTCACCACTGTGCCAATTGATGCCACTGTGCCCTTTAATTGTCGCCACTGTGCCCATTGTCGCTACTCTGCCCATTGATTCCACTGTGCCCTTTAATTGTCACCACTGTGCCCTTTAATTTTCACCACTGTGCCCATTGTCGCCACTGTGCCCATTGATGCCTCTGTGCCCATTGTCTCCACTGTGCCCATTGTTGCCGCTGTGCCCTGTAAAATGCCCCTCTCCCCGCCCGTCACTTACCTTTCTGGGGGTCAGCCATCCTCCTTCCACGTCCCTCGATGTCTTCTCCCGTTCTCGATGATGCTTCAACCAATCAGGTTACCGGTAACCAGAATCGGTGAACCTGATTGGCTGAGACGCCTGTCAGTCTTATCCAAGGAACGCACTGCCGGTACGTCCCTTAGATAAGCATTCGGAAGCTGACTACAGACTGAGGGCTGTACTCAAAAAGCCTATCAGAACCGCTGGCTCTAATAGGCACTCCCACACAGCCAACCAGCTGCCGTTATTCAGGTGGCCGCCGCTCACCATCCGGCAATCTGTATAGTGGCCGAGGGTCTGCGGCAGAGACTTAGCCCCAAGTTCCGAGTGACATTCTGGCTTCCAGGCCTGTGAGAGAGGCCTGTCCAGGTGCGCTAAACCCATTTCGGCTGGAGTGGCGAAGTAAAGTGTCTTTGGAAGCAGGACTGTTTCCCATCTACCCTGAATCTGTTGTTCATCATTCTGCTATCTATTCACTCTTCACCCTTCTACTGTTAAACTGTTTTTAACCGGCTGGGTAATAAAAGCACAGAAAAGACACCTGTTGTGGACATTCCATTTACTACAACTCTCATCAAGTACCCTTCGGGGGTAGTGATACATAGGTTTTCGCTTTTAAAGTCCCTAAATATTTTACAACATGGAGAATGCAAGATATGGAATAGGATTCCCATGTATAGCATTATAGTAAGGGTAAAGTTGAGGAGATGAAGGGTATACACATTCCAGGTAGACCATTCTGCTGAAGGTCTCTCTTTGTTTGACAATTGAACAATTTACAGTTAGGCTTAAGCTTGCCAAACATGGCTCAGAGCCTCAGGGTTTTCGCCTTCAGCCCACTGGGTGAACAGGAGAAAATCAGTGGATTCCCCCATCTGCACTATGGATTTGATGGAAGAATCTCTAATGCTGGATATTGTATTCAGCAGGCACTCCACCTGCTGCAAAAAGCCTTGTCTCCTATTGAGTCAGTGTACACCACTGTGCTTCAGAAAAGCTAAAAAAAAGAGCTTTATGTGGCGCAATGTGGTGTGATGCTGTACACTGCATCACACTGCGCCGGGCAGAATTGACAACCTCCCACAACTTTTTTTTCTGACAGAACATGGAAAATTTACTGACAGAGCACATATTTACTGACAACCTAAAATAATGACATAACTCCTATTAGAAAGTAAAACAATTGATATTTAAACAGTATAAACACAATCTGTAAAAACTGACATTACCCATAACAGTAATTGGCCTGGTTTACATTTAAAAAGTCAACACAGCATGAGAAATTATAAGCCACCCTGCTGGGATACAGCATACAGGTGAAAAGCAAGTTCTGTTATGCATGCCAAAGAGAGCAATGGGCATGACCAGATTGCATCTAATAGTGGGCGTGGTCTAAAAGACGATGATTAAACAGAACTGTTTCCTGACCACCTACCTCTAAATGAACAAAGCAGCTGCTTGGGTGAGTACACGTTGCCATGGCCTCGGCTCGATGCTTAGCTTCATAGTGCAGCAATTTTAACTCGACATAAAGGCAACAGCGCTTGTCAAACTTGCCCATTGAGCTCAATGGTCAAATGCTTGGCTTGCGGTTGTGACACAATATTTTTAATGCAAAATTCCTATTCAGCTGGAGAAAAAAAAAACACATTCAGGAGGCATCAGTATCACCTCCTGCACTAACAGTTGGAGGGTCTCAAAGGGGCATTAAATACCGGGATTGTGCATTAAGTACAGAGTGCAGGGTTCAAGTGTGTGCTACATACATAGTGCAGGTTTCAGGGGTGCGCTGCATACAGAGTGCAGGGTTCAGGGTGCGCTTCATATAGAGTGCAGGGTTCAGTGGTGCGCTTCATACAGAGTGCAGGGTTTAGTGGTGCGCAGCATACAGAGTGCAGGGTTCAGTGGTGCACAGCATACAGAGTGCATGGTTCAGGGGTGCACTGGGTACAGAGTGCAGGGGTGTCACCTTTCCCCCCAAACCGCCCCCCTCCCTCAGTACAGTGCTCTACTTCCACCCTCAAATTCCCTTCCTTGACAGTTAGAGAACTGCGGCTCCGGAAAAGAAGCATAGGTTACTCAGGAGGAGAATGCAGTGTAGCTGTGGGGCCATGGGCAAAGGCTTCAGAAGCTATTGTTGCCAGACCATAAGGGGCATAGGGACTCCACCTCCCTAATCCATGCACCCGGCCACTAATCTACATGCAGTTCGCCGGATGCATGGATTTCAAAGGGGTTTCTTTTTTTTTAGCACATGATTAGAGCCTAATGCTCTAATTGGCTTCAATTGACTACCCCGCATCCTTGTCATCTGCTTCCTAAGGTAAGAAGGCTCCTGATCGCCGCCTTCCTGTCCGTCCCCTGTGCGGGGGTGATTGCGGCCTTCTCCTCTGTCTCCTGCTAAAGGGGTCATCACCCTCCTATTCGTTTCCCGTGGGTTCTTAAACTTGCTGAGCCAACACTAACCTGCCTGAAAAAAAGGACTGATTTATACTGACATAAAATTGCTATAATGAACATTTAGTGACACCTGTAAAAATCACAGATTTTTACTAACTCAGTCAATTTACTGACGGTTGGAAACCCTGGCGCTGGGGCCCACAAAGCTTAATAAAACGTGACTTGCTATTTTCAATAAACTTCCAACAAAAAAAAGTACAGTATATACTCGAGTATAAGCTGACTTTTTAAGCAATTTTATTTGTGCTGAAAAAGCCCCCCTTGGCTTATACTCGAGTATCCCGCTGTGTCATGCATTCAGACGGCAGATGTCCACTGTAACAAAGCCCCGCCTCCTCGTCCTCGTCCGTGATAGACGGAACACTGACTCACTGCTTGGAAACTGAATTAGTGTTCCGTCTATCACGGACGAGGAAGAGGAGGAGGCTTTGTTACAGTGGACGGCCACCGTCTGCAGTTAGGACTGCACGACACAGCGGACACAGCGGGAGATCAGGTACATGAGACATGCAGATGAGCACAGGGGGGCACAGTGAGGCTGCAGATGGGCACAGAGAGGCTGCAGATGGGCACAGTGAGGCTGCAAATGGGCACAGTGAATCTGCAAATGGGCACAGTAAGGCACAATGAGGCTGCACATGGGCACAGTGAGGCTGCAGATGGGCATTGTTGAGCCTCTTTTCCACTTACAGTAGCTGCTGCATTTCTCACCCTAGGCTTATACTCGAGTCAATAAGTTTTTCCATTTTTTTGTAAAAAAAATTGTAAATTTAGGTGCCTCGGCTTATTTTCAGTTCAGCTTATACTCGAGTAGATACAGTATTATTTGATTCTGCACTGTATCCTTGCAGGGCAGACCAGTGGCCAAGAGTTCAGTGCAGCTACCGGTGTGAAAAAGGCCTAAAATATATTTTTAAGCCCATGGCTTATTACATTGTCCTCTCAAGTATTTATATTTGTTCAATAACTTCTGATTGTTTAATAATTTAGATCTGCAGACAATTTAATTCCTCATATTAATATATATATATATATAGGGCCAGATTCAGGTAGGAGAGTGGATCTTTATTTTGGAGTAACGTTTGTCATTTACGTTACTCCGCCGAAACTTTAGGAGCAAGTACTGTTATTCACATAGCACTTGCTCCTAAAGTTGTGGCGGCGTAGCGAAAATGAGTCGGCGGAATTCAAATTGGGCGGGTAGGGGGTGTGTATTATTTAAACTAGGCGCAATCCCGCGGCGAACGTACTGCGCATGCGTCGACTGTCAGTGCGCATGCTCCAAATTCTGTCAGTGAACTTCAATGACGTCAATCCCCATTTACGGACGTTTTACGCAAACGACGCTAAACTTTTTAAATTCGACGCAATGACGACGGCCATACTTAACATAGGATACTCCACCTAGGGGGCATGTTTTTCTTTACGCCGCGTATCGCTTACGGAAACGTCGGAAAGTCACTGCGTCGGGCCCGCGTACGATCGTGAATTGCCGTCTCTCGCTGATTTACATATTCTTGGTGTAAATCAGCGGGAACGCCCCGCCCGAGCGCCCATTTTCAAATTGCAGTTCCGATACGACGGCGAAATACAATTACGCCGCTCGTATCTGAACTCAATCCCGGCGTATCTTGTTTTCTGCATACAGAAAACAGATACGACGGCTCAAAGTGAGAGTTATGCTGGCGAATCACTGATACTCCAGCGTAACTCTGCCTGAATCTGGCCCATATACTATACATTTACTTTCCAGAATATCTCATTGATTTTCAAAAAAGTTGGAAATATCTGAGGTTAATAATAAGTATTCAGTTCCGTTGACATAGGAAGTTTGGTTGGGTTACACTGTTATTTGTAGTATGTGTTGGTGTTCTGTGCATACTTTCTTTTACATGCCTGCTGCATTTTAGGAAAGAATCTCTGTACATCAGGGAGCAATGAGGACATTTTTCAGATTCTCGGGTCTGGTGTGGGATTAACCTGTCAGATTATCTGACATATCTGTGTTATCTCTACAAGAGCAAATGCAAAACATCGCTGCTAAAAAAACCTGAACAGGTTTACTTTGTACAAGATAAATACGGAATAAACATAAAAGCATTTAGCAAAAGCATAGATTTCTTTTTTACACAGATTAACATACTGTACATGAACAAAATACATAATCAATGCATAGCCGTGTAATATAGGTAAACCATTAGTGAGTTTCTTTTCCAAAAAAGTATCAGTATATGACATTGACATACTGTATTATCTAGAAATCACTGCAACATTAGCAAAGAAAAGTTTAGGACATTTGACTTATATCTCCTTCAAAACAATTACTTTTTTTTATTATTATTATTAACTAGGGCTGTGGAAATTAACTATTAATTCCTTGATTAATCATACATTTTTTTGATCAATCAAAATTCTTTTGATCGGTACTAGTGGTGCAACGGATCATAAATGATCCGTGAACCGAACAGGTCACCATATGCGGATCGGGACGCCACGTGATCCGCTGAGCTCCGCTGCTGCCTTGGCCTTAGCAAAGGCCGCGACTTCGTTCTAGCTTCCGGAACGGCAGCTATCTTGGTCAACCCGGCGGCAGCCTAGGTGAGCCTAGAGTGGCGTGCTGACGTCATCACCCGGCCTCAACTGCTTGTGTTCGGCGAGTTTCTCAGGTAAGACTAAGCAAGCACTAATCTTCCTATACAGTGGGGGGGATATGGACCATATTACAGTGAGGAGATGTCTGTGGATTACAGTGGGGAGATGTCTGTGGATATTACATTCAGGAGATGTCTGTGGATTACAGTGGGGAGATGTCTGTGGATATTACATTCAGGAGATGTCTGTGGATATTACAGTGGGGAGATGTCTGTGGATATTACAGTGGGGGAGAGGTCTGTGGATATTACATTCAGGAGATGTCTGTGGATATTACAGTGGGGAGATGTCTGTGGATATTACAGTGGGGAGATGTCTGTGGATATTACAGTGAGGAGATGTCTGTGGATTACAGTGGGGAGATGTCTGTGGATATTACATTCAGGAGATGTCTGTGGATATTACAGTGGGGAGATGTCTGTGGATATTACAGTGGGGGAGAGGTCTGTGGATATTAAAGTGGGGAGATGTATGTGGATATTACAGTGGGGAGATGTCTGTGGATATTACAGTGGGGAGATGTCTGTGGATATTACAGTGGGGAGATGTCTGTGGATATTACAGTGGGGAGATGTCTGTGGATATTAAAGTGGGAAGATGTCTGTAGATATTACAGTGGGGAGATGTCTGTGGATATTACAGTGGGGAGATGTCTGTGGATATTACAGTGGGGAGATGTCTGTGGATATTACAGTGGGGAGATGTCTGTGGATATTACAGTGGGGAGATGTCTGTGGATATTACAGTGGGGGAGATGTCTGTGGATATTACAGTGGGGGAGATCTCTGTAGATATTACATTGGGGGAGATGTCTGTGGATATTACAGAGGGGGAGATCTCTGTAGATATTACATTGGGGGAGATGTCTGTGGATATTACAGTGGGGGAGATGTCTGTGGATATTACAGTGGGGGAGATGTCTGTGGATATTACAGTGGGGGAGATGTCTGTGGATATTACAGTGGGGGAGATGTCTGTGGATATTACAGTGGGGAGATGTCTGTGGATATTACAGTGGGGAGATGTATGTGGATATTACAGTGGGGGAGATCTCTGTGGATATTACATTGGGGGAGATGTCTGTGGATATTACAGTGGGGGAGATCTCTGTGGATATTACATTGGGGGAGATGTCTGTGGATATTACAGTGGGGACTATATATGGTGGTGATCCAAAAAATGTATGTGCGTTATAATTAATCGAAATGAGTCAATTAATCCATTAAAAAAACGATTAATCCAACACGAAAATTTTAATCAGTAACAGTCCTTTTATTAACTGAATATTGCTAATTTTGTCCAGGGAATTGTTAAAATATGAAAATATAAGCATACAAAAATTACTCTACAACTGGCTTTAAAAATAAATGGCAAGCTTGGCTGAATCACCCTAGAGCAGTGATGGTGTACCTTGGCACCCCAGATGTTTTGGAACTACATTTCCCATGATGCTCATGCACTTTGCAATGTAGTTGAGCATCATGGGAAATGTAGTTCCAAAGCATCTGGGGTGCCAAGGTTCGCCATCACTGCCCTAGAGCTTCCAATCACTTAAAGAATTGTGACCTACAATACTGATTTTTTTTTTTTAACCACTTAAAGCGGAGGTTCACCCTAAAAAAAAATTCTAACATTACATTGAGCCGAGTTGTGCTAATGAAATTATGCTGACCTTTTTTATTTTCTTCCCACACATAGTGTTTTATCCATAGTTTCACCGCGGCTCCCGGGTAGGTAATCGTGCGGGACTGGACGTTCCTATTTACATGCCAATTGATTGACATGCTTCCCACCGGCGCATACAGCGCGTCACGACTTGCCGAAAGAAGCCAAACGTCGGTGCGCAGGCGCCGTATAGAGCCGACCTGACGTTCGACCTCTTTTGGCAAGTCGTGACGCGCTGTATGCGCCGGTGGGAAGCATGTCAATCAATTGGCATGTAATTAGGAATGCCCAGTCCCGCACGATTACCTACCCGGAAGCCGCGGTGAAACTATGGATAAAACACTATATACGGGAAGAGGATAAAAAAGGTCAGCAAAATTTCATTAGCACAACTCGGCTCAATGTAATGTTAGAATTTTTTTTTAGGGTGAACCCCCGCTTTAAGGACCGAGCCTCTATATTTAGATGTGGTGTTTACAAGTTAAAAACATTTTTTTTGCTAAAAAATTACTTCGAACCCCCAAACATTATACATTTTTTTCTAAAACACTAGAGAATAAAATGGAGGTCATTGCAATACTTTTTTTCACACCGTATTTGCGCAACTTGCACACCGTATTTGCGCAAAAATATTTTTGGGGAATAAATACACTTGTTTGAATAAAAAAATAAGACAACAGTAAAGTTAGTCCACTTTTTTTTATATTGTGAAAGATAATGTTACATCGAGTAACAACGCTTCAAAATTGCGCCCGCTTGTGGAATGGCGACACACCCTTACACCCTTACCCTTAAAAACCTCCATAGGCGACGTTTAAAAAATTATACAGGTTGCATATTTTGAGTCACAGAGGAGGTCTAGGGCTAGAATTATTGCTCTCGCTCTAATGATCGCGGCTATAACTGTGTGCTTTGAACACCGTTTTCATATGCAGGCGCTGCTCACGTATGCGTTTGCTTCTGCGCACAAGCTCGTCGGGACAGGGTGCTTTTTTTCTTATTTATTTAACTTTTTTTTACACTGTTTTTGCAAAAAAAATAATTTGGGTCACTTTTATTCCTATTACAAGTAATGTAAACCTCCCTTGTAATAGAAAAAAGCATGACGGGTCCTCTTAAATATGAGATCTATGGTCAAAAAGACCTCCGATCTCATATTTAGACTAAAATGCAATAAAACAAGAAAAAAAGCGGCGGAGGGCATGGGAGAGTGGCGGGAGGGGGGACCCCTCTCCCACCGCCGATAATGGTGATCTCGCAGCAAATCTGCCACAGAGACCACCATTATCATAAACCGGACCTCCGTCTGAAGAGATTGGTACCTGGGTTGTGGCAGCAGCTGCTTCCACAACCGAGATATCCCTCTTCAAATTACGTATATAGCCGTGCGGCGGTCCGGAAGTGGTTATGTTTAAAATATTTAAGGAATAAAACCAAAGGAAGAAGACATGTTGAAGATTTTTAATAAAGAACTTGTAAAAACCGTCTCTTGATTTTATTTACACTTCACAGCCTTTTTTGGGGTGAATGGGTAGGGGTACAACATACCCCATACTTATTCACATGCGGGGCTGGGATCTGTGGATTTTGGGGGGCCCACTTCGATTTTTGGCAAAGGGGTTCCCCTCAAAATCCATACCTAAGGGTCTGGTGTGGTCTTGGGGGGGGCCTTGTTTTTTTTATGATTTTGGCATGGAGTTCCCTTTCAAGAACCATACCAGACTCAAAGGGCCTAGAATAGACCTGAGTGGGACCCCATGGCGTGTTTTTTTTTTCATTTTGATGTGGGTTTCCCCTTCAAGTTCCTCAGAGCACGAGTCGCATGCCACAAGTCGGATCATGATTATCTGACTTGGATGTGACTTACACAGGGCTTTTTTTCTCAAACAATAGGTGCTGGAACTTAACCACGGCCCCACAAAACCCTTATGCCGCGTACACACGTTCGTTTTTTGCGATGAAAAAAAAACCGACGTTTTCTGTGAAGTAAAAAACGACGTTTTTGAAACGTCACTTTTCAAAGACAATTTTGCATACACACCATCGTTTTTTCACAAAAAGCGAGGTTACGTTCACCACACTTTTCCATTGAAGCTCGCTTCATAACTAGCTTCTGGGCATGCGCGGGTTGAAAAACGTTGTTTTGAACGACGTTTTTGCTACACACGGTGACTTTTTGTGAAACAAAAAACGACGTTTTGAAAAACGACAAAAAAAATTCAAGCATGTTGGAATTTTTTTTTGGTCGTTTTTTTTAAGACAAAAAACGACGTTTAGCCCACACACGATCAATTTAAATGACGTTTTAAAAAACGTCGTTTTTTTTTCATCGCAAAAAACGACCGTGTGTACGCGGCATTAGGGCTTCATGCTTTTCAGTCCGTTACCAGTGTGATGAATGTGCTATCTCCATTACGAGCACTAGTTTTACTAGAACAAGTGCTCCTGTCTCGCGTTTTTTTTTTCCCTTGGAAAAGCATACACACAAGCTGTTTTCGCGATGGAAAAAAAACGCCGGGAATCATGACGGCTTGCTGGCAGATTTCTCGTTGGGAAAACCCATTGTGTGTATGAGGCATTAGGCTATAGAATAGCATGGAGAGGCAAAAAAACACCTGACGCACCTTAAAGCAGCTGTAAAAACGCCCTGTGTGCATGGGGACATAGAGTCGCATTACAAGTCGCAGCCCATTGTTTTCAATGGCATCTGTTTAGATCGGTGCAACTTAAAGTTGCAGCAACTTTAAAAAGGTGCCTACAATACAGTACTTTAATGCAACTTTTGATGTGTCCAGAGAGTGCAAAGTCGGATCAAAGTTGCGCTGGAAATCATGTGACTTTGGAGTTCTGCAAGTGTGAATGGATCTTTAGTGTTACTGAGGTGACTGAACCCCACTATACATTTCTGGCAGGTTGCTGGATGTACCTACAGAATTACTTTATTGGGGCTTGTACACACGGACCGGTGCACTGGTGTACATTGTGTGGGGACAGTAAAAGGTGATGTGATCTGTTGTTACACTGCATTGCGCTGTTTACCGCTTCCATTCGTAACCCCTTCATGACAGTGCATGAGATGAATTCAGGTGCACCCGACCCACGGACATTTGAACCCCTTTAGAGCCGGCGGTTAGGATTCTTGGGATAACAACTGATGCAGCTAAGAAGGTGCTCGGGTTTAGCTGTTACCCCAGGGGGCTTTTACACTGGATCGTGTGCTAGCAGGACCGGAAAAAATGTCCTGCTAGCCGCATCTTTACAGCGGTGAAGAAGCGGTGTGTATACTGCTCCTCCACCGCTCCCGCCCATTAAAATCAATGGGACAGCGCGGCTATACCGCCGGCAATGCGCCTCTGAGAAATTAGCGGTAAAGCGCCGCTAAAAATAGCGGCGCTTTACCACCACCGCACCTCCCACCCCAGTGTGAAAGGGGCTTAAGTCGTGGCCGCAAATGTAAACAGTGTTCAAACAACACAGAGCGAGTGATGTGTAATGTAAAGGCATCCAGAGGTGTCGGGGCTGTGTAAGTTAAAGGGGAGGTTCACCCTCCAAACAAGCATTGGAGCCCACCCACCCGACTGGCAGTATGCCGGTGTTTTTTACTTTTTTTTCTATACATACCTTATTACGGGCTCTCTTCCCCTCCGGCGGTCCCACAGGACTCGGCGTTTACAATCACAGGCTGTGATTGACGTCCCTCTGCTTGGCGCAAACAGCAGGTCACGAGTTGCCGAAGGAACCCGAACGTCGCTGCACAGGCGCCGTATAGGGCCGCACTGGAGTTCGGGTTCCTTCGGTATCTTGTGACGCGCTGTCTGCGCCGGGCTGAGGGACGTCAATCACAGCCTGTAATTGGAAACGCCCAGTCACGCGCGATCGCCGGAGGGGACGAGAGCCCGTAATAAGGTATGTATAGAAAAAAAAAAACACTGCCGATCGGGTGGGTGGGCTCCAATGCATGCCTGAAATTTGTTTGGAGGGTGAACCTCCACTTTAAAGGAGGCCAGAGGTGCGGGGGCTGTGTAAGTTAAAGGACGCCAGACGCAAGATCCCTGTAATGTAGTGTTGGGATCTATCAGTGCTGTGTAATGTAGTGTAGGGATCTCTCTGACAGTGCTGTGTAATGTAGTGTAGGGATCTCTCTGTCAGCGTTGTGTAATGTAGTGTAGGGATCTCTCTGTCAGTGCTGTGTAATGTAGTGTAGGGATCTCTCTGTCAGTGCTGTGTAATGTAGTGTAGGGATCTCTCTGTGAGTGCTGTGTAATGTAGTGTAGGGATCTCTCTGTCAGTGCTGTGTAATGTAGTGTAGGGATCTCTCTGACAGTGCTGTGTAATGTAGTGTAGGGATCTCTCTGTGAGTGCTGTGTAATGTAGTGTAGGGATCTCTCTGTGAGTGCTGTGTAATGTAGTGTAGGGATCTCTCTGTCAGTGCTGTGTAATGTAGTGTCGGGATCTATCAGTGCTGTGCTGGGATCTGTCAGTGCTGTGTAATGTAGTGTTGGGATCTATCAGTGCTGTGTAATGTAGTGTTGGGATCTATCAATGCTGTGCTGGGATCTGTCAGTGCTGTGTAATGTAGTGTTGGGATCTATCAGTGCTGTGTTGTGATCTGTCAGTGCTGTGTAATGTAGTGTTTGGATCTATCAGTGCTGTGCTGGGATCTGTCAGTGCTGTGTAATGTAGTGTTGGGATCTATCAGTGCTGTGTAATGTAGTGTTGGGATCTATCAATGCTGTGCTGGGATCTGTCAGTGCTGTGTAATGTAGTGTTGGGATCTATCAGTGCTGTGTTGTGATCTGTCAGTGCTGTGTAATGTAGTGTTGGGATCTATCAGTGCTGTGTTGTGATCTGTCAGTGCTGTGTAATGTAGTGTTGGGATCTATCAGTGCTGTGTAATGTAGTGTTGGGATCTATCAGTGCTGTGTTGTGATCTGTCAGTGCTGTGTAATGTAGTGTTGGGATCTATCAGTGCTGTGTTGTGATCTGTCAGTGCTGTGTAATGTAGTGTTGGGATCTATCAGTGCTGTGTTGGGATCTGTCAGTGCTGTGTAATGTAGTGTTGGGATCTATCAGTGCTGTGTTGTGATCTGTCAGTGCTGTGTAATGTAGTGTTGGGATCTATCAGTGCTGTGTTGTGATCTGTCAGTGCTGTGTAATGTAGTGTTGGGATCTATCAATGCTGTGCTGGGATCTGTCAGTGCTGTGTAATGTAGTGTTGGGATCTATCAGTGCTGTGTTGTGATCTGTCAGTGCTGTGTAATGTAGTGTTGGGATCTATCAGTGCTGTGTTGTGATCTGTCAGTGCTGTGTAATGTAGTGTTGGGATCTATCAGTGCTGTGTAATGTAGTGTTGGGATCTATCAGTGCTGTGTTGTGATCTGTCAGTGCTGTGTAATGTAGTGTTGGGATCTATCAGTGCTGTGTTGTGATCTGTCAGTGCTGTGTAATGTAGTGTTGGGATCTATCAGTGCTGTGTTGTGATCTGTCAGTGCTGTGTAATGTAGTGTTGGGATCTATCAGTGCTGTGTTGGGATCTGTCAGTGCTGTGTAATGTAGTGTTGAGATCTATCAGTGCTGTGTTGGGATCTGTCAGTGCTGTGTAATGTAGTGTTGGGATCTATCAGTGCTGTGTAATGTAGTGTTGGGATCTATCAGTGCTGTGTTGTGATCTGTCAGTGCTGTGTAATGTAGTGTTGGGATCTATCAGTGCTGTGTTGGGATCTGTCAGTGCTGTGTAATGTAGTGTTGGGATCTATCAGTGCTGTGTTGTGATCTGTCAGTGCTGTGTAATGTAGTGTTGGGATCTATCAGTGCTGTGTTGGGATCTGTCAGTGCTGTGTAATGTAGTGTTGAGATCTATCAGTGCTGTGTTGTGATCTGTCAGTGCTGTGTAATGTAGTGTTGTGATCTATCAGTGCTGTGTTGTGATCTGTCAGTGCTGTGTAATGTAGTGTTGGGATCTATCAGTGCTGTGTTGGGATCTGTCAGTGCTGTGTAATGTAGTGTTGAGATCTATCAGTGCTGTGTTGGGATCTGTCAGTGCTGTACCGTTCTGTGTATCTCTCAGATCTCAGAGTTGCTCGGAGTTGAAGTTTGGGAAGTTTGTTGTATTTGTTGTTAGAATGTTGGATCAGCTGGTCGGCAGAGGACGCGCTGTGATTGGCTGAATATTCTCCCGTGGAGGAGGACACCCAGCTGATCCATCACTGGACTCGGCCCCGCCCCTCCTCCCGAAGTTTAATTGATGAACCCCCCTCCCCCTCCCCTCCAATGAAGAGTTGCCCTCCGTAGGTCCGGCCGGTATAAAGCTCCTTCCTCCCGCCTTCCTCTTCTGCACTCTCCCCCCCTCAGCACTCACAGACCCCGCCGCACCTCACCCCGCACAGACTGCACCTCACCGCTCCATCCCGCACCAGACTTGCAGCACCGGGGACGAGGAGACACTTTCTGTACCGGCAGAGGAGCCAAACACCCGCCACCGTGGACTCAGCTGAGGACTCCGCCGCTGGTTTATACACCATGACTACCCTGAAGACAGACAGCGAGCACAACAATAACCTGGAAGAAGAGGTGAGTGTCAGCTCCTCTGCCCAGACACTTCCCCCACCCTGACCTCACTGGAGGAGCCCCCTAGTGCTGGGCTCAGCTCTCACCTTTCCATTATACAGAAAGTCATTTCTATTGCCACTTTCAGGGTTTTATTCCTAGAATTGTTTTCCTAACAATCTGATAACTTTAGTATAATGGAGTGCTGTCCATAAATTGCCCCTTGCTGACTGATTACACTCACTACAATTACACTATGGGGGTCACCATGTACAACCTTGAGGTGATGGGACTGGTCCCCCCTATAGTATAGGAGGTGATGGGACTGGTCCCCCCTATAGTATAGGAGGTGATGGGACTGGTCCCCCCTATAGTATAGGAGGTGATGGGACTGGTCCCCCCTATAGTATAGGAGGCGATGGGACTGGTCCCCCCTATAGTATAGGAGGCGATGGGACTGGTCCCCCCTATAGTATAGGAGGCGATGGGACTGGTCCCCCCTATAGTATAGGAGGCGATGGGACTGGTCCCCCCTATAGTATAGGAGGCGATGGGACTGGTCCCCCCTATAGTATAGGAGGCGATGGGACTGGTCCCCCCTATAGTATAGGAGGCGATGGGACTGGTCCCCCCTATAGTATAGGAGGCGATGGGACTGGTCCCCCCTATAGTATAGGAGGCGATGGGACTGGCCCCCCCTATAGTATAGGAGGCGATGGGACTGGCCCCCCCTATAGTATAGGAGGCGATGGGACTGGCCCCCCCTATAGTATAGGAGGCGATGGGACTGGCCCCCCCTATAGTATAGGAGGCGATGGGACTGGCCCCCCTGTAGCGTAGGAGGCGATGGGACTGGTCCCCTACATTACAATGCATGTCACTTTAAAGGATCACTAAAGGAAATATTTTTTTTTTTTTTTTAGCTAAATGGCTTCCTTTACCTTACTGCAGTACTGGTTTTGTGTCCTTATTTTTGCTTTGAAGTTGCTGTAATCCTGCTCTGTTCTCCACACTTCCTGCGTGTCTGCTCCCTTAACCACAGTGCTGGGAGCTTTCTCATGATGGTTTAAGCTGTCATTACTGTGTGTCTAAAACTTCCCAGAACCAATCAGATTAATTTTAAAAACAAAACACTTCCCTGGATTTGTTTTTTTATTCTGTATGTCTATTTCTACTTTGCAGAAACATGAAGCCAGTTCAAAAGTGAAACTAACCTGCAGGCACATTATATGATTGATATTTATCTATTTTTTAATCATTTTGAAAAGGAATCGGTTAACTTTTATGTCTCTATACCCTGTAAACAGTCATTTCAGCAAAAAAAGTTTTCCTTTAGTGACCCTTTAAGTCTCCCTATGTGCTGATCTGTACAATCTCCTCCAAGGTGACCATACAATCAGATTGTAAAATCTTCTACAAGAACTATGACAAGCCTACATATCAATTAGTATTTAGTCTGGCAGGATCTTGCGCAATAGCTGATGGTAGGGCTTGGATTGTATATGACCATGCACTATATAATCTGATTGTACAACTTTAAGTTTTGGTTGACACCTTTTGTTTGTCTATTGGCTTGGCAGCCTATTTGCTTAAATGGGCTGCTGTACCTGCATCCCTGACCATCCCTCCCACCTTTTAGGGATGCATGGTGCTCTGGCATTGTCCTCACGCACCTTTAAAATGTGCTGTTTTCCAGAGAACAAAGAATTGATGTCCCACATGTGATGACAAGCAGTGCGTTTTGGCTGCAGGTGCTGCAACATGTACCACATGTATGTAGTGAGGTCCTGCCAGCATTTGAATAAACTGAAGATGGCCGATGGGTGTCTGCCTGTTACATAGTTTTGGTAACTCTTAGGGCCAGTTCACACTCGATGCGTTTCTGTTAAAGTTTTTTTTTTGTTTCTGCACTAAAAATGCATGCCCTGTGTTTTCCATGTATACCAATGGCTCTAGTTCACACCATGGAGTCAGTTTCCGGTGCAGACACTGATTGGAAACTGATTGCATGGTGTGGACTAGAGCCAATGGAATACATAGAAAACACGGGGCATGCATTTTGTGCAGAACAAAGCACACGGAACTGCATCTGGTGTGAACTGGCCCTGAAGGAAATTGTACAAGCCAACTTTTAGATTTATCAAAGTTCTAATATGAAGAGCCACCTAATCTACTCACTGAAACTGTAGACAATCGGACAGGCCTAGTAGCTGTAAATCTAAAGGAGATTGTTGTAATGTGTATGGTGAGCTTTAGCCCTGGTTTACATCAGTGTGGTTTTGAAGCTGTGAAGCAAACTGGTGCGATTTCACATGCATTTTGCTGATATCCAACTTTTGTTTAGCAGATTTTAATCCAAGTTGTATAAATAATGCACTTTTCACTTGAGTTGCAGTGATTTGAATGGCTCCATTGCCACAAATTGAGTGCAACTTTGAACGGTCAATTTGCACTGTTGTGAACCAGGGCTAAGGGTCTACATGTTACAATCTTTGTACAATTTATCTTAAGGTTTATTGAAACTTTAATTTGAGAATTTACCTAAACTATCCATTCATGTTAATCGGCCAGGTTTTTGCACTAGTATTGGTGAATCTTTGGCTGGTCTAAAACTGTACAATCTTGCTGTGAAACTGGGCACAGGTCAAAATTCCAGCTGCATTTCATTCTGTGTAGGGGCACCCTGGTTCTCAAGTTTATCGATCACATCAGTATAAGCAGTCTGCTGGGTTTCTCCCAAACCATTAGTGCCACTGGCTACAGCGCCCCCCCTGCAGAACAGTTGCGCTGTGGGAGAATTGCTCAAACTCTTTCCACTGAGGGTGGAAAATTTCATAATCTATGGCCTGCCTTACGTGTGGTGAGATATGGATCTACCAGGCACTGGTGGAAAGGCCTGCCTAGAATTGGTTAACAAACACTGGGTCCTCATGGCTTTTATAAACCTAAAGCTGATTTTAGACATTGGGGTTGCTTCATGGAGGGCTTATTTTATTTTTTAGTAAGCTTAAATGATTTAAGCTGAAGTTGCAAGCTGGCTACCCTTTACATATGCACCAGGTTAGTTTTTGCACTCCAATTCTGGATGTTTCTGCATACGTGTTTGCTACGTTTCAGTGTTTTTTTTTTTTTTTTTTTGTTTTTTTTTTAATGTAGTGTTTTTTAATATACTAGGGTACAGTCCAGGATACAATGCAGCACTTTTTTTTCTGTAACTGACCACTGGTGGAAACCATACAATTTACTTTCCACACCTTTTTGATGCAGAAAAAAATGCACCATGTGCGTGTGGAGTGTACTAGCCCTTAGTAGGTAAATCCATTGTAACATGCATGATGACCCTTTAGAGTGATCTGGCACAGCAACACTCGGTCTGGGGGGGGATGTACAGTGGAATGACTTAGTTTGGTGCAGATCCTTCCATTAAAAGGTGAATATTGTGTAATTCTGCCAGTTTCTTCAGTTGCCACAAAGTTAGAGTTGCCATGTGTTAGTGTTTACACTTTGTGTTTGTAATCTTTCTGTGTTGTGTTGATATAAGAACTTTCCTCCTGTTTCTAATAAATGTGTTCCTGTTTAGCACCTGCAATTCCTCGTCTGTCACTGTGGATGTAAGCAGAACTCTGAGTCGTCTTCTATGAACCTTTTAATCCATTTATAATGCTTGTATAGTTGTATCAGTTTCAATACTATGGAGGGCCGCTTGTCTTATAACCAGGGCCATCCTATTGGTTAGGGGTGTTTTGGTGTCCGGTTTAACCACTTAAATACCAGCCATTTTCACCCCCTTCCTGCCTTGACTAGTTTTCTGCGCTATCGCACTTTGAATGACCATTGCATGGTCATACAACACTGTACCCAAATTTAATTTTTTCTTGCAAATAGAGCCTTCTTTTGGTGGTATTTGATCACCTCTGCAGTTATGTTTTTTGCACTATAAACAAAAGACCGATAAGTTGAAAAACCTTTTACTTTTTGCTGTAATTATCCCAACTTAAAAAAAAACTTTCCTCCGTTTAGGCAGATATGTATTATACATATTTTTGGTAACTTATGTTGTAATGGTGGCAATCTGATTTTTTTTTGTGACTTTTTTACACTATTTCATTTATACAGCGATCAGTGCTATAAAATGCACTGATTCCTATATAAATGTGACTGACAGGGAAGGAGTTGACACTAAGGGGTGATCAAGAGGTTAAATGTTTCCTAGGGAGTGATTCTAATTGTGGGAGGAGGGGACTCGCAAGTAAAGACTGATCCATGTGCTCGCAGTACAAAGAACACGATCGGTCTTTCTCCTGACAAGACATGGATCTGTGTATTTGCGTACACATCCAGGTTCCTGGCTCTGTTGCCGAACGTCAAGGCTGGCACGGCTCCCCAGGAAGTCATGTGACGCCTGCCAAGGATGGGAGATCCCTCCTGCCGATGTCGTAGGGAAGTGGTTAAGATGCCTCAAAGCGCAGTCCAATTTTTCAGTATGTTGCAGTAACCCATTTCAACCTCTTGCATCTTTTGCACTGACCCTACTTGGTGGATAAACTTTCAAGAATTGTGTATTATGGGGTTGATTCTCTAAAACTGGAGCGTGTAGTCTGATCTGGATAGACCAGCTTCAAGGTTTTAGCTCCTGTTCACACAGGTGTGACTTGACAGAGCTGAATTGCATGTCGGACCCTATTGGCAATGGAGCAGTTCAAATCAGTGCGACTGACATTGGTGCTGCACCAATTTAAACAAAAGGTTCCTACACTATTTGTGATTTCAGCTGTGACTTGCATACATCTGTGCATAAAGCGGTGCAGATGTCCGGCAAGTAGCCTCTGAAATCGTACTGACCTGCTACTTTGCCATTGTGCTACTTTATTTGATTTCAAAGTAGCATTCAGTGTGGAGCAGGGCTAATGTCAAAGCTTAACTGAACACACTGAAGTTAGAAGCTGGCTACCAAGCACAGCTGTACCAGACTTTGCACTGCAGTTTTAGTAAATCTATCCTTGGGTGCATCATGTGATCACATCTTATCCCAACCACTTTTTCAACGAACTACAAGATTAATAAATCCTTGTTTTTTAGCCGACCATACAGTGACCAGTAGATTTTCAAACTTCCATTTGCACAATTTCTCAGTATATTTAATTTAACAAATGTTGTTTAGAATTCCCTCAATTAAGTTTGCTTTTTAACATTTAGTTCTGGAGCAAATTTACATTACAGAATGTAATCCACATACACTGTTAAATTTTAGATATTTTTCATACAGCTTCACATTTTCTCATCACTGGTTGAAAAATTAAAGCTAGTTTGACCCTAATCTAACCTTCCTCAAAACAAATGTAGTGTATGGCCAGCCACTAGTTGACTAATCTGGCTGCAGTTGATTTACTAAAACTGGAGTGCAAAATCTGGTGTAGCTGTGCATGGTAGCCAATCTGCTTCAAACTTCATCGTATTCAGTTGAGCTTTGACAACCTGGAAGCTGATTAGTTTCTATGCAGAGCTGCACCAGGTTGTGCAATCCAGTTTTAGTAGATCAACTGCAACAAGCTTAACCAGCTAACCAATGGGCTTTCTGCAACTGCTGAAAATTGTTTGAAGTGTTGCACAGTTACAATTTTGAGCCTTTTTTTTTGGTAGGAATATTTACAATGTAACAAAGTAAATTGTTATGCATAGGTTTTTATTAGTGACCGTGTGGGTTTTTCATCTGTATGTAAATATTGCTTTTGAAAATCTTTGCCCATACATTGCACCTCCTTTTGATGCTTGTATCAATGTGTGTGATTTATAGCGATTTCTTGCCTTATCTGGATGGTCTTCTGGGTACTAGTAGCCCTTCCTGGAATATTTGTCTGGACAACCCCATGCCATCCAATCACCAGACTGCATTGACTTACCAGGATAGTTTATTTACTTTTTTTTGAGGCACTAGCCTTTTTTTTGGGGGGGGGGGGGGCTTCCTTTAGACAGTAAGTACATGGCATTGGTCTTCACTGTAAGCTGCATTTGCATGCACTTATATGGTGTGAACCGGGTTCACAAGAATTTCTCTTGTACCCTTTGTACCCCATCTATAACTTACACTTGCTGTTTAAAATGCAACTCAATAGACAAGGTTTAAAGCGGCCCCCACACTTTAAGGGTGATCTGATTTTAGTTTTTGGTTGATGAAAAGGTGTTTCTGGGTGTCATTACTACATGTTCACCTCATTTTGATGTCCTATGCTAGTCTAGCTCTAATTTGAGTGTAAGATTGAATGTAAAACAATGTAATTAAGGCAAGAGTGACTTGAAAGATCTGGTACACTTATTGCTTGATTGTGATCACTCAATCTCAGCTGAAAACTATACATTTTAACACAAGGTCATAGTATGCCTGTCTGAGGCTAGCTCACTTTGTCTTTAAAGTGACATTAAGGCTTTTTTTTCAGGTGAAGTAGAATCAGTCAAACAGCCACCTGCTCAGTAGGGGGTCTTTGCACTGGGCAGGTAGTTGGCGGGTCTGTGTCCCCACGGGCATGCAGCGGCTTGTTATCCTAGTCAGGATTACACAACCACTGTGCTGATATCATCTTGCTATATGATGGGGCATAGAGTGGTTAAAGAGATGTAATTCAAAAGGTTGTGTAAAGAACCTTACTTTTTATATGGGGGTCATGTTTAGTACTCGCCAATACCTACTGCAATTTTTGTTTAATGATTTGTACCACTGATGGATGAATTGTAAAGTTTTTACAATGACTATTTATTTTGTGAAACATTCAAATATAATGAACAAAGTTAAGATAAATTGGGGAAAGAGAATGAGTTAATAAGGCCAATTGGAATAAGGGGTTTAACAGTAACTATTGAACCACTTGAGGCCCTCTCCACATGTAGGACATCCCTCAAGCACAAAATTGGGATGTGTCCGCACCACAAAAGCCAACAGGATGGGTCCTGTCTGATGGCTGACAGAACCCGTCACTCACAGGAGAGGCAGAAAGTCAGTCTGACTCATGTAAACAAGGCAGACTGCCATTCTGTCAAAGGAGCTAGCAGGCAAAAGGGTTAAAATTCCCCCTTGTTGATGTGCTTCGGCAGCACTGCCCATTGACTTCATACACTGCTCCTTGGCTGCAAAGATGCAGGATTTTTTTTTTTTTTTTTTTTTTTTTTTTAGATGGCCTGCAGCTATAACTGCTTCGCCAGGATGTTGGTATATCTGCATTAAATGGCATAGTTCTTCTCATTCAGTTGATTCTGCAACCCTGTTTTGGGTTGTATGGTACAGAAGTTTGAAATATGCCATGCTTTTTGAAAATTGCCTGCTATCACCTGTATATTCAGTTCCCTCTCCTGTGTGCAGTTTGTCAACTTGTACCTTGAGCCAAATACTGTTCAAGTTTCTCTGGTACTTAATTTTTAAGTATTGTATACCTGGAGTAATGCCTATAAAAGTGAGTACCTTTCCTGGAGTCTTTTTCCATTGTCAGGACTTCTGTGTCCAAGTTATCTGACGTGTGTAAATGCAGTTTAAATGTTTCGGTTTTTTGTTTTCCTCAACGGTATTAAAAACCTCTTTTGAAGTACAGTTAACTAGTAGTTTTAGCCTTTGCAAGAAAAAAACCTTTGTTATAAGCTGAGGTACCTAATTTTACCACAAAAAAAATGGGGAAAAACATATTAACCTGAGTATAAGCCAAGAATGCAGCAGCTACTGTAAGCAGAAAAGGGGGTCAACAATGCCCATTTGAATGCCTCACTGTGCCCATTGCTACCTTACTGTTCCTGAAATTGAGAGGCTATGGGCATCCATTGTTTAACCACTTGCTTACTGGGCACATATACCCCCCTCCTGTCCAGGTGAAATTTGCTCCCAAACTTTTTTTTCCCCCACAAGTAGAGCTTTCTTTTGGTGGTATTTGATCACCTCTGCGGTTTTTATTTGCGCTATAAACAAAAGCGACAATTTTGAAGAAAATACTATTTTACTTGTTGCTATAATAGCCCAATTTAAAAAAAACTTTTTTTTTTCAGTTTAGGCCGATACGTATTCTTGGTAAAACGCAATAAGTGACTGTTTTGTTTTTTTTTACTAGAAATGGCGGCAATCCTTTTTTTTTTTTTTTTGGGACTGCGACATTATGGCACACTTTTGACACATTTTTTAAGGCCATTCATTTCTACTGTGATCAGTGCTATAAATATGCACCAATTACCGTATAAATGTGACTGGCATTGAAGGGGTTAACACTAGGGGGTAGGGGTTAAATGTGTACCCTGCATAGTGTTCTGACTGGGTAGGTGACCGATCTGTGTCCCTATGTACAAGGGACATGGATCGGTCTCCTCTCTCCATGACAGGATGCTGTCTGTGAGCCGGCATTGAGAGATGATCTCATATGTTTACATTTGAGATCATCTCTCATTGGCCGCATAGATCACATTGCAAACAGCCACTCTGGCCGTTCACGGCGATCTGTAATTGGCTGTGTCCAAGGGACACGGCCAACACAGAATTTCCCTGCTCGGGAGCGCGCGTGGGAATCAAGCAAAGGGAGGACGTCCTCCTGGATTTTCAGGTCCATGCTGTAGCCGTCATTCAGCTATAGCGCGGGCCTCAAGTAGTTAAAACTTGTAGCCTCCTCCTGGTCCCTTCCATGGTAGGTGTTTATCATCAGACAGTTCCACCTATCACGGATGCCCCCTTGTCCGAGGGTGAAAAGGCATCTGTGATTGGCTGAACGGTGTCTGCTGGGATGGGTGAGGATGAAAGAATGTTCTTGATA
This sequence comes from Rana kukunoris, assembly GCA_029574335.1. Taxonomy (NCBI): domain Eukaryota; kingdom Metazoa; phylum Chordata; class Amphibia; order Anura; family Ranidae; genus Rana; species Rana kukunoris. The sequence continues at coordinate 91,961,595 of CM056051.1, forward strand.
GGCGTTTCTCAGCAAACAGTTCCGCCTGTCACAGAAGAGACCAGGAGGAGACTGCAAGTTTTAAATGATGGACGCCCGCAGCCTCTCAATTTTAAGTACTGACTCAAGTATAAGCTGGGGGTGTTTTCAGCCCAAAAAAAATTAATCTTTGCTTGTTCTCGCGTATATATACAGTAATCTTGGAAGGTCACTACATTGCCTTGTTTTGGGAGCTGTTTGAAAACTATCTGGTTAGTAAAGGGCAAGGACATGGATACTGGTGAACGTACTCTGGGGAATATAACTGTCAAGAACCATCTCCTATTCTGGTTCCATCATTTGCCCATTGGCTGTGGGTTTTTTTATTTTATTTTTTTACTTCTGGTCAAGGTTAATGAAGACTTTTTTTTTTTTTCTCTAAATGTGACTTTTGAATGCACATGCCTACAAAGATGCAGTGTGCCTTTTGGATTGGAAACTATCTTCATCTGAAGGAAAATCTGTTTCTTCAGATTTTTGGCCTATTGTAGTTTTTTGCATTCTAACTTTTTAGTCTGCAGTTTGCTTTATAAAAGACCTTGTTTCTTTCACACACTTGTGTTGCTTGTTACTGTTTTTTTCGATTTCATTTTTAAAAGTGGACTGTGACAAGCGTTTTCACTAATGCTTTGTTTTAAGCTTGTTCATCTACAAGCTTGCTCTTAACATTCCAATGTGCATCTGGGCATGCATCTAGTGTTGGCAAGTGCTTCATGGCTTTCTGGTAAGCCACAGTAATACTGCAACATGAATCTTATTCCCCTATACCTCTCAGGTGTTCAACTATTTCCAAGATGTGCCTTATGTAATCCCACATAGCCTGACCTTTCATCAGCTTGCTATAGCTTTCTTATCTGTTTGTTGCAGAGATTAGATTTTATGCAACTTCTGTAATCCTTTCCTTAGCAGTTTCACACTTGCATGTATGATTTGTTGATCTATAGGACATATAGAAATTGGTGTTAAGCTGCACCTGGCCACTCTTATCCTGGCGAGCTGTCAATGCTTTCAAAAGGAAATTTAAAATTCCTTACCAGAATGAGGGGTAGCAAATCTTCAAAGGGGTGCTTATTGTGATAACTGATGGTGGGATTTCACAAGAGACTTTTGAGGGGATGCTTTAAAATGGAACACAGATGAAGATGCATGATATACGTTTTAACCACAGCTGTAGCACCGCCATCCCAAGTACCTCTTGTTGTACTGTCTGGTTGTCCACACTCCAATGCCTGGCTGCCTGATGCATAAAGTCAAGTGGGTGCCATAGCTAGAATTTGATAACTAGAATTGCCTGCCGCCCAGCATCTAGCAACCAATGAAGTCAGAGCATTCAAAGGAGGAACCTCCTCTGTGCCTAGTAAACTTGCCCCCCTTCAGATGTGCGCCATTGCCATGCTGAAGAGGGCTGTGACCAAGCAGCTGTTCCTCCTGCACTGCCCCTGCTGCCCGTATTTATGTTCTGGTCAGCATTGACCTTTTCCAGGCTGTTCTGCAGCTGAGCATAGCTAAATGTAGGAGTGAATACTTTAAGTATTTAGGGTCAATTTAACATTCCTTTTAAATTGTGTGCCAGATGCAGCTGCATTCCAAAAGTGTTCTAACAGTAAATTAAAATGTTCACCTCCATAATAGAATAAATGTACACACTGCGCCTGGGTTTAGTATGCAGATCCCATCCCTTTACCCACTATATTTGTAGCTTCAGGCAGGCTGATCCTCGGCAGGTGCATTGCAGGGGTGCACTGAAGTGCAAGATAATCATGGTGTTGTGCTCTGGCCTGGAGAGGGGTTAATGCCTGGATGCCCCATGGCCATGCAGCAGAGGGGACAGATCCATGGCTGTCTTGGGGAGGAGGTGCGCCCTGCTCTGTGTTGGGGGAGAAGGACTCCTAGCAGCCAGAGCAAAACTTATTGCAATTCTCGCTGAACCAAAGCTGATTCGTCCGTACCCCCCCCACTGGAGTACTTCGCCAAGCGGTCCCCACACAATTAAAGGTGGCACATCCCTTTGTCTGCTTGGCAGTGCTAAGGATGGGAAGCGGTGGGTCCCCTCAGGAAGAGGCCCTATCAGGGATGGATGTATTCCATGGGGATGGAAGTAGGAAAGGGGTGTCTGGGCTACCCTTTCTCTGGTGCTATCGATCAGGGTGGGGGGGATCCCAGGGTCCACCTGAAGGAAGACGCAGCTACTATGCCACTTTTGCAGCTGGGTACCACCACCATAAGAGCCGGGGTCTTTATATCCACTCACTGCCCCATCCACCTCCCTTCTGATCATCGGTGGCACAAACTGTAAGGACAGCTCAGGCCTCTGCCAGTGTGCAAACCTTTGACAGCCCCTCCTTCCACCCTGCCTGTGCACAGCTTCACTACAGGGGGTTGGGAGGTCCCAGTCGGTGCTTATCCTCAGCAATGGTGGGCCAGGTGCTCCACATAGCACTGCCTGCTGATTGGCCTTTCTTCTGCCAGGAGGTCTACCCCCCCCCCCCCCCCTCCCACACACACCAGGAGTCCCAGGGGACCTAATGCATCCTGATGGGGATGAGACCTCTGAGGTGGTAACTCCACAGCTTTCTCTTCTAGGAGCTCTAAGTACGTCACTGAGCACAATGAGATAAAGACCACCAGTACTGAGAGAGAACTGACATGGCACTTTAAAGTAAAGGAGAAATTTTCTTTGACATAACAAACATGTTATACTTGCCTCCACTGTGCAGTTCGTTTTGCTCAGTGGCCCTAATCCACGTCTTCTGGGGTCTCTGGTACCTCGGCGGCTGTCCCTGGTCCTCCCCACAAGTGCTGACCAGTCATGCGAGAGGGCTTGTATGGTGGTAATTGTGGGCACATTCCCATGATACAGCGAGTCGCCATAGCCACTCACTGTATCACTTGGCCATGCCCCTCGGCGCATCACTGGATGTAATTGACAGCAGCGCCAGCCCATGGCTGCACTGCTCTCAATCCATCCGCTCTAGCCAATCGGCGTCAAAGAGGATCTCGGGACCAAGCATGGGACTTGAGGGGTCAGGTAAGTATAACGGGGGCTCGGGCAGCATCAGATGTGTTCACCCTAATGCATAGATTGCATTAAGGTGAGAATGTTTTTTACTTTACAACTCTAATAATTTAATAGGAAAAATAAATCCAAGCCTTATGAATGGGGCCTCATGTCTAGGTTTTGCCTAGAGCCTCTGCACACCACACAAGCTTTGGTCTGACAGAATATCAGTGGTGCTTTAACAAAGTCCCCACCTCCTAGACCAACTCCTGTGAAATGGACCGAACACTGATCCAATGCAGTGAAATTGAATCGGTGTGATGTGCATCATGGGAGCCACAAGCCAGTCTAGGAAGCAGGAACTTGTTGGTGGCTGTCTGGGAATGTCATATTCAAGCTCTGTGATAGTAGACTGTTGGCACTGGCAGGTTTTTATCATTTCTAGTCTGACTATCTCCTGTATTTCTGGGGTCTCGTTTTAACAAAAGCCCTCTCTGTTCATTAGACCCCCACTCCAGGTCCCATTGGTGTATTCTTCCTGTAGTAAGATCATGGGAGGAACTCACTGCGCATGCAGCGCTACACTCTGTGTGGTCAGGCGATCACCTGACCACAGTCCCACTGCCCCTCCCCCAAAATAATTGCGTGCCAAGTCTTCACTACCAGCAAGAAGTGCATACCATAAAAGAGCACCTGTCATTACAGATCCGTCATGGCAGTGCCTGTTAGCAGACATCCACTCACCTGCCGCTATGTCCCCCACCTTGTCACTGCCACATCACCAGCCATTCCATTAAAGTGAATGGGACTGTTGGTGAGCTTCTGCAGGACAGATGAGTTGTCCTTTAAAAATTATTTAAATCAATTTACTAGTGATTTAAATTGCCTGGAGTAAAATGCAAGTGGTAAGTGATGAAGAAACTCAAACATGAAGAGGCTCTCTTGTGTGGGAAGTCTGTCGTGGAGTGAGCTGACATGTCAGGCTGTGCCTGGTGTATGGTACAGGCTCCATGGTTCCCACTCGGAATAGCTGCATCCTTTTGGGGGGGGGGGGGTTGTAGGAAGTGAAATGAAACCTAAGGGCGCTAACTGCAGGAGGAACCCAGTGTGCCCTCGGCCTGTGGTGCAGGCATTGTGCTGTGACAGAGTTGGGTTCCAGAGTTGACCAACACCTGATGTACTTGCTCTAAGTTGGCACTCTTCCCTAACCATGATATTTGTATGTCTGCAGCCTCCCCCTGTAGACTCAGGCACTAGCAAGTGCTATTAAGTCTCCAATTGGGTGAATTTAAGCCCTGCTCACACAACAGCCTGGAGAAGTGTTGCTGGACCCAAAATGCTCCTTTGTCTAATGCTGGTCAGTTGTGTATTAAAGAGTTGTTGACCCTAATACTGAAAATGTTATTTTATAGCTACTTTGGACTCCTGTGTGTATGTACAGTACAGACCAAGTTTGGACACCTTCTCATTCAAAGTTTTTCTTTTTATGACTGAAAATTGTAGATTCACACTGAAGGCATCAAAACTATGAATTAACACATGTGGAATTATATACATAACAAAGTGTGAAACTGAAAATATGTCATATTCTAGGTTCTTCAAAGTAGCCAACTTTTGCTTTGACTACTGCTTTGCACACTCTTAACATTTGTTCTAGAGATGTGTCTGCTGCAAAAGGTGGCTACTTTGTAGAACCTAGAATATGACCTATATTTTCAGTTTCACACTTTTGTTATGTATATTCCACTGGCTGGAAGTAGATGAAGCTGTTGCTTTCATGCACATTGCTGGATAAAGTTTGGGTTCAGGTAAGGGCTGCAAGGCTAGTGTGTACACGCCTTGAGCCTTTAGAACCAGCTTGAGCCGTATCCATGTTTTGCAGTCTATAGAATATCCTGGAAACTAATAAATTTGGATGAAGCATCTACAATTATGACTGAGGCCCTTGTATTGTAGGTTTAGATTTGATACCAAATTTCTTCATAACCAGATAAAGGGCAATGGTAATTGGTGCCCCAGGGGTTAACAGAACACATTCAAGAGGGTAAACCTAACCATTTTAATACTTGCAGAAAAGGGCACAACCCTAGTGCTCTCCATTTAAAACTCCCAATAGGATAAAATATTGCCTTTACAGGAAATGGCACTATAGGCTGTGCCAACCATAAATCGCTTCTCTTCCTCAGTAGCCCCGACTATTGGATGTCACCTAGGACAAGGAACCCTGTACATGCATCCCTGCATTAGGCTGTCCTGCCAATATTTGAGACAAGCAATTCATGGTCGGCACTTCCTAAAGTGCCATTTCTTGTTGGTGCAATACTTTATCCTACTATTCAGTCTTAAATGGAGAGTGCTAGGATTGTGTGCTTTCTTCATGTATGCTGTTGGGATCTGAGATCCATTCATCTGAATAGGAGGCATTGAAATGAAGATACTAGCAGTTTGCGTCATCTCCAGAAAAAACTCTACTACCTACTGGTAATGCAGGGGCCATGTTGGTGACCACAATCTACACATGTGGTAGATTTGCAATTTGGTTGTCACTATGGTTTTTGTTAAGTTTAGGATTCAGCGATTTCATGTTCAATGGGGGAGGTAGGTCCCAGTAATATTTCAAAACAAAGGCAAATATTGTATTTGCTATTCTCGAATCGGTAGCTCTTTTGATGCAGGGGTTGAATAGGGGACCAGGAAGGAAGATGGAGTACATCAGGGTAACAGTAGTAAGGCATGCCATACATTTACTAGAAGCTTCTGCAGTTCACTATTCTATAACTAACCAGCTGGGAATCCACTTTTGGGGGGGGGGGGGGCCTTAACAGAAATAAGCTTGTTGGTTGCTCTGGCAAGTGAAGTATTTGTTTTTTGTGCAGTTGGATGAGAGGTAACCCCCATTTATAAGGACTTTCTCCGGTGAGTTCCAACAGTGATTTTTAGAAGCTTGTGCATCTGGCGTGTACAGCAGGACAGAAGGCAGCCTCAGATCCCGCAAAGTTGAGGTGGCTTTTGCACCAAGCCTGGCACATACACTCCAGAGTTCCCCTGATGGAGGTTTCTGGGTCCAGTGTGGTCTAATATCCGGTCCCAGCCAATGGACCCATCTAGTTCAAGGCAGAGGTAGGTAGTTTGTCAAGGATGTATCATGCCTCAGTGGCAGTTGGCTCAATGTCAGATGTCCCCCTGCCACTCCAATTAGATTGTCGGCTGCAACTGTCTGGAACATCCTTCTGTAAATCTCTTCACGTCTAGCTAATCTAGTTTATGGACCCTCTACTCCAGGAAGGGATGGCTGGAGTCTTGAACTGTTTGCCAACACATCCTCTTAGTTGAACCCTGGGCTGAAAACAGAGCTAGCTCCTTTCTGGTCAGAATGTGGATTGCTAATGGGAGAGGAGCTTGTGGTTTCAGAAGTTAAGATCACTCATGGAGCTTTGCAAAAATCCCTGGCACAGGTGCTATTTCATAGGGTGTAGGAAAGTCTGGTGGCTGAGGTAGTTCTTAAAGTGATAAGTCTTTGTTTATAAAATTGGTAACCTGCGCTGGGCTCTTCAGTACCCGCTGGTGCACCTGACCCCTCCCATAGCAAATGGCTAGCTATGGGGGCACACCTGCATGCTCTAAAAAATCGCCTGCATCCATAGACTGACAGTGTGGCCCTGCGCCATCGCAGAATTTGCCTGATTGCAAGAGCTGCCTCACCCCTGTGAGTGGGGAGAGGACAGATGGAACGGGGCTTGATTAATGCAAGACTCAGTAAGTATAATGGGTGGATAGGCAATACAGCTACCAAAAAATTCCTCAATGCATTCGTAAAATTTAGGCTTCAAACTAGAAATAAAGGTTGGTCTTGGTGGCTGGTGACGGTATCTAGGCACATTTTGGGAGAGGACCCTGATGGATTAAAATTGTGGGCCCAAAGTATAGGTCTTGGCTCCAAGTTTGGTTTTATATATTTTCTCTGTACTTGAGCATGAAAAGTAGGTCTTCTAATGTAAGTATTTCAGTCGGCTAGTGCAAAGCCCATGTAATGTGCTTTATTCTGCCAGGCCTCACTTGTGCCATTGGCTTTTTAAGCTGGCCATACACTGACTTGAGATTCCTGCTGGCTCAATCATTCTATTTGACATTTGGTTTCCTTGTTGGAAGTAGCTGTCAGGCCGCGTACACACGGCAGAGATCCTCGACGGGCAGAACACATCGTTCCGCCCGTCGAGGCTCTCTGCCGGCCGTCGAAATCGGCGACCCGCCCGTCGGGAATGGCAACCAGCCATTCATCCAGGCGGGCCGTCGAGGAAATAGAGAGCGTGCTCTCTATTTCTGCTCGACGGGCTTCCCGACGGGAAGCTCGCCGAGACCGTACACACGGCCGAGGTCCTCGCTGGAATGCACATTCCAGCGAGGTTCTCGCTGGTTTTCAGCGAGAACCTCGGCCGTGTGTACGCCGCCTCATAATTTTCAGCCGACAGCACCATCAATTAGATGCTGGCAGTGCAGCTATATAATGGTTGTTCCTGAATTCTGATCACATGTCCCTTGGTGAACTCAAAGGATATTGAGTACAAAATGCTGTTTTCTGTGCATACAGAAGTTTATTTTATCAGTTTCCTAATTTTGGATTCTTTTGTTTTAATCTCCCTACATGGCTTAAACAATTTGCCAATGGTTTGCTGCTGGTGGAGTGCTGTGCAGAACATTGCCAGTATCTGTATTGTTTAGAACCTTATAAGTACTTTTGCATCATAACATTCCAATTGACTTCAGTCAGCATCAGCTCTTGATGTACATGTAGCAGGCTTCCCTGCCAGAGCTTCAGTCTGACTAAAACCTTGCTTGCCCAAATGCTATATTAAAGGGGTTGTAAAGACAAAAATATTTTCCTCTTAAATTAAAGTCTGACAGTAGCTGATAAAAAGTCATGTTTTGCATTATCACTAGTTTAAAACCTGTTGAAATCGAGCTGTTTTATTCACCTCCGTCACTCCTGAATCGGTATTCTCACTGACTTCCTGGTTTGCGGTATGCTTTCATTCTTGCTACATCACGGCCTAATGGGAACTACATTTCCCATTAGGCTTAGCCTCCATGCCTGTGAGGGATAAGAGCATCTTCACGCAGGGCTGTAGTCATAGGGAGGGGGGTGAGCACATTCTGCTTTCCACCATGCAGGTGCTGGTGGAAAGCAAGAGGAGAGACAGGAAATGGCATTTTCAAACCTGGATTACTGTATTTTGGAGGTCAAAAGGAAAAATTAGGTAAGTGATATTAAAATGCTCTAGCTTACAGCAATCAATTGATCTAATAAAAAACAAACCTTTAGTGTTCCTTTAAGGGTAGCAAATGCCTGCTTAACCAATTTGTCTTGAGATGCTGTGTGGTACATGGGTGTTAACACCAAGTTGGCTCATACAAATGTAATAACTTGTACATAAAATGACATGTGGTTCCATGATCCAAAAGGGAGGTAACCATGAAACCTTACATGGTATCGTGTGTCTAAAATCTCAAACAATTATCAGTATTGATGCTAAAATACAGATGTAACAAATGCAACCAGTTGTATATTGCATAATACTCATGCACTAAGTATTGAGGGGGAAAAGAAGCGGTTGGCAGCACAAGAGAACCCCCCCCCCCCCCCAGCACAATTGGTTTGAGCAAAAGCAATTAATCTGTAGTACATTATCATTTGGGCACCTTACCCCATTGCTGCCCATATCTTAACCTTTGTCAGGCAGTTGTGCCGTTTAGTTAAAGGGGCTGTAACGGTTTTTATTTTATTTTTTCTATATGGGTTACTTTAATCTAGTGCTTTGTTGGATCACATTTTTTTTTCGTTTCCCCCTCGGTAAGCTGTTCTAAATGACTTTCCACTGCTCGGATGATGAAAAGCTTACTGAGAAACAGGAAGTGATAAATTCAAACAAAGAAAAAACATTTAGAAGGGAAATCTAAGGGAAAAGGGTAAGTGAACCAACAATGCACTAGCTTAAAGGAACCAATTTAGAAAATAAAGACTAACCTTTACAACCCCTTTGAGAATATCTGGTATCTATAGCTGTAGGTCAAACGGCTTCCATGTGGAAAGGGTCTATCGTAGAAGGCAGAGTAATGGGAAAACCACTTTATAATGAGCCATATCGCATTCCCAGAATCGGAGGGTCTTAACTATCTTACAAGAGTTCTGTAAGATATCAATGCAGTGAGTGAGCTGACAATCACTGGAGACTCCAGTAATTTACAGCTCATTGATTATGTATCTTACTACAGAACGTGTGTGTGTGTGGGTGCGAATCCAACCTGTGTGCCAAAATAAATCCTGTATAGTCCCATTCAACACCTAAGGCAGGTTGCCTCAACATTGCCCATTTGACCTCCTGTGGGTGTATTGCACAACTTTTTTTTAAGCTGTACAAGCTTTTCTAGCGGAAATTACAAGGGGGGGGGGGGTATTGTTGTACTCCCAATCGGCAGGCATACATTGAGATCTTTATGCCAGACATTAAAGTTAATCAATCTTTTAAAGATGTCAATATTTAACTTGAGATTGAGTCTCCTTTGAGATGAGTAATGAGTAGGAAAATGGGTCTGGCATGCCTGAATTTGAAGGCTCTAAAAGGGAAAAGCCAATTTGGCAGGGGAAAGATCTTTCTATCAAAAGTGAGCAAGCATCCTTCATGCTTCAGGCATAGTATGTTGTATCATTTCTTTTACCAGAAGTTTTTGATCAGGTACAGATGGAGATGAACAGTGTTTCCCCACAAGTCTAGTGGGACAATCCTTCCCAAGTAATGCTCCCTGTCTCCAATTAATAATAATCTTCATAGCATAACATGTTTGCATGGTGCCCTTAAACACTAGGTTGCTCAGCAAAATGTAAAATATTGGCAATGTAGCTGCCAGTGTTGCCCAGGTTGAAAAGATGCATTTAACCAGCCTTTTTGATTCAAAGAAACATGGTATTGCGAACTGTTGCAAGGGTGACAACATTAAAGTGGTATCCCTTTGTGTGTAGTCTGAGAAACTCCTACAAGCTGTGGCCAGATGCTGTTAGAAGGCACAAAACTACTATATACTGCTGAGAAAAGGGGATTTGTCTGTTTACATTTACAAAAATTGCATTTTTATATTGTGTACTGCAGGAGACCAGCTTTAATGAATGTAGGGTCCTGGCTTTAGTAATGCCTTTGAACAGAATATTTTGCCATTGTAAGAGGGGTTCAGTACTTCACTGTCTGAACTTGGGAAAAATACCCAGTCCTTATGACTTTCTCAAGATGGAAGCTTTCAGGCATGAGTGGCCAGTCACAAATGTAAGTTGGTGTAAGTCGCAGCATTAGTAGCTAGGGGTTATACACCCTTTTCCCAATACTGCACCTGTTTTAAGTACCCAACCTGTCACAGGCTTTACCATGACAGGTCTAGATTCCCTCACAGTATTTTCCTGTCTGCCCTAAAAGGCAACATTTTTGCAAAAAATGGCTTGTTCACACGTGTACCAGAAGCTAGTGGTGCCAATTAAGCGCTTCTATTATCACTACACCCCACTGCAGTGGTATAAACTACCCTCATTGGAAACAAGGGCCCAGATTCACAGAGCAATTACGCCTGTCTAACTGGTGTTAGACAGGAGTAATTTCAAATTTCGTGCGCCGTATCACTAGTTTGAATCCTCAAACCATGATACGCCGGCTTCGGGCTTCGATCCGAGAGGCTTACGCTGCGATATTTTTGCGGCCGCTGGGAGGAGTTTGCATCGTTTTCATGCGTCGGGATATGCAAATGCAGCGATCCACGAAGATACAAGCGGTCTTCGCAATCGCTTTCGTCTATTTTTTTTCTACGTACTGTTAGACCAGCTTTTTGCTGGTCTAACGGTGCGTAGCCCATGTTAAGTATGGCCGTCGTTTCTGCGTCGAATTTACTTTGTTTTTTTTTACGTAACTCGTTCGGGAATAGGAATGTCCGTAAACGACGCTACTCAAGAAAAAATGACGTAACGACGTGATTTTGCACAATGCACGGCGGGAAATTTCTGAACGGAGCATGCGCAGTTCGATCGCCACGGGAACGCGCCTATTTTAAATGCTTCACGCCCCCTAATCGCGTATATGGATTGCGCCGGGAGAAATACACTACGCCGCCGTCTTTTACTGGACAAAATCTACCTGGATTCCACGTAGAGCCAGGTAAAATACGGCGGCGTAGTGTATTTGGGAAACGCTACGATAATCTAATTCTTGCTGAATCTGGCCCCAGGTTTTAGTAGGGTTGCACTGATACTTGGTATCTGTACTTGTGCAAATACACCAATACCTGAAACCAATACTTTTAGGCTTGGTTCTTTGAGCTGTCAGTGGGTTTTGTCTGTTGACAGCTGAAGTGTTTAAAGGGGTGTTCCAGACCATTTTATGTTAAAGTCAGCAGCTACAAAAAGTGTAGCTGCTGGCTTTTAATAAACACACTTGCCTGCTCCAGGGTTCCAGCGCTGGCCGGGGAGGGTGGGAGAGGAGCGGAGCCCAGGCCAGCGCGTCGCTGGATCCCTGGAGCAGGTAAATGTGTTTATTAAAAGCCAGCAGCTACACTTCTTTGTAAGTGTGGGCACCCGGCCATGACCGCTTTCGGCTTCACGGCCAGGCACCCACTGCGCATGCAGCGATGCACCGTCCGATTGGACAGGTAGGACCTGTGACGTGTCCTAGGCGATCGCCTACAAGGAGGGGCTGAAGATAGGCGATTAAGCAAATCACCTAACCAGCTCCTCAGCGGAAGGACAGGAAGTCCCACTCCTCCTGAAGCCCCCTCCCCCCAAAAAAATGTGGCATGTAGAGTGGGTTAAGCAGAAGTTCAATTTTTGAGTGGAACTCTGCTTTAAGTCTAGTAATTGGAACTGTCAAAATAAAATCGGCTTGATAACATTACTCAAGTGATAAACTAAAACTAAAAACTTTCTGTTCATCTGCAGATCAAAGGGATGAACAAATGTTCCTCTGTTTAACCCCTTTACTACTGGTCTCCCTGCAAAGGTAAAGCATAATAGGCTCCTATGCACCGCATAGGAGCCAATTATGTGATGCTTACCTGCAGTAGAAGCCCGCAATATCTTTCTTGCTCAATGGCAGCAAGCGTCCATCTAAACCCCCTCTTCCAGGGGCCACAATCTTGGCTGACTGGCCAGAGTAGCGTGACATCACTCTTGCACATGCACGCAAGAGCCGCCTTAACAGCATGACCCGGCTTGAACGGCACAGCATGCTCTTTCAGATGGCACATGCGCAGAAGGAATCAATCAAATTGCAAATATCTCAGGCGCTGTAGGTCTCAGATATTGCAAGCACCTACAGGTAAGCCTTAAAGCGGAGCTCCACCCTGATATATATATTTTTTTAAAAATCTGAAAAAAATAATTTAAAATGGGGGGGGGGGGGGGGGGGGAATACTCGCCCTAAATAGGCTGTTGCTATGCGGAAGTCCCGAATCTGCCCTCACGATCCGCGGTGCTGTTTTCTTCCTCCTCCTCTTCTGGGTGTCTTCTTGTGAATGGGCTGCGCTGCATTCTGGGAACTGTGTATCCCAGAAAGCAGCCGGACCATTCACAAAGCGCCACGTCGCTCGCACATGCGCAGTAGGAAACGGGCAGTGAAGCCGCACGGCTTCACTGCCTGTTTCCCTGACTGTGGATGGCGGTGCCAGGATCGAGGATCGGCATCGGCGGGGGCAGTCAGCGCGAGCGCCTAGGACAGGTAAGTGTCCTTATTCAAAGTCAGCAGCTACACTGTTGGTAGCTGCCGACTTTGAAAAAAATAAATAAAATGTGGGTGGGTGGAGCTCCGCTTTAATTTAGGCTTGCCTGTAGGTGTAACTTGTCCCCGAGGGTTTACAACCACTTCAACTACCTATTCGTCTTTTTGTTTAGATTTATTTTATAAACTGACTTTCTGTGTATATAATTCTCCCTTGTAAAACTTTTTTTTTTTATGCTTTGTACTAGGTTTGTTCCCGATACCACTTTTTAGGACCGAGTACAAGTACCTATTTATTAATTTTTTGTCAAGTAGTCGCCGATACCAAATACCAATTATTATATTTTTTTAAATGTGTCCCCAAATGCAGCCATGTCTGGTCCCCCCACATATTGCAGCCATGTCCTGACCCTCCTACCTGTAGATATGATGCTGCCGCATACCGCCGTTAATCTCACTGCATTATAGCGCAGCACAAGCTTTCATTCTGAATACTTGTAATGCCCGCGCCGCCATGTATAGACACTCCCCTTCTCGGGATTGGAGGGATCTGTCCAATCCCACACAAGGAGTGTCTATATGCGGATTCGTGCATACACTCCCCCTTGCTCAGGATTAAACAGATCCATCCAATCCCAAGAAGGGAAGTGTCAATACACGGCGGCGCTGGCCTTACAAGTATTCAAAACGAAAGCTTGTAATGCGCGCTGCGCTATAATGAAGGGGGATTAACGGCGGTATATCTACAAGTATGAGGGACAGGACATCGCTGCAATGGGGGGGAGTATTCTATTTTAGTATTTGCGGGAGTACAAGTACTCCCGCAAATACTCGGCATTGGTCCCGATACTAGTATCGGGACAACCCTACTTTGTACCGAAGTGAGAACAAAACAGTTGAGGTATCAGCAAGTACTAAAAGTGTTGGTGCTTCTAAAAAATGGTATCTGTGCATCCTTGGTTTTTAGCTTATCTTAAACTGCAGAACAAGACTACAAATATGGTTAAGCCCTAAAGGTTGGCAGAAGTTTAGGGGTTGGTGTACTTGATTTTAGAGCTCAAGTTATAATGGCTTGTCTTTGTAGAGGGGTATTTGTATAGCTTAAAGCAGCCATTCTCAACCAGGGTTCCGTGGAACCCTAGGGTTCCTCCTGAGGTGGCTAGGGGTTCCTTGAGCTGTGGCTGATTTGCCTCCTGTTTTGATGGTGCCTACATAGTTCTGACCCAATTCCACTTGGAGGAGCCAGTGGTATTACACCAATGATCTTCTTAGTTCTCTGTAAGGAGGGCATTCTTACCACTACTGTAAAAAAGGAATTCTTCTTACTGACCCCCAAAGTAAGGGGCATTGTTCCCACTGACCCCCCAATGAATGTTTTATCAGGGGTTCCCCAAGACCTGAAAATTATTTTTAGGGTTCCCCAGCGGTAAAAAGGTTGAGAGGCTGGCTTAAAGGGTCACTAAAGGAATTTTTTTTTTCTAAATAGCGTCCTTTACCTTAATGCAGTGCTGTTTTCATGTTCTCATTTTTTTTTTTTTGCTTTGAAGTTACTGTGATTCTGCTCTAATCTCTCCACACTTCCTGCTTGTCTGGCTCCTTATGAAAAATCTCATGGCAGCTTTTCACTGTGGTCCAAGCTGTCTAAAACTCCTCAGAAATCGGATTCATTTTAAAAACATAACGCTGCCCTGGGATCATTTTTTAAAAGGAATCGGTTAACTTTTATGTCTCTATACCCTGTAAACAGTCATTTCAGCAAAAAAAGTTTTCCTTTAGTGATCCTTTAATGTGTGCATGCTTATTTGAGATGGATATCCCATGGAACCCAACTTATTTATTTGTCAGCATGTATGGAATGTGTTCAAGCTGTGAGGGGGCTGTGAGGGGCACTTAACACTTTGCATTGTCTTGGCAAAATTGCATTTGCATTGATGAGACTTGCTTGAGAGATTTGAAGTTGGTGTACCCAGACAGCAGTCATATGTGGGAATGCAATAGGAAAGGTAACTGTCAGCGCAGATACAAAGTAAATGTGTGGTAGGGGTATGGTGACTAGTCCATTAGAAGTAATAGTAACAGGCAGTTCAATGGTTAAAAAAATGCAGGTGATTTGGTTGTTTAATGGCGGCTGCTGTCCTCAGAGAGCTGACTGTGGTAAACAAAAGAGGGGTAGAGAAAGGAAGCGCCACCTAAGTGCAGTATTAAAGGGGTTCTTTTAATGACACATTGTACAAAACACACTTACAAGAAGGTAAGGAAAGAAGGCTCATCTGTAACATCCTGTAGTCCTTGTCCTGGATCCATAGGCTGCTTAGAAGTAAAGATAGCAGAATGTGTTGAGTCTTTAGGCTTGTCCTGTGGCCTAAGGTGACCAGATTTTTAAAATGAAATCCGGGGACATATTTTTTCTTTACTGGTAATGGCAACAATCGGCGAATCTGCCCGTCGCCGCCCGCCTCACAGCCTCTCGTCTTACTCTTCGGGGCCCCGGCTACTACTGGATGGGGTGCGGAGGAAGATCACTCCGCCAGGGAAGGCAAGGAGATAAACAGGCAGGTGGCTGGCCAGGATTTGAGCCAAGGCAGAACATGAGAGCGAAGCTGAAAAATACAACCCCCCCCCCCCCCCCTATGCTAGTAGGCACGGCAGAGCAGGGGGGGTGTAATTCTAATTTTAATTCTGCACTGACTGTCTTTGAAATTGCCCCTGCCCCCTATTAAATTCAATCTGGGGACAAAACCAGGGACAGACTTGGTCCGGGGACAGTGTCCTCAATCAGGGGACTGTCCCCTGAAACTGGTGATGTCTGGTCACACTACTGTGGCCATCAGGATGAGGCCTGTTCCAGCCTCACGTGGTTACTTCCGAGGAACACTTCCAGGAGGGTCAGACAGGGAGGACAAAGGCTGATTGGGCTACGCGCTCGGAGCCACTGCTCCTTTAATTGGCCTGCTGCAGTTAGATGAGCCTTCTTTCCTTACCTTGTAAGTGTTTTGTACAATGTGTCATTAAAAGAACCTCTTTAATACTGCACTTAGGTGGCACTTCCTTTCTCTACCCCCTCATATGTGGGAATGCAATACACTAGTTCCATGCCCACTGCCTAAACAAAGGTGCTGTTTATCCATGTCACTCTTGCACAAATGCCATACAGATTGCTTGCTGCTTCTGTAAAATGCAGCTTGTCAAAACAGGCCTTTATTTTGTATAATCGAACTAGAAAATATCTTCTGCCTAATGCCTCTAAAAGGGTCTGCTAGTAATAAGATGTAGACTTTGGACTCCTGCTGCCAAAGAGATGTACAGATGTCCTCTCCAAGCAACCATGCATAACCAACTAAATGGCCTGCTTTGAAGCCCAGATGCAGCCCTTGTGGTGTCTACCAATGCTTCTTTTGCACTAATTAGACAGAACTGGTAAATATTTTAGAGGTTGGAGAGATTGGTCCTGATGTTTACTGTTTTGCCCTAACTCAGACAGAAGATATCCCTGGTGACTTATAAGTGAGCTGCTAACATGTGTGGAAGTAAAAGCCTGTGACAGGTTTGGTTATGGGAGTACAGCTGAATGACGTTACTGGAAAGGAGCAATATGTTAAAACAAACCTAGGATGGCTTTTGTCTTGAGCCCTTGTTTTTTTGCTGAAAAAAAGGATGAATTCTGCGCCAGTAAAATTAGTGAAGCTACCTAAAGCTTAAAACCAGAATAAGTTAATTTATTGATCCGTGCAAATGAAATTAAATAAGCTGCTCCTCGGTGGTGAAAAAAATTGGAAATAGACGTAGAGGGCGCTAGTAAGTCTAATATGTGTTACATCTGTGGGTAATTTAAAGTGCAACATCAATTAAGTGGGTGGGTAGTTATAAACACAAGTGCATATCATACTTAAATAACATGTGATAATTTAGGGGCAATTGGTCTGCATAAAGAAATACCATACAATAGGTCACCAGTGAAGAAAACATAACATATATGTGTATTGGTGAAAATAAAGTGCAATAATGGTCACAGTGAAAAATAATTTGAGAAAAGTCCCATGAAAGCCTCAAAATTGGTGATTGATTATTGTGAAGTTTGATTCGTGGATGCATCCAATTCCTTCACCACTGCATACTGTGCTCCACCCAAAGTGCTACGGGGATGCTATGCTCTTACCAGACGGTGAGACCTCTTAGTTAAAAGTAGGTCAGGGAAGCAGGACAGGATAAGTGCCTGTTCACACTGGGGGCGTAGCTGGATCATGATGGGACCATAGAGGCAACTGAAATGCTCACAGGATGGTGGAAACAGATACGGAGAAAATCATAGTTTTATTTTTTAAATAAAAGGTAATACACTAACATGTACAGCCAAATGGCCTCTTACTATGGCGGGTGCCTGCCTGGCACTGGGACTTGTAGCGTAGCAAAAGCTCTCCGTTCAAGGATCTCATCAAACGCTAGGTGCGGCTGGATGCCAAAGTAGGGGACACTAAGTGGTCTGTCTACTCGTAACGGACCACCTAGTGTCCCCTACTTTGGAATCCAGCCGCACCTAGCGTTTGATGAGATCCTTGAACGGAGAGCTTTTGCTACGCTACAAGTCCCAGTGCCAGGCTGGCACCCGCCATAGTAAGAGGCCATTTGGCTGTACATGTTGGTTTTATTTTTTAAATAAAAGGTAATACACTGATTTTCTCCGTATCTGTTTCCACCATCCTGTGAGCATTTCAGTTGCCTCTATGGTCCCATCATGATCCAGCTACGCCCCCAGTGTGAACAGGCACTTATCCTGTCCTGCTTCCCTGACCTACTTTTAACTAAGAGGTCTCACCGTCTGGTAAAAGCATAGCATCCCCGTAGCACTTTGGGTGGAGCACAGTATGCAGTGGTGAAGGAATTGGATGCATCCACGAATCAAACTTCACAATAATCAGTCACCAATTTATTTTGAGGCTTTCATGGGACTTTTCTCAAATTATTTTTCACTGTGACCATTATTGCACTTTATTTTCACCAATACACATATATGTAATGTTTTCTTCACTGGTGACCTATTGTATGGTATTTCTTTATGCAGACCAATTGCCCTAAATTATCACATGTTTAAGTATGATATGCACTTGTGGTGGTTAGAACTACCCACCCACTTAATTGATGTTGCACTTTAAATTACCCACAGATGTAACACATATTAGACTTACTAGCGCCCTCCATCTTTATTTCCTTGTTTTTTTGCTAGTTAACTTTTGCTTCATTGCAGATAGTTTCCTTTTTTGGTACATAAATTTAGTCATTGCAGTTTCTACACGTGTAGATATCCTGGATGTTTTTACAGCTCTTAATCGCTTGACAGTATAGCAATAAACCTGGTAATTCATTTAAGTTTAAATATTGTATCGTCTTGAGTTTCCTCATTGAGCCTCATGATGCTGGTATAACAAAGGTACCGGTAGTTTTTTTTTTTTTTTTTTCTCCTAACAAACTTCTTGTCTCAGATCACCTTGCACATGTATGTCATTTACATTGTATTTACCTGTGTACTTCTGTGTACAGTACATGGTAAATTACTGTGCTCTTTTCTGCATCATTCCAGATCTTCATGCAGATGTCTGATGCCTAAAATTATTAGACCATCATTGCAACTGTAGCATGTTCTGCTTAAATGCTGCTAGTTCTAGCTACTAGGAATATTTTCATGTACAGTGTTGGCATGGGAAGTTAAATTGTAGACCTCTTAAGTCTTGCTACAATTTGACCTTTATCTCTAGATCCTGTAATGATTGTCGCTGCTTATGATTTGCAGCTGTGCTTTCCCTTAGGTTTCTCCCCTTCTAATCTCCCTACCACATTAAACAGTTTGGAAGAATTCCAACAACCTACCGAGAGGGTTGATTTTGAACTCTCCCAGGAGACTAGCATTAATGTGACTGGCTATATAAGGAGCTTGTATGGGTCGGAAATGTATAAATGCAGATGACTGCAGGTTTAGGAAAGCCTTCATGGCATTTATGGAGTAGTCTGCCTGGTCGACAGAGTGACCAAATGTAACCATTATCTAAACTTTGAGGGTTTTGCTGTCTCGAACACAGCTGTCTAAATGGGCTAGCATATACGTTTAGTAAATGCAGGATATTTATGCCAAAATTCCCCACACATCTACCTCGTCAACCTGCATGTGGGACGTCGGTACATGCATGCAGGGGGTAGCTGATGTGTGGTTGGTTGTGGCCATGTTTCTCATTTAACTCGCTGGGCACTATGTACTGGGTCACATGTGAGGCCTACCTTGACTGCATTGGACACTTTGTTACAGGGTCAAATTTCTCACACACTAGGGGTACTTGTAATGTTTGCGGTCTTCACCAATGCCCTTGGACAAGGCTGAGGCTGCTGTGGGAAATGCTCATCCTTTAGGAAAACAGTTTTCTATGCTTAAAGATAGAATGTGCACTGTAAATGTACACCTTCTGCATTACTTTTTGGACGGACATGCTCCACTACAATCCCCAGTAGCAAGGTGGGCTCCTGCTGTGCACTCAATTCTGGGGGAGTGTCCAATCTGAAGGCAAAAAAATGTATTGGCCTAGAGCCTTTCAATGGCTCCTAATCAGTTTTGTGAGTTCACAAATATTGTACAATTGTATCTTGGCACTCGCTAGTCACCAGTGTTGCCTTTGGGCCCCCTGCAGCTAATCTTCCCTATTGCATTACACTTGCCATGCCTTTTGCCCTGTCTCTTCAAAGGGAACCACCTTGGTAGTAGCAAGGCTTTGCTTCCTGTGTCAAGATGAAGCTTTTAAAACTGTCCCTTTACCACTAACTGCTAAAAATCTTTAATGTTGTAACGTTTTGCCTGCTCTCAGTAGTGCAAAACTTCTCTTGGCCATACAGTCTACGTTTTGACACGTGTAGCATGTGGAAGACTTCCAATAAAAAAAGCAAAATTTTAATACTTGCCACTTAATTTTACAGGTCCGTACCCTCTTTGTCAGTGGCCTACCTATAGACATCAAACCCAGAGAACTTTATTTGCTATTTCGACCATTCAAGGTAAGGCTAACTGGTTCATTTACATGTTTTTGATGCTGGACTTCTAACATGGCTTGCTATTATCCATTTGCTTAAATGATGTAAGTTTACTTCCTCTTGACTTCACTTTTCTTTTCTTGTACATAAACACTAAGTGTGTGCAGCCTAAAACTTTTCTAGTTTGTGCTGGGGGGGGGGGGGGGTTCTATTTCTATTGGTTTGCTGCTCTTTAACTTGAAATAGATCTTTGTGTCAAAGTGGTTCTAAGCCCCCAAAATAAATAACCTGCAAGAAAGGGGATAATGAGCTAGTATGATTAGCATACTAGCTCATTATAAATTACTTGCCTTAAATGAGTCGTGCTTGTGTCCCCCCTCTGGCTGCAGACATCTCTCCAGGAGGTTACTTCCAGCTATCGGCGCTGTGATTGGCCGGCGCGGCAATGAAATTGCTCTGTGCAGGAGCAAAGCTGGCATTATCCATTTTAAATAACAGAATTCCCAGTGCACTGATGTCTACCGTAGACATTGGTGCATTTTTTTTTTTTCTCTGCAAATGGCTCCTTAACAGTGTGGGTTAAGGAGATATTTCTTGCATCTACAGGTAAGCCTTGGGCTTGCCTGTTGGGTGCAAGTGATCAGAGGGTTTACAACCACTTTACTATGCATGTTAACTTGGCTTTCCCTCACCTTTCTGTTTTAACTAAGGCAGAATGTGTGATCAAAAAGTCTTGGGTGCTGCAATAAACATAATGGGTTCTCTTTCCAATCCTGCTAAAACTAGAAAAGGCTTTGATTGCATTGTTTGGTTTCATAACCTATATGAAGAGATGACCTCAAGATTATAACCTGTCAAACCTCTATCTGGCCTTGTATTGGCAAGTGAAAGATGATGCATGAATAAAATGCTTACTAAAGCAGACTTGGCTAATCATAATTTTGTGTTGGTAAATGTTGTGCTTTTATATAAAATTAAACTGGTTAATGCATTTGATTGAAACTTCAGAATAGCCAAACAATCTAAAGAAAATGGAAACACTATCAAGGTGTTATCTAACATTAAAGAATGTAAAATCTATTCTGCAGCTTCTGGTTCCTCTTCTGTCTCTGGGAGAGAACCTTCTCAGGTGGGAAGTATAATGCTGGGTGGTTAAAATCCCTTAGTTCTAAGAGGTAACTGGTTTATTTTTCTTTTCCCTCCTTTGCCTGAACTGGGGGTCTAACTACAGTGAAAGGTACCATTTCAGATTCCACCACTCTGCCACTGTACATAGATCAAATGATGGGCAAAATTGACTTGGATTTTACACTTTAAAATGTACTTCATTGCTGCTTAATGTCCTGTTGCTGAACTTGACACACTTTTAAAGTAACTCACAGGGTATATAATCTGGCATTTTAAAGTCTGTATGCCCATGTCAATTTATCTGTAATCTCATCCTTAAAAATTGCACAGCATACGCACAAATTCCACACTGACAGAGCACAGCCTTAGGCACTGCTGGGAAATATAGGTACCACTTGAGTTCTGCTACTTGGGACCACAGCACCACCCCATGGCAGAGGGTGCAATTACTGCCTCTCTGCAGCTTGTCACTGCTGTCCCTATTAGCTGTCCAGATTACCCTTTCCTAGTATCCAGCACATCCACTCTCCAAAGCTGCAATACCACCACATGCTTCACCTGCCGCTTAAAGCTATTTAACTTTTTGTCTTCTGCTTTTAGGGTTATGAAGGATCATTAATCAAGTTAACCTCAAAACAGGTAAATGGTTTATTCAGACTGAAAAATTGCAATCACTTGCTGACCAACAGTCTTCTAACATGTTCTCTCTTCTGCAGCCTGTAGGCTTTGTTACCTTTGACAATAGAGCTGGGGCTGAAGCTGCAAAGAATTCCTTAAATGTAAGTACATCTTTACTGCGTGACCACTTTTTTTATTTTTAGATCCACTTTTGTCAAACAAGTTGGAAAATCTGTGAGATGAGCGTGCTGGAAAACCAGCAGCTGATTGGCATGTTCTGTCAATGGGGGCTAGCCCCTGTCGGAACACAACAACTCTGCAGAGAGGCTTCTGCCCAAATCTCAATGTGAGTAAACCCCCCCCCCCCCAAGGTACTAATGGGACTTAAGGCAACAGATTAAATGTGTGTAAAAATTTGTAACATTATAAAAAATGTTACAATGTATAAGTTATTACAAAATGGTGAATCTGGCTAGGGGCTGTACCCAAATGGCTTTGTTCTATTTGGTCAATATTTATATACAAAGACCAATATTTCTGCTATAAAACCAATCCTATAAAAAAATCACTCTGGGTGTAAATGGCATCTACTGACATGTTAAATACTAGTAATGGCAGTGATCAGAAATGGTAGGACTGATGACATTAAAACTTCAGCAATAAATGACCATTTTTCTACAATTCACAACCCACCCTACTTGGCACCCTGAAGTAAAATATCGGCCCTCCCTGATGCTGTGGATTAGATGTTCCCTACATGTGTAGTGGCTGTTTTTTATATTTGACATTTTTCCTTGGAAGGGAGTGTTGGCTGGAGTTCAGCTTAAATTACTGTATTTAAATATACTAGTACAGGGGTGCCCAACCTTTAAGAGCGAGGGCCACTGAAGCAACTTAATAACCAGTTGCAGGCCAAAATTGGTGTAATGGGCGGATGACTGGTCTGTCTATGCTGCATATTTTTTAAATCTGATTGAAGGCAAGTGGGGATACCCAGTTCTTTGGGAGCAGCAAACCCCCACAATGTGGCACATACCTGCTTCTGTGACAGGGCTGTAGTGTCCTCTCCTGAAATATGGGCAGCAGCTGCCCCAGTATGCGCTTCCTCTGCCTAGGTGCTAGCGATCAATGGGATCGAATTATGCTTTTTTCCAATCGGGAAACGGGTCTAGCAGACATGCCTCCTGATTGGTGGGGGGAGGAATTTTAAAGTGATGGCAAAAATACATTTCTTATGACATTTTAATTTTTTTCTTTAGGGCATCCGATTTGATCCAGAGAACCCACAAACCTTAAGGCTAGAGTTTGCAAAGGCCAATACAAAAATGGCTAAGAATAAGTTAATGGCTACACCTAATCCCACAAACTTCCACCCTGCACTTGGAGCACATTTCATTGCACGAGATCCATGTAAGTTGTCTGTCTTATTTACTGCTTGGGGATTGAATGCCAGTTAGTCCTTTCACTGCACACAGGCATATTGTAATGATGGTGAAAGTGGACAATCTGTAAGCTACATTTGTCTAGTTCTATTTTCCTTTTTCCTCAAGTCTTCTAATATCACTTTGCAATAAGACTAAACTGAGGTAATGGTACCTGTTTACTATAATACAATTTGCAGTTTCCTTGTGATCCTAAATCTTATTTGACAGATCTTAAACTGGTTACTGAACTAAACCATATTACACATGACATGCAGGTTTACTTTTTTTTTCTCTACAGATGACCTAACCGGTGCTGCACTTATCCCAGCCTCCCCAGAAGCCTGGTCTCCCTATCCACTATACACTACAGAGCTGGCACCAGCAATTCCACATGCTGCATTTACATACCCAGCAGCAGCTGCTGCAGCAGCAGCCCTCCATGCACAGGTAAGAATGCTCCTTTTTTTTTTTTTTTTTTTGACACTTGGTGGCTTTTTTTAATAGGTTATAAATGACCTTTTTTATTTTCCAAACAAATCTAAGTGAATTAAAACCATACCAATTACATCCCAATGGGCAAATTGCTCATTCATTCAGAGATCCATCACATGGCGCATAAAGTAGTGTTGCATCCAGTCGCATTTCTCGGTATGCATTGGTCAACTAGGACAACATTTCACAATATAGTAATCAAAGCAACTGTGGTCTAGTCTATTTCAGACTACTACCCAAAAATGCATATGCAGGAATACTGCCTGTAAATCAAGCTGTGTGGTGGTGGGGGGATGTCGCATTCACTGGATGTGTGGCCTCTTCACTTTAATTTTCCTCCCCTGCCTGAAGTTTGGTATAAAAATTCAGCATGATTAAGCGGTGTAATTGTGCAGGAGTGCTGCTACACATTAAATTGTGTGCTTTTTACTATGGAAATTGTGGCTTTGTAGGCCTCTGCCATTTTGGGAATCGTCTCCAACAGACTAAGCATTAGGCTTGAGCTACTGCCTAATTTTAAAACTTAAGAGCTAACTCGCAAATTGTAACTTTCTTGACTTTAGCAGTCCTTTATAGCTAAGTGTGTGTGTGTGTGTGTGTGTGTGTCTCAATCATATTCACCCAAAAAGTAGCCATGTATGTCTATAAGCATGGAGTAATACTTGGTGTGTTACACAGTTCTAAAACTTAAGTAAATGGTTTACTAGTGTGCTTTATATGGTTAAACATTATATCATTAAGGGACTCAAAACGGACTTTCCTGTTATGCTTAAAGCAGAGTCATCTGGTTCATTAATGCATAATCTGGTTCCTTACAAAGACCTTGGGTATCGTGTACAAAAGTGTCTGGCTCCGCAATTTGGCAAGAATTAGTTGCCAAGCACTGATTTACATTGGCAGTTGAGCCAGTGACATTAGAACCCACTTACAATGTAATTCCCATCATAACTGCACCCTCTGTAAAAAAAAAAAGCCAATTCTCTTAAGTGTAAATGCTTCACTGACCTTGAGAATAAAGTCATTTTATTAAGGGGTATTTAAAGCGGAGTTCCACCCAAAAGTGGAGCTTCTGCTCACCCGGGCCCCATTTGGCACATTTCGGGGGGGCACTTCCCACTTCAGGGAGACGCAGATATTGACATGGCTGGAGAACCCCCTGTTGCTGGGCCTGTAGGAGAGGAGCAGGCCTTGCACACATGCAGTAGGGTTCCTGGTGTGAAGCTGAAAGGCTATGCTGCTGGGTACCCCAAGCCACAATGGCGGCACCTGACAATCATCTGCAGATGCTGTCATCACTGAGTCCAGGAAAGGTAAGTGTCCTAAAAGCCAGCAGCTGCAGTATGTGTAGCCTCAATAGGACTGTCTACCTGTCTGACAGTGGCACAATGGCTCTCCTGCACAAATCCCTGTAGGTGTGTGGCGCTTGCTGCAGGAGTGTGCCCACAGGTCATGACTCTGTCCTCCAGCAGCCCACAATTGCCTTGTACACAGGGAAATGTCTATGTAAATAAGGCATTTCCTCGTTCTCACAGGTGACATGACAGGGAAACACTGTTACCAGTGGTTGGGGGAACAGTGATCTGACATGTCCCAGTAACCCCATTCCCCCCCACAGTTGGAATCACTCATAGGGAACGCAGTTAACCCCCTATCAATGGTACCAAGTGTCTGGTCCATCCACAATGTTGCATTCCTACTAAAAATCGCTGATCGCCACCATTATTTAAGAAAAGATGAATTCCATAAATCTATTCCCTGATTTGTAGACGCTATAACTTTTATGCAAACCATTTTTTTTTTTTAAATGTGGGATAGTATAACAAAGTAGTTTTTTCAAAATTGGCACTTTTTTTTTGTCTTGTGTACAATGTCGCACGACCACATTTGTCAAAGCAACAGTGCTAAATTGCAGAAACTGGTTCAAGTGGCTAAAGGATGCTGTACAGCATACCCCTGAACATCAGTTGGTGGTCCTGGTTGCCAAGAGTGTAGCACCATTTTGTTTTAAGACAAGATGTTTAGTTTGTCGCAGGCAATGCAGAACATAACCGAGGTTCCCAAATAGTATCACAATAACCCACACCTCATCTAAATGGGAATGGGGAGAGAATCAACAAGCCTTACAGTGATTGCTGCCAAAGACCTAATTTCAGGAAATCCAGACTAGGGTATACAGCCATAAAAACCTAAGATGCCTTTTCACACTGTCGCCACAACTCTAATGCATTGAGTCACAAACTGTATCTAGTGGCTATTTTATAATTCATATGCAGGGCATGCAATTGTAGTAAACTGCCATACTAGTGCAGAATGTGAGTAAATTCTGCTTTTTAAATATGGGTTTATTGGCCTGGGCTCTAAGCAAATTGGTCACCAAAAATTGTTTCTAGCCTTAAAAAAAAATCCTGAACTTTCCAATAGTTGAAAATCCTAAATGCATGGTAAGTGCTATCCTGACCCTTTTTGACAGCATAAACAATCTAAATTTGTAGCTTCACCCCTGACATAGACTTGCTCCAAAAATGATGCTGTTTAGCAAAGGAATGTTATCTTCTGTTCCCTCCCCCTGCTTCTTGCCACAAACAGACGGAACAAGAAACATCTGTCTGAAAATGGCTATCAGATACTTGTGTAATATACTCATTTAACAAGCCTCTCTCCAGGGTTTAGCTTTTAAGTGGATGATTGTGCATATAGTCAAATTGTGTATAGTAAGCCTTGAAGTTGCTTTTACTGCAGATCCCCATCTCTTGGCTGTAAATATCCTGAGATTAAACTAAGCATTAAATGGAACTTTCCTGAAAGCCGTTGTGTAGATTTTATATTTTTCAATGTTGCCTGCAAACATAGGGGGTTGCTTTATTTTGGTCTGAAAGGTCTTGCATGTTCAGTAGTAAGTGTAAACCTTCTTTCAAATAGACTGTTTCCAGGGTTTAAGAGCTTTACATTGTCTGACAAATGAGGTTTTCCTGTTCCCACTAAGATGCTGCATGAAATTAATTCCACATGGGGCTATCTACTGTGGGAAGCACAAGTTTTAAAAAACATGTCAGGGGGTTAAACATGTGTGAACTGGAAGTTGCTTGTCAAATGGAAGATTTTTCAGTCAGTGCTAGATTTTTGCAATTTAACTTGTGATCTGTTGATGCAGAAGGCACTTATGTAACATATGGAATAGGGCAGCACCTCAGATCTTGGCGCTTGATACAGTGCAGTACACATGAAGGGTATTGTGTACTTTGAAGCCAGTGGTATGTACATGCAGTATTTTTCTTAGGCTAGCATGGCAAAAATGGCACTCAAATCACTTTAAAACTGATAAAGGAAAGGTACGTATGGGAAGGGCAAAGTAATGCAAAATTCCCCAGCAGCCTTTCAAACTAGTCACCACCAAATTCAAATGTTGGCTTTAGGTTTTTTGTGTTAATTTAATGTGTGGCATATGAAGCCCTTTAAAAGTGTGGTTTAACTCTAAACTAGGAGCCCCTAAATATGGGACATGCATAACGATAAACTAGGAGCCCCTAAATATGGGACATGCATAACGATAACCTATTAAGATGAAGTCTACTTGGCGGCAGCTCCCTTCCCAGGATGTGTACAAATGTCCAGTGTGCCTGCGCTCATCTCTGCATAGAAACCAATCTGCTTCCAGGTTTTATTGCCGAAGCTTAATTGACCAGTGGAGGCCAGAAACTGTTTCCTTGTAGGAGCAAGTCTGATTTTTGGGCCCTCTGGCTTTAGTAATCCACATGGTGTCTCAAACTTGTTTACACCATGACCTAAGTATGCAATGTACATTAACTGAATGTAATATTTACTTGGTGCGTTTACTGCAACTGCATAATCTGTGCATAGGATTAACTGTACACCTACTATTTGGGGGGGCATAAGACTATTACCTGCAGATCATGCTTGCCTTCATATGTCACACTAACCATGTGCAACTGATTTGCAGATGCGTTGGTATCCTCCTTCTGAAGCCGCTCAACAAGGATGGAAGTCCCGCCAGTTCTGCTAAAAGCTCTTTGGTAAGTAATCATTAAACATAACATTTATAAATCCCCCCCGCCCCATACACTCCACCAATCAACATTTACTATTGCCAGTATGAGTATTAAAATGGCTAAAAGTAGATCATACAGTATTTAACCTTCAGCTGCTTCTGGTTTCTTGGACAAATGATGCCATACATCCCAGGAATCTGAAGGGGTTCTCAGTTAAGCATATCCATGCTTGAGCTAAAAGGCAGAGGGCTCCTAGGAAGAAAATGTTACATGAATCACTTACCTTTATTCAAGATGGCCGTTTGCGATATCCATTCCATCGCCCCAACCACGACTGCTTAGCCGACACTCTGACAATCCCTGTAGACATGATCCATTCCCCAGAATTGAGACAAGCCCTGTTCTCTCTGGTTTCCAAATGTATGAACACTTTTTTTTAAAGGGTAGCCCCAGCTTTATGTACAGTACAGCCATGTTGCAGTTATCAAAGGTACAATAACTCTCCACCCCCCTCATCACACAGTGGGGCTTCAATCACATTATTTTCGGTAATGACATTCAGAGGAGTTAATTACTACAGCCATGTCGCATCTATTATCATAATTCACACAACTGCATCACAATGAGTTCCCCTCAATCCACATCTTAGACAGACTTACTGTCTCCGACAAAGGTATTCACACCTGATCATCAATAGGCTTTAAACCAGGGGTGCCCAACCAGTGGCCTGCGGAGCCCTCTGATGTGGCCCACAGAGCATTTTGGTGTGGCCAGCGACCTCCTGCTCTGGGATGGGATAAAACTTTAACAGTATATTACTAAAATCGTACTGTATATTTGGGCATATCTGTTCTGCAGTGGTTACTGGGCTGCTTACAAACTGATCCACAGGTGCACTTATCTGCACTTGTGGGTTACCTGTACTGAGCCATAGACTTCCATTACCTGCAAGTTTGGTGTGCAGAGTGGGCTGCCATCCACCCGCTCTGCTCATTGTGGCCCACGACCGGTTACTAAGTGGCCCTTGCTCTTCAAATGGTTGGGCACCTCTGCTTTAAAGGTGTTATCACACAATGGGAATGTCTTTCAGGAGCCACCCTCAATTAACACCTCAACAGCCTGTTACACAGAGGAATGAGTCACTATTGACTGGTTGTGGGGCAACATTAATCAAACTGTAATATTCATATATATTCTGCAATACATGATTTATCAGTAATGTCCCATCTCGTAATTTATGATTTCTCAGTCGCCCTATGCCCCTATTAGACATAAGGTGACCCTAGACATAAGAGTCATTGACACCAGCACAGGAGCACCCGCATCCCTCAAGTCTCTGGGTGTCACGGGCCATTCTGTTACAGCCATTAGCAGAAATATTAAAGGGTGTTTTTGGTATTTCTGAAAATAAAGCGTGGAGACCTGGATCTAAGAATATTAAAAATGAATTGGTGTTTGTGTTCAGATGCCGTGAAAATGTGCTTAGTACATGAGCACTAACTTGTCAACATGTAGGACATGCAAAAGGACAGGGGGAAGGGTCAATTGTCTTGTCCCATTTCTGCTCTGATAAGAGGTTGGATGTTATACTAGGACAGGGGGGTACTTGCAGGATCTTTAGGTGAAATTAATGGGAGAAAACAAATGCAGCCACAATGCATTTAGGACTGGTAAACTGAAATCCTAATACTTTGTAGACACTATAGAACTAGAAGCATGACTTTTTTTTTTTTGTATGCTAGATGGGATAGAATGTCGGCTTTCATGTTTCGTAGGATATATATTAATGTACACCTGTGTTTCTCTCATAGGGTTTTTCCTCCATGAAGTAATGTGCCAGAAATGAACAAGTGTTCGTAAAACATTGTACTTCTCCAGATGCATCTGAATGTTCAGCCAAGCCTTCCAAATGTGGAAGGGTTATAACGGTCCTCTTCAGCTACTTAAGATGAATTATTTGGCACTTTCCGTGGAAAATATGCCTCTGTGGATAACTTAAAGTCCAAATGGAGTAACAGGATGTAACTCTTAAAACCATGGTAGACATGGTGCTGCCCTAGCCAGACCATGTTCTAAAATGCTACGGATCCCCTTCATCGCATGTTGACTTTCTGGCATGAATTAGCTATTTAAGTGTGTGTGTGTGCTTGTTAAAATCTATTGCTTGTTTACCAATTTCAGCTGGTCTGCAATGAGACCCTGAATCTAGTCATGCAGTGATGAAAACTTGGCTTGATGTACTGTTTGGTCTACCACCTCAAATTCAAACAAATGCAGTTCAAACAGTGCAAACTGAACTCTACTTTCATTCTTCTGTTTCTGTGGGGGTTTTTCATTGGAGTCTGTCCTTGCCAAATGCAAACCTATGGGGTAACGGAAACAAAAGTACCAGTATTTTTGTAACTTGTTTAATAAGGAGATATTTATGCATCATGTGTTTGTGTGATAATTATTAAAAGAATATATTCTGTCCTAAGTTAATGTTCAGTTAAAAAGCTCAAATCTGTATGGTTTGTCTGCTGTACTCTATGAACAATTGTGCAATTTTGTTTTGTTGCAGCCTACTGCTTGGTATTAATGTACTTTCAGTATTATGAAAGGTTTCTGCTTGGAGAAAAAGTTTCTCTATTGATGATCCTAAAAGAATGTGATACTGGATAAAATATAATGTATTTAAAGTGTGAATTTTTTTGAAACTCTATGGTTTCTGATGAATTAAAGTAATTAAAACTAAGATCTCTAGTCATTCATCGTGTTGACACAAACAAAACAGAATTCCAACCTTCATGCAAGATTTCATGTTGCACCCTTGAAACAGGGTGTCATTCCATAGCCCCTTACCTTGCTCCTTATGGCAACTCCACAAATGACCTAATTGCTTATTTGTAGGGCAGCTGGCATTAATAAAGAACAATGTTTTAGATCATATGGAATCCTGTCCTCTCCCATCGCTATGATCTTTCCATGTAAGTGGAGTGTGGTGGATTATAAAGTGCATGATAATCCAAATGGGGCAATGCATGTCAAAGTAGCTGTAGTGGAGCCCCAGGCAGTTGCTAAAGTAATGAGGAAATGTCTTTCTAGGCTCTTTTTAGCTATGCAGAACTGCTCACAACATTGCCAAGACATTCCAACACTCATTTGAGCAGTGCTGATGCCTTTGCCAAGGTGTGATTGAGTAGAGTGTTGTATAACCTTAGTAGTCCAATGTACATCTTTCCAGCAACCTCATGTTGGGGGGGGGGGGGGGAATATTTGACCTTAATCGGCATCACATAAGGTAAGCCACGTTTTTGGTTCCCATTCAAATCAATTTAGAACAGAATTTTAAGTGCTCTGTACAAAAACATCCGGGCCTAAACATGATCAGCCAGAGCTTTTTTTTTTTAAACACAAATGTAATTTGATGCTTGCTGTGAATGATAAATGGGGAGCTTTTGCCCTATATGGCCACACCTGACATAAATTATCTTTCAGAGGCAGTAACTAAGAGTAATCAACACTTGTGACTGGTTACCTTTTAATAAAGGTATAGCCAGCAAGTCTTTGCTCTTGGTTTGAGTGGAGTATGTTGGTGTTGCCTCTGGCACCCTGGGTAGCAGTAAAAACCAGACCCTTTCTGTCCAACTTTTTTTTAGTTTATAACAGGGAAACGGCCACATGGCCCGACATAGTACAGAGTAATGCATATGACAAGGTAATGGCACATTGAAAGATCCTGGCAATCAATATATCAACAGAACAGTTCCACCCGTTTAAACGTGTAATAGTGGGCACTATCCTGACGGCATGACCCCGAGGTCTTGTGTGCCTTAGACATTTGTCCGGGCTTAATTATATTGTGTGATGGGATCTACACAAGGGTGCATGCGTGTAAATGTGTGGTGAGGCTTGATGTCAGGGGCAATGTGTCTGAACCCTTCGATTTTGTATCGCGGAAATCCCCCAGTTATGAGGAGAAGAAATAATTGAAGGGAAAGAGGTTGGAATGTAAAAAAAGATATAGGAAAAGCAGTCAGACGGCGGGGAAAGGAATTCAGTCACCAACGCAGCGAGCGCCGATGGGCATCTGCAATATGGGCAGGGTAAACTACACCTTTCATTTACAGAGGTCTGGAGGATGGGCCTTCACACCAGCCACGGCTGAGCAACTTTTTACCATGCAAGAAGTGAGGGAAAACTGTCAACGGCAAATTCAAAATTGTGTATATATGAATAACGCCAGCGAAAAATGTAACAATACATTTAAGTGTTTGTTCACCAATGCCAGAAGCCTTCCTAGCAAAACAGGTGAGTTGGAAGCTCTGGTGCATGAGGAGAGCTATGATGTAATCGGTATTGCTGAAACTTGGCTTCAATCCTCACATGACTGGGCTATTATTCCTGGCTATGCTCTTTCGGAAAGACAGGGTAAAAAGGAAAGGTGGAGGGGTCTGTCTCTATGTGAGAAATGTGACCTCAAAGCAAGCGTGAAAGAGGACCTGGTTGATGGAGAGTGTGATGAAGTTGAAGCATTATGGGTGGAACTGCATACAGATGTGCGTAGTTCAAAGTTAATCATTGGAGTTTGTTATAGACCACCCAATGTTAATGAGGAGGTAGAGACTCATCTCCTTGCACAGATGGAAAGGGCTGCAAGGGCTGGGACGGTGATAATAATGGGGGATTTTAACTACCCAGAAATTGACTGGAATAATGGAATTTCTGGGACAGTTAAAGGACAAAAATTTAAAAACCTATTGCAGGACAATTTTATGGTCCAGTTTATTGAGGCCCCAACTAGGAATGATGCTCTGTTGGACCTGGTAATCTCAAACCATGCAGAGCTCATTACTAATGTTCAGATAAAGGAACACCTGGGTAGCAGTGATCATAACATGATTTTGTTTAATGTAAACTATAAGCAAGAAATACATACAGGAAAGATAAAAACACTTAATTTCAAGAGAGCAAATTTTCAAAGAATGAGGACTGCTCTCCAGGGCTTGGACTGGGAGGGAATATTGGCACCGATGAACAGAAATGGGAATTCTTCAAAGACTCTTTGGAATCTCACTGCAAAGTATATTCCCATGGGCAATAAGTTTAAAAGGCTATAGATAAAACCTATGTGGCTCACGGTCAAAGTTAAAAAAGCTATAAACAATAAGAAAATGGCTTTTAAAAAATATAAAAATGAAGGAACACTAGTGTCGTTTAAATGTTACAAAGAATATAATAGAATATGTAAAAAGGAAATCAAGGATGCAAAAATTCAAAATGAACGGCAGATTGCAAAAGATAGTAGGACAAACCCCAAAAAATCTTTAAATATATTAATAGTAAAAAGGTCAAGTCTGAGCATGTAGGCCTTTTACAAAATAATCTAGAGTGGGTGACTGAGGACATAGAGAAGGCAAATTTATTAAATGCTTTCTTCAGCTCTGTGTATAGAATGGGGGAGCTCATGTCCATAATGGGGGTGGGAGTGACACAGCCCCAAATCCACAATGGCTCAAAAGTGATATGGTCCAGAAATATTTAGACAGAATAAAGGTAGATAAAGCACCTGGACCAGATGGCATCCACCCACAGATCCTAAAAGAATTGAGCTCTGAAATTTCAAAGCCACTGTATCTAATATTTAGGGTCTCATTAATGACAGGAATGGTACCACTGGATTGGCATAAAGCCAATGTGGTGCCCATATTTAAAAAGGGAACAAAGTCTTTACCTAGTAACTATAGACCTGTTAGTTTAACTTCTATAGTTGGGAAGATACTGGAACGTTTAATAAAAGACCACATGGATGAGTTCTTGCTGGAAACAAACTATTTAAGCAGCAGACAGCATGGATTCATGAAAGACAGAAGTTGTCAGACAAACCTGATTTCTTTTTATGAAGAGGTAAGTAAAACCCTGGACAGAGGCGTGGCAGTGGACGTGGTATACTTGGATTTTGCAAAAGCGTTCGATACAGTTCCCCACACACGGCTCATGTGTAAGGTAAGGTCTACAGGATTGGATATATCGGTTTGTAAATGGATAGAAAACTGGCTGAAAGACAGAATTCAGAGAGTTGTGGTTAATGATTCTTACTCTGAATGGTCCAAGGTTATCAGCGGTGTACCCCAAGGTTCGGTGTTGGGTACCTTACTTTTCAATATATTTATAAATGATATTGGGTCTGAGATCCAAAGTAACATTTCTGTTTTTGCAGATGACACCAAGCTATGCAGTAGAATAACGTCCTTGCAGGATGTCTCCAATTTACAAGCTGACCTCAATGCTCTGTCTAAGTGGGCGACTAAGTGGCAGATGAGGTTTAATGTTGATAAATGTAAAGTTATGCACTTAGGGGCTAAGAATATGCATGCATCATACATCCTAGGGGGAGTTCAACTGGGGGGATCTGTAGTGGAGAAGGATCTGGGTGTTTTAGTTGATCATAAGCTCAATAATGGCATGCAATGCCAAGCTGCGATTTCCAAAGCGAGCAAAGTCCTTTCTTGTATTAAGAGAGGTATGGACTCCAGAGATAGAGATATTTTGCCCCTGTACAAATCATTAGTAAGACCTCATCTGGAATATGCAGTCCAGTTTTGGGCACCAGTTCTCAAAAAGGATATCGGAGAAAGTGCAGAGAAGGGCAACCAAACTGATAAGAGGCGTGGAGGAGCTCGGCTATGAGGAAAGATTAGAGGAACTAAACTTATTCACTCTTGAGAAGAGGAGAATAAGGGGGGATATGATCAACATGTACAAATATATAAGAGGTCCATATAGTGAACTTGGTGTTGAGTTATTCACTTTAAGGTCAACACTGAGGACAAAGGGGCACTCTTTACGTCTGGAGGAAAAGAGATTTCACCTCCAAATACGGAAAGGTTTCTTCACAGTAAGAGCTGTGAAAATGTGGAACAGACTCCCTCCAGAGGTGGTTCTGGCCAGCTCAGTAGATTGCTTTAAGAGAGGCCTGGATTCTTTCCTAAATGCACATAATATAACTGAGTACTAAGTTTTGTAGGTAAAGTTGATCCGGGGTAAATCCGATTGCCTCTCGGGGGATCAGGAAGGAATTTTTTCCCCTCCGGTAGCAAATTGGATCATCGCTCTGCTGGGGTTTTTTGCCTTCCTCTGGATCAACTGTGGGTATGGAGTTGGGTGTATGTGATTTACTGTGTTTTATTTTGTTTTATTTTTATTTTTTTTATGGTTGAACTGGATGGACTTGTTTTTTTTTTTCAACCTGACTAACTATGTAACTATGTGTTGTATAGTAGGGCAAGAGTGGAACAGATGTCTGTCAGTTTTCAGTCCATGGTGTTGATGCTTTAGTGTACAAGAACCTTGAAACAGATGAATACTGTAACTGTTGGGAAGATCCTCTGTAAGGTGGCTGGCAATGAGTACTGCCCTTAACCCAGTTAAGCTTAAAGCGGAGCTCCACCCAGGAAAACAACATTTTACAATGTTGTTTAAAAAAAAAAAAAAACCTGGAAAAAAAAAATACTCACCCGAAATACCTGTTGCTATGCGGAAGTCCGTAATCTGCCTCACCTGCACCGCGGTCCGATTTCTTCTTCTCCTTCTCCTTGTGAATGGGGCGCGCTGCTTTCTGGGAACTGTGTGTGTTCTCAGAGAGCAGCGCGCCCATTCACAAGCCAGCGTGAGACTCACGCAGGCGCAGTAGGAAATGGGCAGTGAAGCCGTACGGCTTCACTGCCTGTTTCCCATAGTGTGGATGGCGGCGCGGGACCCGGAGCGATCGTGGGCCCGGCATCGGGGGGCCCATCAGCGCGGGCAAGTAGGACAAGGTAAGTGTCCTTATTTAAAGTCAGCAGCTACACTGTTAGTAGCTGCGACTTTAAAAAAAAAAAAAAATCGCGGCTGGAGCTCCGCTTTAAGATATGTGCATGTCAAATTTTACATTCCTCTTGAACATAAGGAAATTCATTCGGGAATAGTGAAAGCTGACAATGGCCAGAGGGAAATTTCACAATGCAAATTTTGGCCATGGCATGTGAAATGAGCTTGTGTTTAATCAAAGATGGCAAGCTAATGGCTTCCATTATGCTAGGTTTAAGCAAAACTACTTGCCAAATAGAATACATGTTTAAGAATCTGTTGGCCAGCTCATCTTTAAAAGCTGTTGTGGCATACTTGCAGGTCTGACCACCTATCTGCTATAACAGTTTTACTGTCAACAGTTTATCCCATGAGGGCAGACCATACAATTAGAGATATCCAGAACTATTTGCAGCTGAACATGGAGTGTTTGCCGTGGCGGGCGAACATATGCGATGTTAAGTCTGCCCCCTATTCGTTATTGAGCAAACTTTGACCCTGTACAGTCAGCAGACACATTCCAGCCAATCGGCACCCCAAAAAGCCCTTTTTTTTTTCCCCTCCCTCTGTAATCCAATTGCAGTTCCCTGCCAGCGTGTGTGTCAGGCTCACAGCCAGGGCCGGTGCAAGGATTTTTGCCAACTAAGGCTTGTCTCCATGGGGTTGTTTTATAAAGGCTAATAGACTCTTCACTATGCAAGAGAATTTTCCCATTAGCTTGGGGAATGGGGTGAAGCTTTGATGACTTCTGCAATCCAATCATGTACAAGCAAAGATGTATTTTTTTCTTGCGCATGATTGGGTATGCTTTGCAAAGTAAATATTTACCATAGTTACTAACCTAAGGTATAAAATCACTTAAAGGGACACTAAAGTCAGTTTTTTTTTTTTTTAAATAACAAACATGTTATACTTGCCTCCACTGTGCAGTTTGTTTTACAGAGTGGCCCAGAAAGCTGTCTTCTGGGGTCCCTCAGCGGCTGTCTAGGCTCCTCCTCGCAAATGCTTTTTTTTTTCATGAGTTTGCAGTACAACAACCAGCTGAAGGAGTATGCATGGATGACAACACTGCTGCTTGTAAGGCAAGGGCATTCCACTGTCAGCCTGTAACAGAAATGTCTGTTATTGGCAGGTTCTCTAGGCAGGAAACTGCATCTGTCACAATTACTTTACTAATAAAACTGTATACAGCAGACCATGAGACAACATAGAAAAGATGGATTTGAACTTTACTTACACTTATTCTTTCAAGTTGACTATCTTAAGTTAAGCACTTGCTCACCAAAGATTGTCTTTTAAACAGAGCTTGAAAGCTTTAATTTGCCTTAGTGGAAGGTTCTATGTATAGGGACAAGTTACTGAATTACTCAAGTTGTTAGTGGAGTTAAACATTAAGAGATTATTTTTCTTTCAAATGCAGGAAATAAATAGATGGCCCTTACCCAAAAGCTTTTATAGTGGACACACTAAACTTCTGACTTGGGTTTATAATCATATGTAGACTTGAATGCCTTGATGACTGAGTAGCTAGAGCTCTACACAATTAGACAGTCTATACAGTAAATGTTTTGTAATAAGTAAAATTTTGTCTTGAAATATTATAAGTGATATGGTCCAGAAATATTTAGACAGAATAAAGGTGGATAAAGCACCTGGACCAGATGGCATCCACCCACGGATCCTAAAAGAATTGAGCTCTGAAATTTCAAAGCCACTGTATCTAATATTTAGGGACTCATTAATGACAGGAATAGTACCACTGGATTGGCGTAGAGCCAATGTGGTGCCCATATTTAAAAAGGGAACAAAGTCTTTACCTAGTAACTATAGACCTGTTAGTTTAACTTCTATAGTTGGGAAGGTACTGGAACGTTTAATAAAAGACCACATGGATGAGTTCTTGCTGGAAACAAACTATTTAAGCAGCAGACAGCATGGATTCATGAAAAACAGAAGTTGTCAGACAAACCTGATTCCCTTTTATGAAGAGGTAAGTAAAACCCTGGACAGAGGCGTGGCAGTGGACGTGGTATACTTGGATTTTGCAAAAGCGTTCGATACAGTTCCCCACACACGGCTCATGTGTAAGGTAAGGTCTACAGGATTGGATATATCGGTTTGTAAATGGATAGAAAACTGGCTGAAAGACAGAATTCAGAGAGTTGTGGTTAATGATTCTTACTCTGAATGGTCCAAGGTTATCAGCGGTGTACCCCAAGGTTCAGTGTTGGGTCCCTTACTTTTCAATATATTTATAAATGATATTGGGTCTGAGATCCAAAGTAACATTTCTGTTTTTGCAGATGACATCAAGCTATGCAGTGGAATAACGTCCTTGCAGGATGTCTCCAATTTACAAGCTGACCTCAATGCTCTGTCTAAGTGGGCGACTAAGTGGCAGATGAGGTTTAATGTTGATAAATGTAAAGTTATGCACTTAGGGGCTAAGAATATGCATGCACCATACTAATTTCACAGAAAATATACATGCTTTTAACTGTGGCAAAACTGCCATCCATGTGAAAGGGGCCTTACTGTCTGATCATTTGTAAACAAAAATCATGTTATTTAATTTTTCTTGTTCGACTGGCTAGACAATTTTTATGTTTGTATCATGTTGCAGATAAAACGTCTTGGTACAATTTATCTTGAATCAATGAGGAGCTTTGTAGTGGTGTTCTATGCAACAGAACCACGATTACCCCTGGAATAACAGTTAGTCGCCATAAATGATCAAATGTGATGCTTGCACAAGGGCTGGACAACTCCAGGCCAACCCAAGAGGGCTATAACGATGGACAATTCTTTTCTCTACCTTGGTAAGAAGGGTAAGGGCCACGTGTGCTGCACCTGTCCACAGGACAAATTACACAATCAACAGTGGTAGGTTCCACCAATTTATTGGGTGAGCAGGTGTTTCTCTCTGGTCCTCCGGAAGCTATCTGCTTATATTAGGTGGGAATTAAAGCGGGGTTCCAACCACAATTAGCATTTTTTAAATGTATGTCCTTTCATCATGCATTTTTATAATATAAATCCGGTCACTTACTATTTTACAATCCGCTCTGCATAGTTATTCAAAAAAGATAACTAGGTCCACACCGTTGTCATTTTGCTTGTGGGCATTGTGAAGCCCAAAAGCACTTCCTGGAAGTCTTGGATGGGGAGTTACAGTATAATGGGGTAGCACACTGCATCCTGGGAAATGATGACACACATTTCTCAGGAGCATTAGCGTGCTGAGGAGCCTAGGAAGATGTTGTCAGAATCCTAGGTGATTCTGAAGGCATTTCCAGGTGAGTAAAAAAATATTATTTTTCTTTTTTTTTATAATGAAAAAAAAATTTGGGATGGAAACTCCACTTTAACTTGTGGTTTGATGGGGCAATTTTCATCTAAACTTCACCTGATATTCCCATGAAGTCATCAGTCCTAACTCCTGTGCACAAATGCACACAGTGGTGAGCTAGAAATGTTGTGAATGGAAGGGTTTGCACACCTTTCTCAATAAGGCCCCTTTCACATGTGCGGACCGTATGTCCGCATTTTCATCCATCCGTCTGCGGATGAAAACGGGACATACATGGGTCCCTATGTGATTACGAGTGTCAGCGGATGAACATACGCTGACACCCGTAATTTTCCGCCTCCGCAAAGATCCGGTTTTTCAGACGGAAGAAATTCCTATTTTTCTTCCGCCCCGTGTGAAAGGGCCCTAAAAGTGTGAAGTTTCAGTCCAGTCCCATAGGTTTTATATATCAGAGCTTAATTACTAGATGACCCTGTTTGTCAGCAGCTTTAGTTCATTCATATTGAATTTTTAGACCAAACTATGCTGCAGAAGATCTAAAATCTACAAAAGTCTTTCTTAATCTTTTTACCATGGAGAAACTTAAAACAAAAAACAAAAAATGATTTCAGGGAACACCTGCTTAAAATAATTATATCTGCAGTTCATTGTACATTAGT
This sequence comes from Rana kukunoris, assembly GCA_029574335.1. Lineage (NCBI taxonomy): Eukaryota > Metazoa > Chordata > Amphibia > Anura > Ranidae > Rana > Rana kukunoris. Next base: position 92,000,827 of record CM056051.1, read on the forward strand.
GGTAGTCAGTGGAAAAAAAATAACCCTTGCATTAATCATCATTTAAGTTCCCCTTTACATTCTGGTGGTCAATGAATAAGTGCCTGCCTACACTAAAAATCATAAGAAAAAAGTTTCCCTGTAGAATGGTGGTCAGAAGGCCAGCTGTCCCCTTACCTTGGTAGTTAGAAGGTGATATACACACTTACGATGGTCATGGAAAGCTTTGCCTTGTTATACTTCTCACTGCATGAGGAACCCCTAGTATTCTCTGGAGGAACCCTGGTTGAGGAGAGGCAGTCATTTAAAGTAAAGGGTAAAACGGACATTAATAGCAGCTACTGTGGAGAGGGGTTTACTTTAGTACTAAATGTTTTTTAAGACCACTTTCATATTAATCTATTAGTGACTAGTCCCTAGCTGTTGTAGTATATATATCCTTGTTTCATATATATATATATATATATATATGTAGCGCCCCCTTACTTTCAGTATGGGCACTACGCTAAAGTTAGTGGGGAATGGGAGAGTTATTTTGCTCCCATTCGCAATTTTGTTAATGTTGTGAAATTATATTTCAGCACTAGTGCTATAAATTGGTATTTGGCACCATCTAGTGGCCAAAATGTGGAATGAACTTCAGTTATGATTCTGTTGTTTTTCAAGAACATGAGGAGGGATTATACAAACAGCCTACCCATGAACACTCGGGGCTGAAGTGCATGCTGGGAAGGAGATAAAAACCCCTGTGGCGCCCATTTTAGGTCTCTTGTTCCTGGGACACATGGCCTGCAGCAGAGCTCTGTGTGTGTGTTTCACAGAGCTCTGGCCTACATCATGCTGAGCAGAATAGCAGCCCTTTGATTCTGCTTTATACCACAGCGTGCTGGAGCAGCAGTGTGAGTGAACCAGAGGCCCTTGGAGGAGGTAACCGAGAACTTCTGGTCGTCGGTGAAAGAGAACAACGTGACAGGGTGGTTGCTGCAAACAGACTGAGATCCCGTGGAGCGGAGGCATCCATCTGTCTGAACCTCGTGTGGTGAGAGGGCTCATGCCCAGAGCTTTGTACTGTTTTGTCACTCACCTAGACTGACTGAATAGTGTTGCTGGGACCGGTAGTCCCACGAGACAGTTCAGTTCAAGTTCATGTGCATAGGCCTTAAGCCTGATTTGATTGTTTGGTGACTGCCACTGGAGGTGCACTTCTAGGAAGGAGTGCACAGATACTTTCCACAACTTAAACTACAGTTCTTTGTTGTTCTACATTGCTTTACTGATCAGAAAGCCCCTTTGGATTACAATCTTTGTTTCACCATAGCTAGCAGAAGAAAGAAAAGAAAGAAGACCAGAGACTCAACTGTATTTTTATTGCAAGGCCTTGCAGTGCTGCTACCATTTACTAGAGACTGTAAGGGGGATATTGAGTTTATTATACTGTGATATATAATTCCTGCTAAATACTGTGTGCTGCATAGTAGGTTTCATAGTGTCTGCATGGTGTGCTGGAAGTGGGAAGGTGTTCAGTGCAGAGGTTGTTGCCTGAACATTAGTCCCATTTGGAGACGCTCCTGCTGAAGCAATACAGGTGGTTCTCAGGTGGTTGCCACTTATAGCCTCTTGTTTCATTGTTGTACACCAATTGTGATCCCATGTTAATGATAAAACCTGTTCTCTGCTCGGAAGCCACTGGGCTGCTACGGCAACACCCAGCAACCCCTCCTCCAGTGTGCTGATTGGCCGGCTGGCTAGGCCCCGCCCACTCATGGCTTGCTCTTCAGACATGGACGCCCCGCGCCCCCTACCCAGGAAGTGAAGGACTGTGCTGCTGATCTGCTGCTCCGATCCGCACTCCTAAACAGCCTGCTGGACTGCCTTGCACAGCTGTGCGTTTTAGTGCGTTTTAGTTTTCTGTGACTCTCTGTGACCTTGCACGGCACTGCCTGCCCACTTTCCCTGGCCGCTCTGCTCGGAAGCCACTGGGCTGCTACGGCAACACCCAGCAACCCCTCCTCCAGTGTGCTGATTGGCCGGCTGGCTAGGCCCCGCCCACTCATGGCTTGCTCTTCAGACATGGACACCCCCGCGCCCCCTACCCAGGAAGTGAAGGACTGTGCTGCTGATCTGCTGCTCCGATCCGCTCTCCTAAACAGCCTGCTGGACTGCCTTGCACAGCTGTGCGTTTTAGTGCGTTTTAGTTTTCTGTGACTCTCTGTGACCTTGCACGGCACTGCCTGCCCACTTTCCCTGGCCGCTCTGCTCGGAAGCCACTGGGCTGCTACGGCAACACCCAGCAACCCCTCCTCCAGTGTGCTGTTTGGCCGGCTGGCTAGGCCCCGCCCACTCATGGCTTGCTCTTCAGACATGGACACCCCGCGCCCCCTACCCAGGAAGTGAAGGACTGTGCTGCTGATCTGCTGCTCCGATCCGCTCTCCTAAACAGCCTGCTGGACTGCCTTGCACAGCTGTGCGTTTTAGTGCGTTTTAGTTTTCTGTGACTCTCTGTGACCTTGCACGGCACTGCCTGCCCACTTTCCCTGGCCGCTCTGCTCGGAAGCCACTGGGCTGCTACGGCAACACCCAGCAACCCCTCCTCCAGTGTGCTGTTTGGCCGGCTGGCTAGGCCCCGCCCACTCATGGCTTGCTCTTCAGACATGGACGCCCCGTGCCCCGCGGGCGCACGACGGGCGCGCCGGGTGCGCGCCGGAGGCGCGCAAGAGGCAAGCCCGTCTGTGCCCGTCCGGGCCCGGACGGCTCGGACCAGGGCCAGGAGGGTTGCTCCACTCATCATAACATCTCCGCCCAGGCCATGTATCAGTCCAGGCTCGCCATCTATGGAAACCACGCGGATCAGGACTACAGGTAGGGAGGCCATCAAGTCTCAACACTTATTTTACACCAAAGATCGCCTACTTAAATTAATTAATCCGACAACTACCCTACACCCCGACATCATGGACACATGTTAATTATTACATATTGTTAAAAAATCAAGGACGTCTCACGGTAGGCCCACTGGGTCGAAGCAGGGTCTCTGCACTGGCTTGATCAACGCCAGGTCTGCTAACAAGCAAGCATGCAACGGAAATTTACGACGTCATCTTGGAAACAGGGCTGGACCTTCTAGCCATTACGGAAACTTGGTTTGTACCAGGTTGTCTAGATATAATTGACGAACTCCTTCCCGAGGGATATAATATCACATCCAACAGCAGACCCACAAAAAAAGGTGGGGGGGTGGCATTGGTCCATCGGGAGGAGCTTACCTGTACTGTGATTCCCTCACATACTATACCGTCCTTTGAACACCTGACGATTAAATGCAGCACAAATGTTACAAATTCCATGTTGGTAATTATCATATACCGTCCACCGGGCTATGATTCCCGCTTTATTAGCGAGTTCATGACCCTTATTACCGACTGTGCTACTAAATACCCTTCATTAATTGTCATGGGCGACCTCAACCTTTGGTTTGAGGACCCTCTCGATCTATCAGCTCAAGAGATTTTAGCAGACATGGACAGCCTAGGCCTCCAACAGATAGTAAGGGAACATACACATGAAAAGGGGCATCTGCTTGATGCAGTATTCTCGGTCGTGGGAGAATCCACCGTTCCCACAACCAAGCAAGTGGTCTGGTCTGATCATTACTTAGTGCAATTTCATTCTTACCCTAAACACCACGGATAAACCAAAAGGAGCCCACATGCAACCCTCCCTCCCGTACAGAAATCTGAAAAAAATCACATCTGATTTATTCCACAATACTTATTCGAACCTCAAATCCTATACAAACCCTCTTGAGAAAGACAGCTATGAGGCTCTATCTGACGTCTTCGAGGAAAGTATCAAGCAGTTAGATGAGAAACTCAATGCTTTTGACGGTAAACTTAAGGCCACACTGGACATAGTGGCACCCTTCTCCCAATCAAACTTCAGGCCAAAAATTAACAAATCCAATCGTTGGTACACCCCTAAATTAGCCACCTTCAAAAATAACTGCCGGAAGCTAGAAAGGAAATGGCAAAAAAACAAAACCACAGCTAATAAAATCCTCTAGAATACAGGCCCGTGCTTACTTCCAGTTAGTAAGGAAGCATAAGAGAATAGCCCTAGCATCCCGCATTGAATTAGCGGCCAATAGCCAAGCGGAACTATTTAAAATCAGTAAGGAGCTGTTTAATCCACCTTTGGCCTCCCAAAAAATTGTTCATTCTCAAGCTCTATGTGACAATCTACTTGAGGCCTTTGTCAGCAAAGTTCGTGACATCCAAGCTGGCCTAGGTCCCCCAGTCCCTGTCCCCTCAGCAAACCTCACTATTAAGATCGACCGGACCAATCACATCACTCCCTTTTGCTCCTTTCAGCCAATAACGAAAACTCAGCTCTTCAGCTCCATTAAACATCTAAAACCCTCTTATTATGCCGACGACACTTGCCCAGCATGGTTGCTTAAGGATAACATCAACACAGTCATCGATGAGATTCTGATCATGGTTAACCTCTCTTTGACAACTGGAGAGTTTCCAGATAACTGGAAACATGCCCTGGTCACACCAATCTTGAAAAAAAGCACGCTGGATGCCAAGGTTATGTCCAATTACCGGCCAATTTCAGGACTATGCTTTCTGGCTAAGCTGGTGGAACATGAGGCTCTTATGCAACTCCAAGCTCATTGTGAATTACAGAATCTTTTTCACGATGCTCAATTGGGATTTAGGCCCAAAAGAGGGATCAAGCTATCCATCCTGGCCACTAGAGAAAGGCTGCTGGAGTCAAGAGACGCGGGGGGGTCGGCGGCCTTGGTACTGCTTGACCTCTCCGCGGCTTTCGATACTGTCAGCCACAAGATCCTCCTGGCTAGGCTACAGGACGAGTTCTATATCACAGGCATACCGCTTACTTGGATACGCAATTTCCTGACAGGTAGAACATTCCAAGTAATATTGGGCCCATTTAGGTCAGCGAGGGTGCCCCTTCTTTGCGGGGTCCCTCAGGGCTCGGCAATTTCGCCGTGGCTGTTTAATTGCTATGTGAGGCCCGTGGTAGATATCATCTCTTCATGGGGGTTGGCCACGCAGGTATATGCTGATGACATACAAATTGTGGCCAGTGATGCTCTCAACCCCACGGCAGCCCACCTTCTTTCCTGCTGCCTCTCATCTATCCAGATATGGATGAAGGACAATCGTTTGGCCCTGAACGTATCCAAAACTGAGGTACTTCTTACAGGTCCAACACAAAGCTTAAACCTGCTTGCAGAGTGGCCCGTATCAATGGGCCCGTGCCCCACTCCATCTAGCCAAGTGAGAAACCTGGGCGTCATATTCGACAATAGACTTTCATGGATTCCACAGGTGAGGAATTGCACCAAGAATGCCCTTTACTATCTTCGGATGTTACGACGGGTAAAACATCTGCTCTCCCAAACACATAGAAATACTCTGGTACAGGCCTTAGTTATCTCACGCCTTGACTTTTGCAATGTGGTATACCTGGGACTCCCTATTAAATGGCTCTCCAAGCTGCAGCTGGTGCAGAACCAGGCAGCTAGGTTGATTACGGGGACCTCAAGATGGGACCATATATCACCCGTTCTCAGACTACTTCATTGGCTCCCATGCGCAAGGAGGATCGAATTCAAGGCTTTGTGTGTCATGTTCAGGGCCTTTAAACAACATGGCCCATTGTTCATTAACAACTTGGCCATACAATACCATCCCCCCAGGGCACTGAGATCGGGCGATCAGGACTTTGCTGCCGTCCCTCCAGTAAGGTTGATTTCTTTCAGTGGCCGATCCTTTAGAGCCAGAGCCGCTTCGCTTTGGAACCTTCTCCCGTTGCCTTTGAGGAAGTCTACTGTTCTTATTACCTTCAGAAAGGCTCTGAAAACTTTCCTCTTTGAGACAAGTTGATTATGACCACGCCTAATTAAACCGACCTGGCCCCTCCTCCCTTTGTCCTATGTCCCCCTCACCCCAAACTCCCTTGCTACTGTGTTTTTATTGTTGATATTTTACATGGTTTCTTTTTTTTTTTTTTTATGTATACAAGCTATCAGTTCGCCTGTGAAGTCTTTTTTCTTTGTTTTCTTGGATTGCTTTTTGGTCCAGAATAGACCAGCGGACCTCCTTCCAGCGCTTAGACACACCCTTCAGGGTGTATGTGGCGCTGTATAGAAATATTAAAAATCAATCAATCAATCAATCTAGTAAAGTTACCTTTTGCTTTAACACAATCTGTCGTGAGGCTTGTTAATTCTCCAAGCAGGTGTAACAGTGTATGCCCCGGTGACAACACAGGTAAAGTGAATATAATCTGTGTCTATTACTAGTCTTTTATTATTGAGCTTCATATCAGCACTGCACCACAGCTGTGTCAAGGGGAGTGAGACCAAATTATTGGGGGGTGATAAAGCAGAGTACAGGCCCAATCAATTACCGGTGGCTCCTTCGGGGGCAGCGCTACATATATGTATATATATATATATATATGTATATGTGTGGAAGGGCAATCACAGAGGTCATATCAATAACCAGACCGGTGATAGTATAGGGCTGCACAATGACTGCCTACCAGTGCCACCATTACCCCTACATGTAGATGGTTTTTACTTCTCTTTAGTCGTCAAATGATGGCAGCATTGTATAATCGTAGCTTAATTGAATCTATAATCGGTGACTGACAAGACCAAGCAAGATAACAAATGTTGGTAGAAATATACAGTATCTCACAAAAGTAAGTACACCTTTCACATTTTTGTAAATATTTTATTATCTTTTCATGTGACAACACTGAAGAAATGACACTTTGCTACAATGTAAAGTAGTCTGTGTACGGCTTATATAACCGTGTACATTTGCTGTCCCCTCAAAATAACTCGATACACAGTCATTAATGTCTAAAACGCTGTCAAAGGTCAGTACACCCCTAAGTGAAAATGTGCAAATTGGGCTCAATTAGCCATTTTCCCCTTCCCACTGTCATGTGTTACAAGGACTCAGGAATGGTGAGCAGGTGTATGGTGAATGGTGTTATCACTCTCCCTTTCTTATACTGGTCACTGGAAGTTCAGCATGGCACCTCATGACAAAGAACTTTCTGAGGATCTGAAAAAATTAATTGGCATAACCTATAAGAAGATTGCCAAGACCCTGAAACTGAGCTGCAACACAGTGGCCAAGACCATACAGCGGTTTAACAGGACAGGTTCCACTTAGAACAGATCTAAATGGTCTACCAAGGAAGTTGAGTTCATGTGCTCAGCGTCATATAAGAGGTTGTCTTTGGGAAAAGACTTATGAGTGCTGCCAGCATTGTTGCAGAGGTTGAAGGGGTCAGCCTGTCAGTGATCAGACCATACGCTGCACACGGCATCAAATTGGTCTGCAAGGAAGCCTTTTCTAAAGATGATGCACAAGAAACCACGCAAACAGTTTGCTGAAGACAAGCAGACTAAGGACATGGATTACTGGATCCATATCCTGTGGTCTGAGACCAAGATAAAATTATTTGATTCAGATGGTGTCAAGTGTGTGTTGTCTTTGTACTCTTTACCTGATTGCTGCCAGCGTGTCTTGCCTACAGTCAAGCATGGTGGTGGGAATGTCATGGTCTGGGGCTGCATGTGTGCTGCCAGCACTGGGGAGGTACAGTTCATTAAGGGAACCATGAATGCCAACATGTACTGTGACATACTGAAGCAGAGCATTATCCCCTCCATTCGGAGACTTGGCTGCAGGGCAGTATTTCAACATAACAATCCCAAACACACCTCCAAGATGACCACTGCCTTGCTAAAGAAGCTGAAGCTAAATGTGATGGACTGGCCAAGCATGTTTTCAGACCTAAACCTTACTGAGCATCTGTGGGGCATTCCCAAATGGAAGGTGGAGCAGCGCAAAGTCTCTAACATCCACCAGCTCCATTATGTTGTCATGGAAGTGTGGAGCTCTGGTGAACTCCATGCCCAAGAGGGTTAAGGCAGTAATGGAAACTAATGTTGGCCACACAAAATATTGACACTTTAAGCCCAATTTGGACATTTCACTTAGGGGTGTACTCACTTTTGTTGCCAGCGGTTTAGACATTAATGGCTGTGCGTTGTGTTATTTTGAGGGGACGGCAAATTTACACTGTTATACAAGCTGTACACTCACTACTTTACATTGTAGCAAAGTGTAATTTCTTCAGTGTTGTCACATGAAAAGATATAATAAGACATTTACAAAAATGTGAGGGGTGTACTCACTTTTGTGAGATACTGTATGTGATTCTTTTAAATATATAAAGTGCCTTGAAAAGGTATTCATACCCCTTGAAATTTTCCAAATTTTTGCATGTTACAACCAAAAACGTAAATGTATTTTATGAGATAGACTAACACAAAGTGGCACATCATTGTAAAGTGAAAAGGAAAATGGTAAATGATTTTCATATTTTTTTACAAATATCTGAAAAGTGTGGAGTGCATTTGTATTCAGCCCCCCTTATACTTTGTAGAACCACCTTTTTCTGCAATTACTGCTGCAAGTCTTTTTGGGTTATGTCTCTACCAGCTGTGCACATCTAGAGTGAAATTTTTGCTCATTCTTCTTTGCAAAACAGCTCAAGCTCTGTCAGATTGGATGGAGAGTGTCGGCGGACAGCAATTTTCACTTCTTGCTGCAGATTCTCAATTGGATTTAGGTCTGGACTTTGACTGGGCCATTCAAACACATGAATATGCTTTGATCTTAACCATTCCATTGTAGCTCTGGCTGTATGTATAGGGTCATTGTCCTGCTGGAAGGTAAACTTCTGCCTCAGTCTCAAGTTTTTTGCAGACTCTAACAGGTTTTCTTCTATGGTTGCCCTATATTTGGCTTCATCTATCTTCCCATCAACTTTGACCAACTTCCCTGTCCCCACTGAAGAAAAGCATCCCCACAACATGATGCTGCCACTACCATGTTTCACAGTGGGGATGGTGTGTTCAGGGTCATATGCAGTGTTAGTTTTCCGCCACACATAGTGTTTGCTTTTAGGCCAAAAAGTTCAATTTTGGTCTCATCTGACCAGAGCACCTTTTTCCACATGTTTGCTGTGTCCCCTACATGGCTTCTCCAAACTGCAAACAGGACTTCTTATGGCTTTCTTTCAACAATAGCCTTTTTTTTGCCACCATTCCATAAAGGTCAGATTTGTGGAGTGCATGACTAATAGTTGTCCTGTAGACAGATTCTCCCACTTGAGCTGTGGATCTCTGCAGCTCCTCCAGAGTTACCATGGGCCTCTTGGCTGCTTCTCTGATTAATGCTCTACTTGCCCGAACTGTCAGTTTAAGTGGACGGTCATGTCTTGGTAGATTTTCAGTTGTACCATTTTTGGATAATGGATTGAACAGTACTCCGTGAGATGTTCAAAGCTTGGGATATTTTTTTTATAACCTAACCCTGCTTTAAACTTCTCCACAACTTTATTCCTGACCTGTCTGTAGAGGGCTGAATACAAATGCACACCACACTTTTTAGATATTATTTGTAAACGATTTTGAAAACCTTATAATTTCCCTTATAAGGTCTGTACTGTACATCATAAAGACAAAGGTGTATCAGCTACTATGCATAGAAACAATCATATGCCTAAAATCCATGGCAGGGAACAACCATGTATACTGTAAGGCCTTGTACACACGATAGGATTTATTCGATGGAAACGGTCCAACGGACCGTTTCCATCGGATATGTCCGCCGGGCTGTTTTGATCCGATGGCTGTACACACCATCGGATCAAATTCCCCGCCGGCGGACAGCGTGGTGACGCGGCGGTGACGTAAGCATCACATGATGTGAAACATGTCAGCCCTTTTCTCCTTGTCCACTCACCGTTTTTGACTGCATGCATTTTGGCTGTTTTTTTCTATTGAAATTTTGTTTGCTTATGCTTAAATAAAGACATCGTTTTCCGAGGAGTGCGGCGATCCAGGATTTTTTCCTTCATCCGCGGCGGTGACGTTGACGCGGCCACGTCACCGCACAGGGAAGTGAAACACTCACATTCACAGGATCCGACGCATGTGCGGACAGATATGTCCGCTGGTTAGGCGTACTAACCAGCGGACATATCCGACGGGCAGCTCTCCGAAACGTTGAAACTTTTCCGCCGGAGAAATCCGTCCAAATCTGTCCGCCGGCCTCTACAGACGAGCGGATTTTTCGGCTGAAATGGTCCGTCGGACCATTTTCTGCGGATAAATTCCCTCGTGTGTACGAGGCCTAAGAATAACATTAACCACTTAAGGACCGCAGCATGTACATATATGTCGGCAGAATGGCACGTACAGGCACATTGGCGTACCTGTACGTCCCTGCCTAGACGTGGGTTGGGGGTCCGATTTGGACCCCCCCCCCGGTACTTGCGGCGGTCCCATGGCTGTCTGAGCGATCTGGGATGAGGGGGCAGCTGTTCGTTTATGTCTGCCCCCTCCGGATCGCTCCCAGCCAATCTGCGAACTCCCCCCGCGTGTCACTTCCTCTGCCTGTGTAAACACAGGAAGGGGGAAGTGATGTAATCTCTCTTCTCGGCGGTATTTTCAACCGCCGCTGAGGAGAGAAGACATCACACAGTGAGTCTGCACAACACTACACTGACACCAGGACATGTAGGCACATTAACCTCCACCCCCCTGTCACAGTGTCACTGAATGCAGTGATCATATATGTACTGATCACTGCATTTAGTGTCAGTGTGACAGGCAGTGTTAGGTTCAGGGTAGCCCCCGTACCCCCCCTAATAAAGTTTTAACCCCTTGATCACCACCCTAGTTAACCCTTTCACCCCCTATTGCCAGTGTTACTAAGCGATCATTTTTCTGATCGCTGTATTAGTGTCACTGTTGCCGCTAGGTAGCTAGTTTTTTTTTTATTTCGATTTTTTTTTTACTAAAGACATGTTGCTGAATACATTTTGGCCTAAATGTTTGACTAAAATTTTGTTTATTTGATTTTTCTTTTTTTTAAATGTCGCTCTATTTTTGTATATAGCTTGTATATAGCTCAAAAAATAAAAATCGCAGAAGTGATCAAATACCATCAAAAGAAAGCTCTATTTGTGGGAAGAACAGGACGCAAATTTTGTTTGGGTACCACGTCGCACGACCGCGCAATTGTCTGTTAAAGCGATGCAGTGCCGAATTGTAAAAACGCCTCTGGGCATTTAGCAGCATATTGGTCTGGTCCTTAAGTGGCTAATCAAAGCAAACAAAAGAAAGAAAAGGAAAAACAAGAAGAACGTAAAAAGAAAACCAAAAACTCAGGTCATTCAGCTAAACATAGCAGAAACCAAGGATTCCATTTGGCATCGTAAATTAGAATAGTATCTCGTGTGTGATGTATTTTTTCAGTTAACATTATTTGGTCCACCCTTGCCAGAACCTGCGCAAGGGGGACCGTGCAAGACTTCCAGTGAAGAGCAAATTTCCAATAAACAGCTATACAAATAGTGTGAAACAGCTTCACAAGGGGTTTCGGAATATCAGGAATTCTCTCAAAAAGCAGACAGTGAGTGTGTGTCAGAGCCACGCACCTCCCTGCCAACTTATCCATCAGCTCCAGAATCTCCTTCCAAGTGGGCTGCAGCACTTCACATTCCCAAAACAGGTGCATAAAATATCCTTGAAAGCATAAGGGAGAACTTTGAGGGAAAATTCTACTCAACCTTTGAGGAGTAAGATACCAACGGGTAAACAATTTAATAAGAGTTTCCCTGATAGAGAGGGAAATGGTACATTTCCTCAGGTTCTGCCAGTTAGTCTCCCAGTCTCTATATTCATAATCAAGGCTCAACTCCTCGTCCCATTGAGTCATATGTTTCAAAATGGAGCCCCCCCCCCCCTCCATAGACCTATACAGTGCTGAGATCAAGCCCCTCTGCCTGGGGAAAGCGCTACAAAAGGTTTCAAAGACAGTGTTAGAATCCGAGGGGACGTCCACATAGTGTGTCTGAAAAAAGTGGCGGATCTGCAAATACCTGAAGTATTCCCCCAAGAGAATATCCTTCAGGGCACGAAGCTTAGAGGAGACAAATCTGTCCCTGTGCAGAAAGTCCGCCAGAGATACCAGACCACTACCCGTCCACCACCCAAAACGGCCCGGAGCATCAAAAGCCGCCGTAAATCTGGGATCACCCAGAGGTGCGGGGTCTAAGTACTAACTGGTATTCATCAGAGCTCCTCATGGTGGAGATGGCTTTTGCTGCATGATAGTACCAGGTCGCAGTCCTCCCACCAGGATGGTAAGCAAGCAGGGGTCCAGTAGCAGATATAGCAGGTAGATATCAAGCAGAAGCATAGTCAGTAAACAAGCCAAAGGTCAGTAATGAATGGTTGCAGATTGGGATTAAGCAGAAGCGTAGTCGAGGAACTCCTCACCGAGAATTTTCACGAAGGTGCTGGCGGAAGCCTTGGCCCCATTAAGAGACAGAGCGATAATGGTAATCTTTTATCTGGACGACCTCCTGTTTGTGGCAGGGTCAGCTCAGCAGTTGGAAAGAGACTTAAGGGAAGCCCAGATGTTTCTATCCTCACTTGGGTGGATAATCAATCGAGAGAAGTCCCAGTTGATCCCATCCCAGGAGGTTCTATACCTGGGGTACAGGGTGTCCTCGGTGGAAAGAAAAATCTATCTCCCCGAAGAAAAAATAGAAAGGGTAAGCCAGGCAGTTGCCCAGTTGCAATCTACCCAAAGAGCTTCGGTCAGGGAAGTAATGAGGGTTCTGGGAATGATGACGGCATGTTTTCCAGCTGTGCCTTGGGCGAGGTTCCGTCAACGTCCCTTGCAGGAGCTCATGCTTCACTTCTGGAACGGCCTAAAGTCAGGGCTTAGAGGAACAGGTTCCAATCTCCTCAAAGGTCAAGAGGGCCTTGTGGTGGTGGCGAGTTCACCAAAACCTAAGCAGGGGACTAGATTGGGTTGTACCGATAGAAGTAGTAGTCACCACAGACGCCAGTGCCTGGGGATGGGGAGCTCACCTGGAGGAAGCAGTGGCCCAGGGGCCATGGTCCCTAGAGGAAGCAGGCCGCTCCTCAAACCAAAGAGAACTTTTAGCAGTCCTCAGGACGATAGAGGTGTTCCGAGAAAGGATAATAGGTCGTCATCTACAGGTACGCACAGACAACGCGTCCGTAGTGGCGTACCTAAACAAGCAGGGAGGGACAAGGAGCCCTGCCCTTCAGGACATATCCAACAGGATTCTTTCCTGGGCGGAGACGAACCTGGCCTCACTAACAGCGGTTCATTTAAAAGGGGTACAGAACACTCTGCCAGACTACCTGAGCCGTCAGCTGGTGAGACAGGACGAATGGGCGCTCAACGAGGAGGTCTTTGGGCTAATAGTGCAAAAATGGGGTCTCCCAGAGATAGATCTTTTTGCAACAGAAAGGAACAGGAAAGTAACCCAATTCTTTTCAATCCATCCTGGTGACCAAACCAGGAGGATAGATGCGTTCTCCAGTCCTTGGAGGTTCAACATCAGCTACGCATTTCCTCCAGTGAGGATGATTGCCGCAGTTCTCCAAAAATTTTGGTTAGAGGAGACAGATTTAATTTTGATAGCACCCTTTTGGCCGAAAAGGCCATGGTTTTCCACCCTGAAGGAACTGACCATTTTTCCACCGTTTCGGTTGCCCATCAGGGAGGATCTGATATCTCAGGGACCCATTCTTCACCCGCAGGTGGACAGATTGAACTTAACAGCATGGTATCTGAGGAACAATTATTAAAATCTCAAGGTTTCTCAGCAAAAGTAATTCAAACCCTGTTACAATGTAGGAAGCCTGTAACTAGGGCTATCTATAATAAGGTTTGGAGGAGGTTTTGTTCCTGGGTAGGAGAGAAAGCTTTTTCTTACCCAGGGATACCAGCAATTCTTGAATTTTTGCAGGCAGGGGTAGACCTGGGTCTTTCACCAAGCACCCTAAAAGTACAGGTGGCCGCTCTTAGCGTGTTTCTACAATGCTCCCTTCAGCAAAATCGTTTTATCAAGAAATTCTTTACAGCCCTGTCAAGGTCCACACCAGTGAGAGTGTCATCCTGTCCTTCCTGGGATCTTTCAGTAGTACTTAAGATCTTATCAGAAGGTCCATTTGAACCTCTGGAGGAATCCAGTCTGAAATGGGTTACCCTTAAGACAGTTCTTTTAGTGACAGTAACCTCAGCTAGGCGGGTTAGTGACCTAGAGGCCCTCTCTATTAGAGAGCTGTTTTTGTTCGTTTTTGATGATAGAGTTATGTTAAAGACAGACCCCAGTTTTATTCCAAAGGTGGCGTCAAAGTTCCACAGGACACAGGATATTGTCCTACCTAGTTTTTGTTCCCCTTCGGGCCTTGAGTCTTCATCTCCCAATTTACTAGACGTCAGGAGATGTATTTTGTTTTATTTGGATGCGACCAGAGAACTCAGAAAGTCGGATTCTCTTTTCGTTAATTTTTCAAGGGTTAGAAAGGGGCGTAAAGCTTCTAAAGCTTCCATAGACAGATGAATCAGGATGGCTATTCAGAAGGCATATGAGTTAGAGGGTTTGCAGGTTCCGTTTGTGAAAGCGCACTCTACTAGGGCGGTCTCGAGTTCGTGGGCAGAGAGGGCCGGTGCCTCACCAGAAGAGATTTGTAGAGCGGCGACTTGGTCCAGTTATACCACGTTCGCTAAGCCTGGATTTGATGTCGGAGAAGGATCAGGCATTTGGCCGAAGGGTCCTCCAGGCAGTAACCCCACCCTAACAAGTAAGTTTCTTGTTTATCATCTCAGGGCTGTCCTGGAAGACGAAAGGGGAAAACAGGAGTTAGGCTTACCGGTAACTCTTTTTCCAGGAGTCTTCCAGGACAGCCTGGTTTCCCACCCGGTGTTTTTCTAAGTAACTGGAGTTGGATGAATGTACTAACGGTGTCTTAGTATGTTATGTTTTTCAGAGCCTTCAGGATTTCTTGGATGAACTGAGGAGAAGGCCTGGAGGACTTCCTTTTATAATTTACATTTGATGTGTTTCCTGTCCCGGAGGGAGGAGCTATATCTCAGGGCTGTCCTGGAAGACTCCTGGAAAAAGAGTTACCGGTAAGCCTAACTCCGGTTTTTTGCATCGTTTTGCCCACACATGATCATTTTTTATGACACAAAAAATGACATTTTTAAAAATGACATAAAAAATTCGAGCATGTTCGAATTTTTTTTTTTTGGTCGTTTTTCAGAAGACATAAAATTACATTTTGCCCACACACGATCGTTTTAAATTACATTTTTAAAAATTACATTTTTTTTCATCACAAAAAGTGATCGTGTGTACGCGGCATTAGTCTTGAATTGACTTTTATTTATATTCTCACAACCCAAAGATTTCTTCATCAAATCCTCACAATCCCTTTCCATAGCAACTATTCTACCTCTTGCAATCCAACTGTCATCATAACAGTCTCTGATAGAAATCACTTTGTGTGGAGCAGTTTCTTATCGCTCTAAAACTCTCCTCAATGGGTAGTAATTTAATGGTATGTATGGGGTGACACCTGGAAGCAAGTAAAAGGGAATTGCCAGCACATTGTTTTCTAGAAGTCTTGCTTGTAATCTCTCCACTTGTTACATGTCCTGTCAAAGTCATGCCCAAGTAATCGATCTGCTCAAATGGTAGCTATAAGTAAATTCAAGATTTAAATGATTGTGTTTCAAAAATGATATAAACAAATCGAACGTGCCATACCAGGAGCAGGTCTATAAAAACAACCATACCAAGCGATATGGGTTTTGAATGGATTCTTGGGGGCAAATAAAAACATTTCCTCCCACCAGCTCATATTGAAATTATTTTAATGGTAAGTTTATTTTAACTGTGAGAGACAGAACAACAACAAAAAATCCAGAAAAACGCATTTAAAAAAAGTTAAAAATTGATTTGCATTTCAATTAGTATTTGACCCCTTTGCAAAACATGACTTAGTACTCGGTGGCAAAAACCCTTGTTGGCAATCACAGAGGTCAGACATTTCTTGTAGTTGGCCACCAAGTTTGCACACAACTCAGAGGGGATTTTGTCCCACACCTCTTTGCAGATCCTTAAAGTGGATGTAAACCCCAAAAAAAAAAAAAAATTTTGATGTCACAATGTGGAGTATAAGATTTCCTATCATCTGTGCCCAGTCTTGCCACACAGAGTTAATCCAGATCTGAGTAATCTGAGTAATCCTCTTTCAATGTTCAGTAAAATGATCAGCCTTCCAGATAAAAACCTGCCTAAAAAAAAGTCAGTTTTCTCTCTTCTTGCTTTGAGTGACAGGTTATTGACATATCTAGCTTGGACATGTTTACCATATGTTATGTTATGTTATGTTTATCATAACATGAGGTATAAAAAGTGAGGAATCCACCCCTCCCCCACATAACACATCCTGGTAATATACAATGAACTTTGGATCACCTCATGTTATAAACAAAACATAACATATGATAAACATGTCCAAGCTAGATATGTAAATAACCTGTTACTGAAAGCAAAAACAGAGAAACGGACTTTATAATTTGGCAGGTTTTTATCTGGACTTTTGTTCATTTGCACTGAACATTACAAGAGGATTACTCAGCGCCGGATTAACTCTGTGTGGCAAGACTGGGCACAGATGATAGGAAATCTTATACTCTACATTGTCTACATTGTTACATCCACTTTAAGGTTTTGAGACTGACGTTTGGTAACTTGAACCTTCAGCTCCCCCCACATATTTTCTATGGGATTAAGGTCTGGGGACTGGCTAGGCCACTCAAGGACCTTAATGTGTTTCTTCTTGACTGTCAGGATCCCAGCGCTCACAGCACTCAATCTGTGCACAGGCACGTCAGAATCGCGTCACGGCGCGTGCCCGCGCATCTGGGGCACACGTGCGTGCGTGGTGCGGCGGCACGTGCACGAGCGCGCGGACGTGCACGCCCCCTCCCGGGACCAATCGGAGACCTGACAGGCCTACTTAAACCAGCTCCTGTCTTTGCACAGGTTGCTGGTTTATCATCAGCTCTGTGTAAAGTTTTGTCAGTTTGATTCGTACCCTTTGACCCGGATTTGCTTCCCGACTCAGCTCTCGCCTGGAAACCCGACCTCGGCTTGTTTGGACTTCTGCTGCCTTCTTTAACCCTTTGACCTCGGACCGTGACCTGGATTTGCCTCTGTCTCCTGACCCTGAACCTTGGCCTGCACCCTTGGACTTGTCTCTGCTTAAATCCTGAACCCGGACTTACTCTGTACCCCGGATCTACTACCGTCAGTCTGCTGCCTTCTGAACCGTATACTAGGACTGAACCACTCTCATCTGCTCTGGTGACCATCCAGCTCTTGCATCTCATCTCCGCTGCTACTCTTCAGCTTCTCACAACCCATCTGCTACTCCGCTGGTACCGGTACCTCCTTGTGCCTCTGCCTCCTGTCTCTAACTCCAGGGGGCAGGTGCGCTTGGTCGTAAAGGTGAGCCGCCCTCAGCATCTCGGCCTTGGTAAGTACTCGTGTTTCTAACATTGACCAACACTTTTGTTGACTTGGCCATGTGTTTTGGGTCATGGTCTGCTGGAATACCCATCCACGACCCATTTTCAATTCCCTGGCCGAGGGAAGGAGGTTCTCGCCCAAGATTTGGCAGTATATGGCCCCATCCATCATCCCCTTGATGCAAAGTTGTCCTGTCCCCTTAACAGAAAAACACCCACAAAGCATAATGTTTCCTCCTCCATGTTTGACGATGGGGATGGTGTTCTTGGGGTCATAGGCAGCATTCCTCCTCCTCTAAACAGGACATGTTGATTTGATGCCAAAGAGCTTGATTTTGGTCTCATCTGACCACAGCACGTTCACCCAGTTCTCCTTATCATCATTTAGATGTTCATTAGCAAACTTCAGATTGGCTTGCTTTCTTAAGCAGGGGTACCTTGCGGGCACTGCAGGATTTTAGTCCTTCATGGCATAGTGAGTTATCCAATTGTTTTCTTGATGACTATATTGCCAGCTGTCTTGAGATCATTGACAAGACTCCTCTGTGTAGTTCTGGGCAGATTCCTTACTGTTGCCATGATCATTGGAAATCCCTGAGCTGAGATCTTGAATGGCACCTCAGACCGAGGGAGATTGACAGTTATTTTGTGTTTCTTCCATTTGCGAATAATCGCACCAACTGTTGTCACCCTCTCAGGGCCGGTACAAGGCAGGGGCGGACGGGTCGAGTGCCCCTGGCGCTACCATTTTACATAGGAAGGGGCGCAGTTCTGACACACAGACCAGTACTACACTTGTTGTGTTTGTCATAGATAGGGTTGCCACCTGTCCGGTTTTAACACGTGCCCGGGTTTTCACCCGCCTGAGACCCGGGCACATACCGCAGTCCAACTTTGCTGTGACCAGTGGTGTAGTATGGGGCAGACGGATCTCTGGCATCCCGCGCCCACCATCACTGTCACACACCACTGGAACACTGTTCCGCTCTGAGCCCAGCGATGGGCAGCGGGCGCCCTGTGATTGGCCAAACGGATCGGTCATGTGCGGGCAGCGAACATGAGGGTCTGTGATTGGCCCGGCGGTGCTGGACTGTGGGTGATCGAGGCTTCTGCTTGATCCTGGAGTTCCGTCTCGCTGCCTGGCATGCAATGTGTGTTTCCTGTCCTGAGGTATCTCTCATCTGCTCCTTCAGCCCCCTCCTCTGTTTCAGGCATCCCCATGTGTCAGCACCCCCCTCTCTCTGTGTCAGCACCCCCCTCTCTCTGTGTCAGCAACCCCCCTCTCTCTGTGTCAGCAACCCCCCTCTCTCTGTGTCAGCAACCCCCCTCTCTCTGTGTCAGCAACCCCTCTCTCTCTGTGTCAGCAACCCCCCTCTCTCTGTGTCAGCAACCCCCCTCTCTCTGTGTCAGCAACCCCCCTCTCTCTGTGTCAGCACCCCCCTCTCTCTGTGTCAGCAACCCCCCTCTCTCTGTGTCAGCAACCCCCTTCTCTCTGTGTCAGCAACCCCCCTCTCTCTGTGTCAGCAACCCCCCTCTCTCTGTGTCAGCAACCCCCCTCTCTCTGTGTCAGCAACCCCCCTCTCTCTGTGTCAGCAACCCCCCTCTCTCTGTGTCAGCAACCCCCCTCTCTCTGTGTCAGCAACCCCTCTCTCTCTGTGTCAGCAACCCCCCTCTCTCTGTGTCAGCAACCCCCCTCTCTCTGTCAGCAACCCCCCTCTCTCTCTGTCAGCAACCCCCCTCTCTCTGTGTCAGAAACCCCCCTTTCTCTGTGTCAGCAACCCCCCTCTCTGTGTCAGCAACCCCCCTCTCTCTGTGTCAGCAACCCCCCTCTCTCTGTGTCAGCAACCCCCCTCTCTCTGTGTCAGCAACCCCCCTCTCTCTGTGTCAGCAACCCCCCTCTCTGTGTCAGCAACCCCCCTCTCTGTGTCAGCAACCCCCCTCTCTCTGTGTCAGCAACCCCCCTCTCTCTGTGTCAGAAACCCCCCTCTCTCTGTGTCAGAAACCCCCCTCTCTCTGTGTCAGCAACCCCACCCCCCTGTCAGCAGAACTCAGATTGACATGAAGAGTGAGTGGATTGTTTATAAACATTTATTTTATTAAAAACGTCCGCACCAGCAGCTGCCTGACGCCTCTCTCTATCTCCCTTATGTTTTGACTCCTCTGTATTTGCCCCCTCCCTCCTCTGTAATTGACCCCCCGTCCCGCCGCTCCAATCCAACTTGCGTTCCAGGCCCCCCTGTGTGCTGAGCCCTCGTGGTACCCCCTGATTCTTTCTTAAAACCGGGGGGGGGCGCAGTTTGCCATCTTCGCCCTGGGCACCAAATGGCCTTGTCCCAGAACTGCACCCTCTTACCTAGCTGCTCAGTGATGGTCTTGTAGCCCATTGCAGCCTTGTATAGTTCTACAATCTTGTCCCTGACATCCTTGAACAGCTCTTTGGTCTTGGCTATGGTGGAGAGATTGGAATCTGATTGATTGCTTCTGTGGACAGGTGTCTTTTATACAGGTAACAAACAGATTAAGAGCACTCCCTTTAAGAGAGTGCTTCAAATCTCAGCTCGTTACCTGTATAGAAGACACTTGGGAGCCAGAAATCTTGTTAATTGATAGGGGATCAAATAATTATTTCACTCATTATAATGCAAATCAATTTATACGTTTTTCTAGATTTTTTTTCTTGTTATTCTGTCTCCCACTGTTAAAATAAACATACAGTTCAAATTATAGACTGATCACTAAAGACATGCTGGTAGGTTAATTGGATCTTGTCTAAATTGACCCTAGTATGTATAAAAAATAAATAAGTAATTTCTTTGACACTGGGCAAACCTACAAAATCAGCAGGGGAATACTTTTTTTTACCTCACTGTATGTACAAGTTCTTGTAATTCAGGGCTGTAGATGCTATAACAAATTAAGTGATGTTAAATGGCCTCTAATGCCAAATGATGAGGTATACAATAATAGAGTGACTTAACGTCAACAGTTATCCCCATACACTCAGAAGGCCACTGGATTTCATGTATATAGACTAATACATAACTAGTGTCTCCAAGGTAACCAGGTAAACGAGTGACAAGGGGTTGAAGTAATTCATCTACCCACTCACTAAGGGGAAAAGGGGGATTAGGCTGTTTTCAGGCCCCCCTTTTCCTCATGGGATTCATGGCAGGGGACAGTTTCAAGGTTTCCCTCAGGTTTAGGCGGGAATCAAGAGGATTGGTCAGAACGAGTGGGTTGCTAAGGGAAATTGAGCTGGTGATAGGTTGAAGAGGTTTTGTGCGGGAAAGGTCTGGATTGGTTAGGAAGGTTCAGTTACTGGGGAAAATTTAGAAATTAGAGTTACAGGATAGGTCAGTTAAGGTCAGCTGTCTTTCCAGAAGAGTCCAGAGCGGGAAAAACCCCTATTTAAGGAGCTGGTTCCGTGGTTTCGGGGCCAGCCGTTTACAAGGGCGAACAGCAGTGGATCTCTTAGCTATTGCACTTTTCAGTGCTATTACACTATCCCTGTGGTTCACCCTTAGCGGCATGAAGACCCTGATTAGGCAGCTGCTGGAGCGGGGAGACGCAGAAGGGGAGGACTGGATTCGGCAGTGCCTGCGCTTACCGTCGGGTCAAGACGAGGAGAATTCCGGCCAGGACATCAGGGAGCGACCGGAGGAGACAGTGGACGCCATCATGGAGGAAGTCGAGGAGGCAGGTCCCAGCGATGACTTTCCGCTTCCAGGTCGGGTCCCGGTCTGCACGTCAGCGTGGGAGGAAGAGGAGGTGCTTCCGGCGAAGAGGCGGCGCATATTGAAGAAGCGCTTCAGTCCATCATCCAGCCCCTGTCGGTCACAGAAGAAGGCGGAGTCGGCTCAACGTCAGAAGAAGCAGCCCACCCGGTCGGTGTTGGCGGGTGGATCGGGCGGCGACGAAGCAAGAAGATCTCAGTCTCCGGTGGCGTATGCTTCGCCTCGGCATCGGGCAGCGGCTACGGCGGTTCGAGAAGGGGATCGGCGAGGTGGCTCTCCGGCGCCTCACGCAGCAGGAAGGAGATCGGAGCAGAATGCGGGAGCAGCTGGTTCCATTCCAGTGCTCTGCGCACCGCAGCGTCCGCAGATACCAGCACATACATCAGCAGCAGGATCACAAGGTGAGAGGGATATATTTGAGAAATTCTCTTCTGCACTGTCACAATTTGTGTATGATTTTAAACGTAATAGTTTATTGCCTCAGAGTACAGGGTTAACTCCTTCTGTTCACGGCAGGCCTGGGCCCTTGGAGGCTGCGGCGGTGATATGGTCTGATGACAGGCAGGCTTCATCAGCTGTGTCACCATTAGTGCCTGAGCCAGTGCCTTTGGTCAGTCAGGCCAGGGCAGCGGGCAGCCTGAATGCTGCCCCTGACATACATGTTAAAGAATCGATGCCTTGTTTTTTGTCACCGCTAGGTTTCCATCTTGCGATGACATTGAAAGAAAGAATCTGGAAAGGCGAATTCATTGAAATTCTTTCGCTACTACCAAATAATAAAGAGTCTTTGAAATCTGATAAACCTGATAGGTTGGAGGAGGATAAGCGTAGGCCTGCGTACAAGTCTTTTTCAAATTGGTTACAAGGATTTTGTATCTATGCTAGTGTGATGTGTGAAAGATTCCCGGAAAAAAGCCTGGGTTTGTTTCAACATATCGACATTATTCAAGAAGCATACAAAGGTTTTGCAGGGTTTGCATGGTTTGTTTATGACGAAGCATTCCGTCATAAGCTGTCTGTGTATCCCAGTTTACAATGGGGTTCCAAAGATGTAGGCCTTTGGCTTAATCTTTTCCTTCCACAGAGACAATTGGTCCCCAAAGCTCTCTCAGGTAATGTTTCTTCTACTTCTACTGTTTCTTACAAAAAGGGTTTATGTTTTTCGTTTAATGATAGCCAATGTAGATGGCCCTCATCGTGCCGTTATAGGCATGAATGTGCTCTATGCGGGGGCTCTCACCCAGTGGTTAAGTGCTTTCGGAAGCTATCCGGGGCCAATCTGTCACAAAAAATAATTTTTTCACAAAAGCAACCACTCCAGTGAATCTGGAAAGAATGCTCCCTTGGCTGCAGCAGTATCCAAGGCGTCAGACGGCGGAACTCCTCATTAATGGTTTTCGGGAGGGTTTTTTGATTCCAGTTTTTGAAGGGGTAGGCGTGTCTATGGTTAAAAATTTGAAATCTGCATCCACCTTTCCGTTAGTAGTAGAAGAAAAGTTGGCAGCAGAAATTAAATTGGGAAGGATCGCGGGTCCGTTTTTGAAACCCCCCTTTTTGGATTTTCGGTTGTCCCCTCTGGGGCTCGTACCTAAAAAAGAACCAAACACTTACCGAATGATACACCATGTATCCTTTCCGGCAGGAACATCACTGAATGATCAAGTTAATACCGACCTCTCTTCAGTGTCTTATGCATCTTTTGACCAGGCTATCCAGAGGATTGTGTCATTGGGTTGTTCGGCTTTGCTTGCCAAAGCGGATATCAAGTCCGCTTTTCGGCTCCTGCCAATACACCCTAGATGTTTCAGTTCTCTGGGTTTCCATTTTCAGGGTCAATTTTACTTCGACCGGTGCCTCCCGATGGGTTGTTCAATATCATGCTTTTATTTTGAGGAGTTCGCTACGTTTTTAGAATGGGTGGTTTCACGGACTACAGGATCCTCCTGTTTACTACATTACCTTGATGACTTTTTATTTATGGGCAGTTCCGACTCATCGCAGTGTCTAGACCTTTTACATCGGTTTTTTGACATCTGCGGTGATTTTGGCATCCCACTGGCCCATGAGAAGACAGTTTACCCTTCTACCTGTATCGAATTTTTGGGTATCACCATTGATACAGTGAGAAGGGAGTTTAGGTTACCTGAAGCCAAAGTCTTTAAGTTGAAACACCTTATTCGGTCTTGCATTAAGAAGAAGAAGGTGTTACTGAAAGATTTACAGTCTCTTTTGGGTTTATTAGCTTTTGCCACCAGAGTGTTGCCTATGGGGAGGATTTTCTCAAGGCGTTTGTACTTGTCCATATCGGGAATCAAAAACCCATATGCGCATGTCAGGATGACCCTTGATTTGAAAGACGATCTTCTTGTGTGGCAGAAATTCTTGCTGCATTTTAACGGTAAGGCTTTTTGGCAGGATGAATTCGTTTTGGACAAAGATTTCTGCTTAGCCACAGACTCAGCAGGATCTGTGGGTTGTGCAGCAGTCTGGGGTAATCAATGGTGTTTTTCTTCATGGCCCTCGAATTGGGTAAGTAGGGGTTTATGCAAAAATATTGTTCTTTTAGAACTTGTCCCTGTCATAGTAGCACTGGAGGTTTGGGGGAGGCATTTTGTTAATAAGAGATTGTCAATTAGCACTGATAATAAGGGCGTCATGTTCGCCATTAACTGCCTGTCCTCAAAATCACCACCGGTTATTGCCCTATTGCGTTATTTAGTTTATAAATGCTTATCTTTAAACGTTTGGATCAAAGCCCGTCACATACCTGGTAAAGTTAATGAGGTGGCGGACGCCCTCTCTCATTCACAGATGGAACGTTTCTTCTCCCTGCTACCCACAGCGGACAGAGTCGGAACTCCTTTCCCGGCCATTATATGGGGCATCGTATAGTGTCCAAAAACATTAAGGACTCTTTAGCAACTTCTTCATTGTCTAGCTACACGTCTTCTTGGCTTTTGTGGTTGCAATTTTTAACCTCCTGTGGGTCATCTGTCAATATGGTGTCAGAGGATTTAGTTTTATTGTTTTTAGAATCCCTGATGGTAAAAGATTACTCTTGGTCTCATGTGCATAAGATTTTATCTGGAGTAGCATTTTTTCAGAAGTTGAACAATATTCCGTCCTGTTTATCCTATTTTTCGGTGCAACAGGCTTTAAAAGGTTATAAAAAATCTAATTTTCATAGTGATAACAGACGGCCAGTGACTCCTCAAATGCTGGTTTCTTTTTGCACGATTACCGGTTCAGTTTGCTTTTCCCGTTTTGAGTCAGTTCTTTTCAATGCAGTATTCACAATGGCCTTTTTTGCCGCCTTACGTATTTCAGAAATGGTGTCCAGAAGCAAGAAGGTTCCATCAGGTTTGTTATTGCATCATGTTGTTATTGACAATACTAGTTTGAAAGTTTTTATTCCATACAGTAAAACAGATAGCATGGGTAAGGGGCATTGGATCCATTTGACAGCTTGTCCGGGGGTTTTGGTATGCCCGATAGCCAGTTTAACGGCATATTTGGCTATCCGGCCACAAAAAGCAGGTACTCTTTTCATACACGAAGATCTCTCTCCTCTCACAATATGTCAGTTTCGGTCGGTTCTGGCCAGGTGTTGTAGGGCTTTGAATCTTTCTGACTCAAAGATTACTTCACATTCCTTCCGCATCGGAGATGCCACAGAGGCTTCCAAACTGGGTTTTGAGTCTGGGAAGATTAAATCTTTAGGGAGATGGAAATCTAATGCTTTTCAATTATATGTTCGTCCTAATTTTCTTATTTAAATATTTTAGGTGTGCCGAGGGTGGTCTGGATTATCGGGCACTCATTCATTTATTGGGCACATCGGCGGGCGGACTCCAGATGTTATTCATCAAATTTGGGCCTGGATCCTACTCTATTTCAAGTTTTGTGGTATGGCAGGAGGGGTATGTTTTGGGAAGATTTATTGTTTGAATTTAATGATCTAATTTCTGTTTGGCCTGCACCTAGTATTCTCATCTTACATTTGGGAGGGAATGATATCGGTTCAGTGAGAACTTTGGATCTTGTTTTTGGGATCAGAGATACGATCCAAATTTTAAAAGAATCTTACCCACAGTTGGTCATAGTTTTTTCAGAAATTGTCCCCAGGTTGCGGTGGCTGGATTCGGCGGTTCTTAGGCCTTTTGAGAAGGTTAGAAAAAGGGTCAATAGGGCGGTTGAGAAATCAATGAGGCTTGGAGTAGGGTTCTCTTATTGCCATGTTGATTTGGAGGGCGGGCTCCCCGGGCTTTATAGGAGCGATGGGGTCCATCTCTCGGAGGTTGGCCTGGACATACTCAACAGCGCTTTTCAGTCATGTATTGAGAAGGCCGCGGTTTTGGGGTTTGGTGACAGGCAGGGATGAAGCAACCCTTGCCTGTCGTTTGGGGATAGTGGTTTGTTGAAGGATTTGAGACAATTCATGCAGCTTGAGTCTTAGTGACTGAGCTGTGTAATGTTATCTGGTTAATATTAATCAATAGTTAGGCCGCGGCCTGTAAATTATCCAAAAAAAAAGGGGAAGTATGTTATTTATTTGTTAATTTATGTAATAAAATGGTCTGTGTGTGTTAAGTAATAAAATATTTAAATGAGTTATAAGTGTGTGGTCTCTAGTTGCTGTTGGTATGTCCAGGCATCCTGCATTTAATCCCATAAGGGGAAAAGGGGGATTAGGCTGTTTTCAGGCCCCCCTTTTCCTCATGGGATTCATGGCAGGGGACAGTTTCAAGGTTTCCCTCAGGTTTAGGCGGGAATCAAGAGGATTGGTCAGAACGAGTGGGTTGCTAAGGGAAATTGAGCTGGTGATAGGTTGAAGAGGTTTTGTGCGGGAAAGGTCTGGATTGGTTAGGAAGGTTCAGTTACTGGGGAAAATTTAGAAATTAGAGTTACAGGATAGGTCAGTTAAGGTCAGCTGTCTTTCCAGAAGAGTCCAGAGCGGGAAAAACCCCTATTTAAGGAGCTGGTTCCGTGGTTTCGGGGCCAGCCGTTTACAAGGGCGAACAGCAGTGGATCTCCCCACCCCCCCTTCCCTTGTCGCGGTCATAACTATTGGTAAATCCATTTGCTTGTTGGCAAAGGGGATAGTGGTTTGTTGAAGGATTTGAGACAATTCATGCAGCTTGAGTCTTAGTGACTGAGCTGTGTAATGTTATCTGGTTAATATTAATCAATAGTTAGGCCGCGGCCTGTAAATTATCCAAAAAAAAAAAAAAAAAAAAAGGGGGAAGTATGTTATTTATTTGTTAATTTATGTAATAAAATGGTCTGTGTGTGTTAAGTAATAAAATATTTAAATGAGTTATAAGTGTGTGGTCTCTAGTTGCTGTTGGTATGTCCAGGCATCCTGCATTTAATCCCATGAGTCTTTCAAATAGAGATCCTGGACCAGATTCTCGTAGATCCGCGTATCTACGATCGGGGCGTAGCGTATGCCATTTACACTACGCCGCTGCAACTTACTGGAGCAAGTACCGTATTCTCAAAGCACTTGCTTCGTAATTTGCGGCGGCGTAGAGTAAATGGCCCGGCGAATCCCCGCTTAAAATCAAAGGGGGCGACTTGTATTTAAATTAAGCGCGCCCCCGTGCCGAACGAACTGCGCACTGCTTTAATGGAGCAGCCCTGGACCGGAGTGTCCTGTTTGTGAACTTTTGGAAGATGGTGGAATATCGGTGTCATTTGATTCTTCACCATTAGGAATTCCAAGGTTTTCGGATCTAACACGGCCATTTCTTCCCCAATATGCAGTATATGTCATCATTTAGGTTGGATGGATTTATGGGATCCCCATCCAGTGGACGATAAGTATCCAAATCATTCAACTGTCTTTGTGCTTCGCATCTAGTTCAGGTATGAACAGAAACGCCCTCATCCCTCCCCCCAGGGTACAAGAAGAAGACACTCAGCTCAGAGTGAGACGTCAGGAGTAGTGGAGGAGACTTGCCCTGGCACTGAGCTACCTCTCTCTCTCTGAAGTAGCACAGCAAGTGTGGGCTCAGTGGGGCTGCTGCGGCCCCCTCACAGTTTTTTCTTTGTGTTACACACTGCTAACAAAACCTAGGCAGGTGCAGCAGCCCCAGTGAGCTCCCACCAACTGTGCTACTTCAGTGAGAGAGGTAGCTCAGTGCCAAAGCAAGTCTCCTCCACTGCTTCGCCTGACCGTCTCTCTCCTTCGCTGCTTCACCCGCCCGGGTCCCTCCTTATCTCTTCTGACTGCAAGGCTCTCTCCTTCCTGAGCCACCCACCCGGGTTTCTCCTTCTCTGTTCTGCCTGCCCGGCTCCAGTGTTGGCTGGTGAAGTTTTAGGATGGGGGCACCAGACCCCGCCCTTAATTTTTGACCCCTCCCACTTCTCACTTTTGGCCCAATCCCTTATAGAATCCACCCAGATCAGCATTACAGATCAGGGTATATATCTCAGATTCACAGATCAGGGTATATAGCTCAGCCTCACAGATCAGGGTATATAGCTCAGAATTACATATCAGGGTATATAGCTCAGCCTCACAGATCAGGGTACAGCTCTTCCTGCCGGGTACTGCCCTGTAGGGGGAGACTAAGAGCACAGCACACACTGCTTTCACTTTAGGTGTAATCAGTGTGACCAGCTCCCCGCAGTGCCAATTTACATTTCGGCTGAGGATTGGGGAGCTCGGTCTCAGCCGCCAATGCCGCTCCTCCTATCTAGGCATACAGGGGGACTGCATGGACCCCCTGCAGCATGGGGCCCGGGTGCCATGATGACTTCTGGGACTCCTATACAGCTCAGCATCACAGATCAGGGTATATAGTTCAGCCCCACAGTCTGCATCCACTGCTAGATACTATATTTCCCTCAGCTGGTAAACCCTTAGAAGCAAATATATAAATATAAATAATAAAAGGCAATTTTTTTTCTCTTTCTTTTTGTCTGAATGACTCTGAACCTGTATTCTGAAAGAAGGCCCACTCGGGCCGTGCATTCCATTCACGAAGCCGCAGCGTCACTTCTGGTTTCCCACTGGCACAGAGAAACCAGAAGTGATGCTGTGGCTCTGAGGAAAGCACCGCCCATGTCCTACGGCAGTGCCAATCAAAAGCCACACATTAAGAATGTGTATCTCCCCCCCTCACAGGTCTCTTGATCTGTTCAATACCAAAAAAAGAAAAAGAGTCAAGGTTCCTCCTGTGTACTTCCCAATATGTTTATAGACATTTCATGTATTTTTTGCATTTAGGTTGTTGGAGTCATTAAAGTGCTGCAAGATTCTAGTCTTCAGAGCAAGTAACACTAAGGCCCCGTACACGCGACCGAGCTTCTCGGCAGAATCCAGCGAGAAGCTCGCTGGGAGACATATTCTGCCGAGGTTCTCGGTCGTGTGTACACTTCCGACGAGCGTCCCGTCGGGAAGCTCGTCGAGCCAAAAAAGAGAGCATGCTCTCTTTTTCCTCATTGTTCAATGAGGACTTTGGCTCGACAAGCTTTTTCGACCACTCGTTGGGCGGAACGATGAGTTTAGCCCGACAAGGTTCTCGGACGTGTGTACGGGGCCTCAGTCAGTCATCTGTGTTATAGAATGCAGTGTTTGTCAGGTTCAGTATGTTGGTTGCACTATTCGTGCTCTGAAGACTTGATAGACCATACCATCAGGGAGGCGTGTGATTGGCACCAAATGTGATCTGCAGCAGGACAACAACCTCAAACATACAACCCATGTCATTAATAACTATCTTCAGTGTAAAGAAGAACAAGGAGTCCTGGAAGTGATGGTTTGACCCCCACAGAGCCCTGATCTTAACATCATCAAGTCTGTCTGGGATTACTCAAAGAGACAGAAGGATTTGATGCAGCCTTCATCCACAGAAGATCTGTGGTTAGTTCTCCAAGATTTTTGAAACAACCTACCTGCCAAATTTCTTAAATAACTGTACCTAAAATAATTACTGCTGTTATAAAGGCAAAGGGTGGGCATACTAAATATAGATTTGATTTGGATTTCTCTTCTGTTTATTTTCTTTCCATTTTGTTAATTAATACAAATAAACTCTTAACACTTCTATTTCTGAAAGCATTCTTAAACAACATTTTTTCACACCTGTCTAAAACTTTTGCACATTAGTGTAAATACTTTAAATTCCATGGTTTGGACACACTTTAAATTTAAAGGCTCATTTACACTGGAAGAGTGTGATGCAACAAACGCATTTTCGTGCATTGATGTGTGTTGCAATAACCAGCTCATAGTTCCTGCACCTTTTTTTAAATGCACACAATCCACTAAAAATATAGATGTGTGTGTTGATGCAGTTGTGTGTCACAGAACACTGTAGATGGGTGTTGAGGTGCAATTAGTTTTGCATTGCAACACACTGGGGGTTATTTACTAAAGGCAAATCCACTTTTCACTACAAGTGCACTTGAAATTGCATTGAAAGTGCACTTGGAATTGCAGTCACTGTAAATCTGAGGGGTAGATCTGAAATGATTTTGATTTCAAAAGCTATGTGTCAAAAACTACCAGATGCAGGGTATCGGGGCACGTGCCAACAGTCACCATTCCGTTTTTAATAATATTCAAATACTGATCCAACCACTTGATTCTTAATTCACTTACAACTGCTGCAGTTTCTCATTCTTAGCCTTTTTATTACATCGATTACATGAAAAAAAATTATAATACGCATTTGCAAAACATAAACAGCATGGCAGTCCCAAAGCAGAGCTTGGCATCTCTGGTTTCATAAATTAATATTTTTTCTCCCTCTAGGGATCTATTCGAAGCACATTCTTTACAACTCAATGTCCTGCTGGTCAAAGAATAAGTCATAAGCTATCCTTTGACTTTGAAGGACATCTTGTGGTGTATTTAGAGAATGCAGCTGATATCACATTCTGATATTTGTGTATGCAGAGACAGCTTAAAGCGGAGTTCCACCCAAAAGTGAAAGTTCCGCTTTAAGGACTCCTCACCCCCTTACATGCCACATTTGGCATGTCGTTTTTTTGAGGGGGGAGTGGGTACCTCGTTTTGACAGCTCCCATTTCCACTTGGGCCACCTAGGCGACTTGAGCAGAAGTTCTCCTCTCCCCCCTCTCCCTGCAATCTACTGGAACACATCATAGATCCCAGACGATTGCTCGGCCATTGAGGAGGTGCAGCACGACTCACGCATGCGCAGTTCGCACCAGGCTGTGAAGCCACAAGCCGTCACACCCGGGTGCCCCACACTTGTGATGCCGGCACCATGGAGAGCCGAGAGAGAGGAGTGAGGGTTCGGGGGGGCGCATTGCTGGATCATGGAACAGGTGAGTGTATGTTTATTAAAAGTCAGCAGCTACAGTTTTTGTAGCTTCTGACTTATAATAAACTTAAAAACGACTGGAACTCCGCTTCAAGTCTTAGTTGCATAGTATTTTGGAACACTCATGCTCAGAAAATATTTAACAAGAGATGCTAAACATATTATAATCAAAGCTCAACTCCAGGCACACAACTAAATGCACAATTAAAAAACATTTTGTATATGTAGCCGGGTGATTGGCTAAGAATGAGAGTGAGAGAAACACTGGCTGCAGCTGCTCCCTGTAGCTGTTGCTCTGCGCTGCTGGACTGGTTAACAGCTGTTTTATAAACAGGAGTCAGATACTGAGCAGGAAGAGTACAATACACTAAGTCTGGTAGCACTGCACTATGAGAACTGTGGTCCAGGAGAGAGATGCTCTACTCAAATATAGTGTATATGAGGGGTGTCCAAACTTTTTTGAAAGAGGGGCCAGATTTGATGAAGTGAACATGCATGAGGGCCAACCATTTTGCCTAATATTCTTTGAACCATTAAAATTGGGTCTAAGTGTGTTCGTCCGAGCACTGATACAATGCCCAACAAGAATTTTCTTGCCTTTGTGGTTGTGTATGGTGAAAAGATGAGCTTGGGTGTGTTATTTGTCTATACCGTATTTAGTTTCAGGATTTTTTTTATTTTAAATAAAGAACTGTGAAGCAAAATAAGGGTCAGTGCCCATAAATGCAGACCCACCATTGCCATGAATGCAGACCCACCGTTGCCATGAATACAGACCCACCATTGCCATGAATGCAGACCCACCATTGCCATGAATGCAGACCCACCGTTGCCATGAATGCAGCCTCAACGTTGTCATGAATGCAGCCCCACCGTTGCTATTAATTCAGACCTACTGTTGCTATGAATGCAGATCCACCATTGCCTTGAATTCAGCCCACCATTGCCATGAATGCAGCCCTACCATTGCCAGGTGTGCAGCACCCCCATTGCCAGGAATACAGCACCCCCATTGCCAGGAATGCAGCACCTCCATTGCCATCAGCCTGATTGATGCCCACCAGCAACCTCGGATGGGACAGGCAGGGGGCAGGATGAGCGCCAAAAGATTACATACAGCAGAATCTGTTTTCTCAGCAGCCTCTTTAATACAAAGTCCCGCCCCCTAAGATGGACAGAACAGTCGTCCAAATGCAGCGCAGGAAACGGAACTTCCTATTACAGAGTCCGCTGTGAAAACAGGAAATTCACCTGTATGTACGGCACTCGTCCTGCCTCCTCCCTGTCCCCTCCAAGGCAGCCAGCATGTATATCTTTTGTGGCCCCCGGCACTCAGGGATTAGTTAGGGACTACAAAAGATATACATATCCAAATCACCAGATGGACATTCGACTTTGGACATGCCTGCTCTACTTTAATCAAGATGTTTTTAACTGAGGGGAGATTGCCAGGATGAGGGGAAAGAGCTGCATTTTCTCAGGATGTACAGGACACAGTTTCCTTTTAGTAAACTGGAGGGGCACATTTTTGTCCAGGGTGCAACATCACTGCTGCATATCGGCAGCCTGAGCGGGATCCGGAGTGCTGAGTTCAGGGGTACTGACAGCCAGAGTCACAGTGGCTCCTCCTCCAGATGATGTCAGTGGAGGAATCTGCAGCACACCAGGGTGAGTCACTGGGGCAGGCATGGGGGCAGGCATGACAAGACCTCCATCCAAATCCCACGAGCTATCGTAGCTCTACATCAGCTCATTTAAGCGGGATAGCAGGCACGCGTGCACTGCTGGGGTGCAGATGCTCGTGACCGGCGGCTGCGATAACCGCCAGCCAAGCATGATCGCGGGCAGTAGAGGAAAAACAGGGTTGTGTGTGTGTAAACAAACACATTCCTGTTCTGTGAGGTGAGGAGATGCAGAGCGTGAGTTTCTAATAGCTAGGATAGAGGACCATTGTGATAATAATTCAGTAACCCGTTTTAGGTTAGCCGAGTATAAGACAGGTATCTTATGAGTGAGTTGTATCCCTAGGTATGGAAGTCTATTGAGGTATCCAAGAGAAGTAAAGTGAATCTTTAGCAAGCTGAAGGTCTGAAGGAGGCAAGGAAATGTTGAGTGCAGTCGATTTTTGACAGTTAACTGTTAATCCCAAAATGTGTGCAAAACGGTTTAGACAGAGAGGAGATTAGATGCTGTGACATGGGGAGATGACATGAAGAGTAAGATGTCATCTGCAAAAAAACATACTTTATGGTGAGATCCAGATAATCCAATACCTTTTATGTTTGGATCAGATCTAATTGGGCCAAGGGTTCAATAAGGAGTCCAAATAAAAGGGGGGAGAGAGGATATCCTTGACGGGTGCTTCTTCCAATAGGGAAAGGGTCTTATTTAAAACCAGCATATTTGACAAATGCATTTGGCTTGATGTATAAGGATGAAATCCACTTTAAAAAATTAGGTCGAAACCCTCATTTTTGAAGAATAAATTTTAAGAATGGCCATGATCAAATGCTTTTTTTATATCGAGCAATAAAAAACCGACAGGTAGACATCTGGATTTAGCAACATGGGCGAGTAAGGAAGCTCTACGAATATTATTACTTGCTTGGCACAAGGGGATAAACCCAACTTGATCTTGATGAACAAGTTTGCCTAATACTTGATTCTAGAGGGTATTAAGTATTTTAGCTAAAAGTTTAATGTCAATATTAAGAAGCAAAATACGATAGTAATTTGTCCAAGAGGTTGTATCAGATTTAGATTTGGGAAGCATGGAAATTATGGCCATTAAGGATTGTAGCCCTGTTGTGATTTTCAGCCATCTAAGAGGAAATATATATATATTGCAGCAGGTGGAGCCAGAGAACACAGATTGTTCAGACTTCAGTACAGCAGAGATATGGATACATTCCTACTGAGAGGAGCTGGAGGACTGGATTTCCCAGCAGGCTGTGAGAGAGGAAACAGGAGATAGATGGGTGGGATCTGCAGGGCAGCCTGAGCTGGGACAGGATCCAGAGAAGACAGATCTGCATCAGAGGGTGATTTAAGACGGCTTGTGTCAGAGCTGTGTGTTTGCCACTGAGACACAGGCTCTATTCAGTAGTGCTTGGAGAGACTGATGTTCGTCTACTGAAACAGGGATAGATGAAAAAAAAAAAAAAAAGAAACAGGGATAGACTGTGTTTGAGCGATCGAACCGAGGCCTGGTCGCATGGTCGATCCAGCCACCGGAGTAACCCAGCCTGCACAACTGAGTGAGTGGAGCCAACGGAGCTGACGGAGATTATTGCCAGGTTCCCCAGATGACCCTAGACGATCTGAGATGTCCTGCCGGAGGCTTTAAAAGACTGCATCCATTTCACAGACGTCGATCTGAGGAGAGAGGGACATTCGTTTTCGCAGACCATCATCCTCCTTTTCCCAAAGAGACACTGGAAGTGGTGAGCGGCCTTTGGCCATTGCAACAAGTGTATTTCCTACATCTGCCATACAGCCAGGGCCCCAACGTCGGCTAGCCTAGGACAGTACTACTGGCCAGTAGTTTAGGGTGGGGTATATACTGCTAAGTGTATATATATATTACTGTTCATTGCATTCAATCTAAACGTATTATCTCATCCTGTTATTAGTTGTAATATATTAGAGTGGGGAGACGTTAAGGGCTTTTGTCCTATCCCACAGTCATTAAATCTGTTATAAAGCTTCACAAGGTGTGCTGGTGTGCTGTGGATTCATTGTTTGTGGTGTGTCACAGAGGTGAGACAGAAGACCCGATAATTCAGCGGCTCCTTCGGGGGTGAGCGCTACACGTGGGGGCCTCGTCCGGGATTTCTTCTGATACCTCTCGCAAAGTGATAACCGCAAAAACGAGCCAGCAATGGATCCAAACACCGCAGCAGAGTGGTGCAAAGAACAAAATGGCCAATTAGGGCTGAGTATAGTAATGGACATTCATGCTGACAAATGGACAGAGGAACAGATCCGTCAAGCAGTAACTACACTAGCACCTGACCAGAAAGTGTTTGTAATAGACACAAAAATAGATCAAGAAGTCTCCCATACCTATGCCCTACTAGAATGGAAGAAAGGAGTCCCAACCTGCTTCCAGGGTGATAGCATCCAGCTAGCCGGAGAAGTTAAAGCACGGTTATTCCCTTTACTCACCTCAGCAAGTTGTTTGGAGGGACCAAGCCAGACCATGTCAGACACAGTGGAAGTAACTACCACTTCTGTACCAACCACTAACTACCCCCCAGCTTCCTTCTTCATGGACATAGGAAAACTGGTAGAGAGCGTTATAAAAATTTCCTCGCCATCTGTGAACTATGGCTACAGGAAGTTGAGAATTTTTTCTGGAGTGCAGCCTGTACCTCCTGGAGAAGAAGAGTATGAAACCTGGATGGAACAGGCTATGCAAGCACTGGAAGAATGGGATGTTCCAGAGGCTCAAAAGAAACAACGCATTACTGAAAGTCTGAAAGGCGTTGCAGCAGAAGCCATCCGAAATTTGAAATTCAGTCAGGAGTCTTGTACAGCATATGACTATCTTCGCATGCTACAAGATGAGTTTGGGCGCACAGAGAAAGCTACAGATCTAATCTTCCTATTTGAACACATGTTTCAACGGGAAAATTAGCAGCTTTCCGAGTATATTCGACGACTAAACAAAATGCTATACCAGATTGTACTAAAGAAAGGCATAGAGCCCAGGGAAATGGATCAAGTTAGAATGAAACAGATCCTGAGAGGCGCTCTGAGTTCTGATCCTATCTGGATCCAGTTGAAGACTTTACAAGGAGGGACCTCTTTGCGATACTCTGATCTCATTAAGATGGTAAGGGAGGAAGAGGCTATCCTAGAGGAGAAAAAGAAGGGCTCAGGATTTCCATTTCCTGCTGAGGTTCGAACGCTCAATGTGTCGAATGGGAATTCAGAAATGGAGCAATTAAAGGCTCAAGTTTCCCAGCTGACGCAAATGCTAACCCTATTGTCTGCAGGTGTCAAGTCGCCCCTTTAAAAAGTCACTTCAGAACCAGTTCCTGATTCTACCACTCAAGAAACCGTAAAACATCTGCTATAATTGTGGAGGAGTGGGTCATTACCGAAGTACCTGTCCGAGCCCATCGAATTCAAGAGGAAGTTATCTACCGGCGGGAAACTACAGAGGGCCCCAGTGAGGGAGCAAACTGGGTGCCCAACTACTGAAGACTGCTCTGATTCCCAGGATACCAATAAGAGGCCCAAGTCTTTATCCAGAGCCTCACCTGCTACGACAAAAAGATCCCCTCCCTTGGCGTCTGGTCCTGTGTCACAGGGAGGCAAGGCACACCCACAACCTAAACACCCGGTAGGGGGAAGAAAACAACCACCACGAGCTAGGAAGAGGGCTAGAGTGCAGCCGACTGGGTCTATGCCTTCTACTACTCCGAAGAAGTTCCCTGACAAGTTGATAGGCCCTTCACCCATTGTCCCAGTTCAAGTAGAAGGGGTTTACACGAAGGCTCTCCTCGATTCAGGTGCTCAAGTAACACTGATTTACCGGGACTTCTACTAGAAGCATTTGAAGCATCTACCCCTGATGGAGTTAGAGGATCTCGAAATCTGGGGTATCGGGACTCAGAAGCTTCCATATGATGGGTGTCTACAAGTGAAGCTGGAGTTCAGTTCGGCAACTGTTGGACAACCAGGGGTCTGTGACGCCTTAGCCATTGTATGTCCCCGCCCACCAGGAGCTAATCGAAGTTCTATAATTGTAGGGACAAATACTGACTTGGTGAGACGCCTTATAACTCCATTAGTGACGGAAGAGAGTTCTACTTCAGAGGAGATGCACCCGATGTTGCGGCCAATCTACCAGCGGATTATTCAAGAACAGAGGGCCCCTGCAGAAGTGGGACGGCTTTGGAGATTAGAAAGAGCAGAGAAGGTCTTACAGCCAGGAGAAATGACTAGTTTCCGGGCCTCAGTCAAGTTGAATTGGTCACAACCAGGCCCCTATGTGGTCCTGGAAACTGATCCCGGAAATGTGAAGAGATCTGGAGTGGAATTGGTGCCTGAGATAATATCCACCAGAGCTCTACAGCGGGCCCGTGGGAGAGTCTCTGTAAGTGTATGCAATGTGTCAGACGCTCCAGTGACCTTGAAGGCACGGATGCCAATTGGACAAGTGGCCACTGTCACACCCCTCTCACCCACTGAATTGGTGGGGGGAGTAGACAGAGAGATCCCAGTTGAACGGTTCTATCCTAAAGATGCCCCTATCTCGCCCGAGTGGAAGAAGCGAATTTAGTCTCGGCTCCTCAAGTGGCAAGATTTATTCTCCAAGGATGAGTTTGATGTGGGGTGTGCTAGGAGCACTCAGCACCGCGTTTGCCTCCAAGATGACAAGCCCTTTCGAGAAAGGTCACGGCGAGTCCCATTGGGAGATCTAGATGACCTAAGGGAACAGCTGGCTGAATTGAAAAGGATAACAACAAGAACCTGGGGAATGCCCAGGGAATAACCAAGCCTACTTACCGACCAGCTAGCAGAACAACCAATTAGCCTGTCTAACAATGAATTGAAAAGGACCAGGATAATCCAAGAATCCAGGAGTCATTATGCCTCACCCATTGTGGTAGTTCGCAAGAAAAACGGTTCCATCCGTTTGTGCATAGACTACCGCACACTCAACCAAAGAACCATTCCCGACCAATACACTACTCCTCGAATAGAAGATGCCTTACAGTGTCTGTCTGGAACAAAGTGGTTTAGTGTACTTGACCTGCGAAGTGGGTATTACCAGATACCCATGCATCCTGAAGATAAAGAGAAGACTGCTTTCATCTGTCCACTGGGAATCTTTGAGTTTAATAGAATGCCCCAAGGCCTCGCAGGAGCCCCAGCAACTTTCCAACGACTAATGGAAAAGACGGTGGGAGACATGCACCTAATTGAGGTCCTAGTGTATCTGGATGACCTAATAGTCTTCGGGAGAACACTGGAAGGCTTTAAAAGACTGCATCCATTTCACAGACGTCGATCTGAGGAGAGAGGGACATTCGTTTTCGCAGACCATCATCCTCCTTTTCCCAAAGAGATACTGGAAGTGGTGAGCGGCCTTTGGCCATTGCAACAAGTGTATTTCCTACATCTGCCATACAGCCAGGGCCCCAACGTCGGCTAGCCTAGGACAGTACTACTGGCCAGTAGTTTAGGGTGGGGTATATACTGCTAAGTGTATATATATATTACTGTTCATTGCATTCAATCTAAACGTATTATCTCATCCTGTTATTAGTTGTATTATATAAAAAACAAAACCAAAGCCGCGCCAATAGGAGGTATATACCAAACACTGTATAAATGTTTAGGCAAAAGTGTGAACCATGCAACATATATCAACAGGTTTAGATAGTGCCAACAGTCTATATTGCACATCAATTGAGATATGCAGTGTGACATAAAGGAAAGTCCATTTAATAACACCGCTGTGAATGTGAACCCAACGATGTCTCCTTCATATGTTTGCACATACATAAATGTCCATCACTCACACCACAAAAAAATTGTGTGATTGAAAGTGATCCCTTCACCAACTATGTAATGGCTGCTTACCAGAGGCAAGCTGAGTTAAAGCAGATGGCTACAGCCCAGCCACGGCCCTGGCTACCAGAGGCTCCAGTAGATTCTCACGAGTCTCACGATTCTCAGGAGTCAGTCTAGCAGTCGAATGGTATAGCGCAGCTCACAGTCCGGGCGTGAAAGTATTGGAAAGGTATACCATAGTGTGATAACGTTTTGAAATTTATTCATAAAAGCACGTTTTGAAATGTATTCATAAAAGCAAGTAAGTACTCACATATAAAAACATGTAAATCTGCATGTATAAGCCGGCCGGCAAACGGAGCGATACCTTCCCCCTACGTGGTGATGTTACTGCGTGTCCCCCAGATGCGTTTCGTCATCAACAGACGTTTTCAATGGGATGGGTCCTCAATATAACACACCACATTATATATCCAACCCTCGCTGTGAAATGCATAACGAGCGCACCCGGACGCCATCTTTAGTATGGGAAAGGATGCCCACACCATGACGTTATGATCTCAATGGTTAAATCGCAACTGTACATAAAAATAAAATTGCAATAATTCCTGTAACATGTCTATTCCAATAAAAACGTTATATTCGGAAAGTGTTGGAAATAGATTTAGATTTGAAATATGGACGGTGACATCCCAGTCAGGACGGGACGGGGAGCATCCGACCTAAACGCCATCTTAGGTGTGGGAAAAAAGCCCACAACACCATGTTGTAATATCAATCCGGACGGGACGGAGGACATCCGGTCTAAACGCCATCTTAGATGTGGGAAAAACTGTGCCCACATCACCATGTTACAAACTCAATGTTTCAAACATAATATGCAAAAAATGTTAAGAGAATGTTTTCTGCTATTTTGTGTTCCTATAAGGAGGAGAGAATCCTTATATTTGATGAGTGATAAAATAAATTTAAATTTAAATCTAAATCAAGAGCAGTGACCGTCCCAACAGGAGCAGTGCGGATGACTTCCGGCCTGGCACTTAGCCGCAAAAAAACCCCCACAGTCCCACGTCAGGACGCACACCAGCGTGCTTATAGAAACAAGCACCAAAAAGGAATTATATGTCCTAAATGAGCCTCCACTAAAATGTGGTACACAGTTGGTAGAACTTCTATATTGTCAAATATCCAACATGATCACCAGCATATAGCCCCAATTGGGACTCTTATGCCCAGTGTATGTACCATAGGAGAAAATTTAATAATATAAAAAATTTTTTTTTTTTTTTTCTTAAATTTCCAAAATTCTAATTTTTATCTACATATCCATTTTGGTAATATCGAAATATGTCCAATTATTTATTTTATTTTTTATTTATTTTTCATTAACTTAATATATTTTAATATATATTATTCACGTTTTTTCACATTTTTTTCACAATTTTTTCTAATATAAAAAAAAAATTTTCCCTTAACACAACAAATTCATTACTTGAATATGTGTTACACAATAGGGCAGTTAGAATAGTGTCCTTAGCACTATATACACTAGGTCACACAGTTCTAATTTGGTTATATACCTGCATGGTGATAACCCTTAAGGTGTTAGTTAATTTCATTAGGGTGCAACCACCTGTATGTCGACCCCTTAGGAAAGCCCTCCACATTTTAATATGTGACACTTCATGCACTCTAGTGTAGGGCTTCACTGGGTTAATATATGTATAATTTTTTTTATATATTATAATTTTTTTTATATATTATTTTTTTTTTTTATATTATTAAATTTTCTCCTATGGTACATACACTGGGCGTAAGAGTCCCAATTGGGGCTATATGCTGGTGATCATGTTGGATATTTGACAATATAGAAGTTCTACCAACTGTGTACCACATTTTAGTGGAGGCTCATTTAGGACATATAATTCCTTTTTGGTGCTTGTTTCTATAAGCACGCTGGTGTGCGTCCTGACGTGGGACTGTGGGGGTTTATTTGCGGCTAAGTGCCAGGCCGGAAGTCATCCGCACTGCTCCCGTTGGGACGGTCACTGCTCTTGATTTAGATTTAGATTTAAATTTAAATTTATTTTATCACTCATCAAATATAAGGATTCTCTCCTCCTTATAGGAACACAAAATAGCAGAAAACATTCTCTTAACATTTTTTGCATATTATGTTTGAAACATTGAGTTTGTAACATGGTGATGTGGGCACATTTTTTCCCACATCTAAGATGGCGTTTAGACCGGATGTCCTCCGTCCCGTCCGGATTGATATTACAACATGGTGTTGTGGGCTTTTTTCCCACACCTAAGATGGCGTTTAGGTCGGATGCTCTCCGTCCCGTCCTGACTGGGATGTCACCATCCATATTTCAAATCTAAATCTATTTCCAACACTTTCCGAATATAAAGTTTTTATTGGAATAGACATGTTACAGGAATTATTGCAATTTTATTTTTATGTACAGTTGCGATTTAACCATTGAGATCATAACGTCATGGTGTGGGCATCCTTTCCCATACTAAAGATGGCGTCCGGGTGCGCTCGTTATGCATTTCACAGCGAGGGTTGGATATATAATGTGGTGTGTTATTGCGAGGACCCATCCCATTGAAAACGTCTGTTGATGACGAAACGCGTCTGGGGGACACGCAGTGACGTCACCACGTAGGGGGAAGGTATCGCTCCGTTTGCCGGCCGGCTTATACATGCAGATTTACATGTTTTTATATGTGAGTACTTACTTGCTTTTATGAATAAATTTCAAAACGTTATCACACTATGGTATACCTTTCCATTACTTTCACGCCCGGACTGTGAGCTGCGCTATACCATTCGACTGCTAGACTGACTCCTGAGAATTGTGAGACTCGTGAGAATCTACTGGAGCCTCTGGTATCCAGGGCCGTGGCTGGGCTGTAGCCATCTGCTTTAACTCAGCTTGCCTCTGGTAAGCAGCCATTACATAGTTGGTGAAGGGATCACTTTCAGTCACACAATTTTTTTGTGGTGTGAGTGATGGACATTTATGTATGTGCAAACATATGAAGGAGACATCATTGGGTTCACATTCACAGCGGTGTTATTAAATGGACTTTCCTTTATGTCACACTGCATATCTCAATTGATGTGCAATATAGACTGTTGGTACTATCTAAACCTGTTGATATATGTTGCATGGTTCACACTTTTGCCTAAACATTTATACAGTGTTTGGTATATACCTCCTATTGGCGCGGCTTTGCTTTTGTTTTTTATACTGTATGTGTCCTAGTGTTATCACACGACAGCTGCAGCCTTAAAAACATCAACGGTTTTATATGTATTATTTTTTGAATTAGCGCAGTTTTTTGTTTATTATTAGTTGTAATATATTAGAGTGGGGAGACGTTAAGAGCTTTTGTCCTATCCCACAGTCATTAAATCTGTTATAAAGCTTCACAAGGTGTGCTGGTGTGCTGTGGATTCATTGTTTGTGGTGTGTCACAGAGGTGAGACAGAAGACCCGATAATTCAGCGGCTCCTTCGGGGGTGAGCGCTGCAGGATTCTGAACAAAAAGAGTGTCCCCTCAACAATGTATTGAAGGCCTCAGTTAGGATAGGAGATAATATTCAGAATATTTCTTGTAGTAGGAAGCAGAAAATCCATCTGGGCCGGGATGTTTATTACATCTCAGGCCGCGTACACACGATCAGACTGGTCCGATGAAACTGGCCTGAAGACCAGTTTCATCGGACCAAATTGATCGTGTGTACGGCCCATCGGACCATTGTCCATCGGACCAAAGTTTTAAAACTTGCTTTAAAATCTGTCCGATGGACACCTGTCCGTCGGACCAAAACGATGGTTAGTACACAAAAGCATCGGACCAAAAACCCGCGCATGCTCAGAATCAAGTGGACGCATGCTTAGAAGCATTGAACTTTGTTTTTTCAGCACGTCGTTGTGTTCTACGTCACGCGTTCTGGCCCGATGGGATTTTAGACTGATGGTGTGTACGCACATCAGACCATCAGACCACTTCAGCGGTGGTCCGGTGAAAACAGTCTGTCGGACCAGTCTCATCGGTTTGGTCTGATCGTGTGTACGTGGCCTTAAAGCCTTAAAAGCCACTATGACTTCTTTTGCAGAGATGGGACACTCGAGTCGTTCACGGTGGGTTTGTGAAAGTGTTGGAAGGGTAATTTGTGAAAAAAGGGAATCAGCAGCAGCATGGTCAAAATTATGGTTGGAGGCAGGGCTGCTGTTAGAAATCACAGGGCCCTGTAAAACCTACCTGGCAGAATGGCAGAACCCCCCCCCCCCTTCCGAATATATCAAAACAATATTTACACAAAAAATATATACTAAAATCATTATTAGTGGACAAAAACATAACAGATAACGTTTGTGAATTAGCCCTTTCATAATTGCTGTTTATATTTAAAAATATATATATATATCATTTTAAAAAATAGTTTACATTTTCTAAATTTATTTTACAATTTCTAAAAATTATTTGTTACGTTTAAAAATTATTATTTATTTTTACAATATTTTTTATATTTTTTTACAGGATAGGGAAGCTGGCAGTGCCACAGGAGGGGCGGTGGTATCACAGTGACAGGGGGCACACAGGGGGGATCAGAAGCAGGCAGAACAGGAAGGAGCTGAAAGCCGGCGGGAGAGAATCCAGCATTTAGCTGCTGCAGAGGGCCACAC
This sequence comes from Rana kukunoris, assembly GCA_029574335.1. Classification (NCBI taxonomy): domain Eukaryota; kingdom Metazoa; phylum Chordata; class Amphibia; order Anura; family Ranidae; genus Rana; species Rana kukunoris. Next base: position 92,043,570 of record CM056051.1, read on the forward strand.
AGGGCATCTTTCTGTAATTGCCCCTCCACTCGACCGCACCAATTCCCCCTGCTGCTCGGCCCCTCTGTGTGCCTAGGCCCTCTACAGGAGGATTGGTGGTCCCACCCTATCAGCTGCCCTGGTTGGAGGAATATATATATTATCAAGATTTAGGCGGAATGTGTGTAAAATTTTGGCAGGGTCACTTGTTTATGAATCACGGTTTAGTTTAACCACTTCAGCCCCAGAGGATTTGGCTGCCCAATAACCGGGCCATTTTTTGCGATTAGTCACTGCGTAGATTTAACTGACAATTGCGCGGTCATGCAAAGTTGCACCCAAACAAAATTGATGTCCTTTTTTTCCCCACAAATAGAGCTTTCTTTTGAAGGTATTTGATCACCTCTGCGGTTTTTATTTTTTGCGCTACAAACAAAAAAAATGTAAATTTTGAAAAAAAGCAATATTTTTTACTTTTTGTTTTAATAAATATCCCCCAAAAATATATAAAAAAAAAATTTTTTTCCTCAGTTTAGGCCGATATGTATTCTTCTACGTATTTTTGGTAAAAAAAAAAAAAAATCGTAATAAGCGTATATTGATTGGTTTACGCAAAAGTTATAGCGTCTAGAAAGTAGGGGGTAGTTTTATGGCACTAATGTAAAAGCACTAAAAAATGCATAGCAGTGAACCAGGCCTTAGCTTTCGTTCACATTGAACACGGCTTTGAAATCGCGTGACTTCATCTGAACTCGCACGATTTCAAAACCGCATCGTCGGATCTGACTTCATGCACAGATGTCTATTAAAGTCGCACCCGAAATCAGCAAAAGAAGTGCAGGAACTACTTTTGCAAATTGGTGTGGTGCCACAAAGTCGCACCGATTGGAACAGTGCCATTGCCAGGAATAGGTTGCGACTTGCCAAATCGCACGACAAATCGCTTCAATGTGAAGGAGGGCTAAGTGATAGAGCATCAATGGGGGGTGTTAAGTAGATTTGACTATCAGGATGGTTCAGGTCTACTTCCGGGTCCAGAGGAAAGGTGATAATTTACTACAGTTGGCTTGGTTCTAGGCCTTCCTTATTATTCCTGTTTCCATGGGGTTGTTTTATAAAGGCTAACAGACTCTTCACTATGCAAGAGAATTTTCCCATTAGCTTGGGGAATGGGGTGAAGTTTTGATGACTTCCACAATCCAATCATGTACAAGCAAAAAATTTTTTTTTTCTTGCGCATTATTGGGTATGCTTTGCAAAGTAAATATTCACCATAGTTACTAACCTGAGGTATAAAATCACTTAACAAAGTGAACAGCTTATTTGCCTTTAGTAAATCAACCCCCAGTCTCGGTCCTTCTCTAATTCTGTAGATTTAAACCTTAAAGGATCACTAAAGGAATTTATTTTTTTAGCTAAATAGCTTCCTTTACCTTACTGCAGTACTGGTTTCATGTCCTTATTATTCGTTTTTGCTTTGAAGTTGCTGTAATCCTGCTCTGTTCTCCACACTTCCTGCTTGTCTGTTTCCTTATAACCACCATACTGGGAGCTTTCTCACGGTGTTCTAAGCTGTCATTACTGTGTGTCTAAAACTTCCCAGAACCAGTCAGATTCATTTTAAAAACAAAACACTGCCCTGGATTTGTTTGTTTTTGTTCTGTATGTCTATTTCTACTTTGCAGAAACATGAAGCCAGTTCAAAAGTGAAACTAACCTGCAGGCACATTATATGATTGATTTTTATCTATTTTTAATCATTTTGAAAAGGAATCAGTTAACTTTTTATGTCTCTATACCCTGTAAACAGTCATTTAAGCAAAAAAAATGTTTTCCTTTAGTGACCCTTTAATTTTACTGATTTTAGCTTAACTGCTGACACTTTCTAACAGTGTCCCTGTCTTGTCTATAATGGTACCAAACATATCCTCTTGATGAATATATGTACATGTACTTGACTGACTTTATCCATTTAAAGTGTCCATAAAAATTAATACTCAACTCAGTACAGTTTGTTTACCACTTCAGCCCCGGACCCCGGACCCTTTGGCTGGCCAAAAAACAGAGCTTTTTTTTGGTGGTATTTGATCACAAAAAAATCACAAAAAAATCGCATACTTTGGGACCCCAAAGCACCCTCCCTAAGTTGAGGGCATGTGGCCTGGTACGGTTCAGGGTGGGTGGGCGCTCTCTCTCGTTCCCCCATCTTTTCCTGTGGCCTGCCAGGTTGCGTGCTTGGATAAGGGCCTGATATGGATTTTGGGTGGACCCCTACGCCATTTTTTTTTTATTATTTGGTGAGGGTTCCCCTTAAAATTCATACCAGACCTGAAGGGCCTGATATGGATTGTGGACCCCCACGCAATTTAAAAAAATATATTTTGTGCTGTTTTTTTTCAATAAGTTTTATGTATATTGCACAGACCCGACAATTCATTACAGCTGCGATCAGTTTTAATTTACCTTCTTTCCTTTAGAAATGTAATTTTGCTGCGGGACTGTTCTGTGTTTCTATTTAAACATAAACACAATTCACATTACATTTCCAATAAACGTACACCAAAAGTTCATAATAAAATACATTCAACATTACATGGACATACATACATTACATAACATAACAACAATAACAACGTTGTCGATATGGGTCTATCCTACGCCTCCTAATCTTTCGTCTCTTTCTCCTTTTCCCTCCCTTTCTCCTGCCCTTGACCTGCCCTTCCCCCCTTCTTCCTCCCCCCTGAAAAGGAGAAGAGAAAGAGAAAAAAAATATATAAAAACACCCCCAACAAAACCAATCTTATTGAGTGCTTTGTGTATATTTACCCCATAATTTATACCTTGTGACTTCTACATGTCTATTGTTTTTAAGGGGGGACAAATAACCCCTTTTTCCTTCACAATCTCCTCGTGATCCCATCCCTACTATATTTATTGAGTGCTTCGTGTGCATTTACCCCTTATTTTATTCCCTGTGACTCCTATATATCTACTGTTTTAAGGGGGAACAATAAAATTAAAAATATCTACTTTTCTTTCAAATCCCCACTAATCTTATTAAGTGCTTTGTGTATATTTACCCCATAAATTATTCCCTGTGACTCCTATATGTCTACAGTTTTTAAGGGGGACAAGTATCCCCTTTTCCTTCAAAATCTCCTCGTGAGAGAGAAAGAGAAAAAAAAAGGAGGGAGGGGGAGAAAACCCCCACATCCCTCTCCTTCTCCTATGGGGGGGGGGGGGAGCCTACTACTTCTGAATTTAGCCAGACGCACCACAGTTCCTTAAAGCGGAGGTTCACCCTAAAACAACTCTGTCCCATCCCATCCAGCATATTGGCGTCAGCGCCAGTATGCTGTTTTTCTTTTTTTTTTTTTAATCGCTCTACTTACTAGTACTAGGAGCTGACTGCGCAGGTGCCGTAGATAGCCGAGTCCTATGGCTATGGTGCGTCACGCCCTCCGAAAAAAGCCGAAACAGGACTCGGCTATATACGGCGCCTGCGCAGTCAGCTCCTAGGTCTGTGCGCAGGCGCCGTATAGCGCCGGGAAGAGCCGAGTCCTAGTTCGGCTATTTTCGGAAGGCGTGACGCGCCATAGCCGCACCATTCACCGTGGTAGGGAGAAAATAAAATTATTCTTTACACCGTAAGTAGAGCGATTAAAAAAAAAAGAAACAGTATACTGGCGCTGACGCCTGTATGCTGGATGGGATGGGACAGAGTTGTTTTAGGGTGAACCTCCGCTTTAAGTACTATCTTCCCTACTCATATAGTCTAAGTAGAGCTCAGATTGTCTAAACTCCACCCATCCTCTCCAAATCCCGACTGCGGGACTGTTTTAAACACCGGAGAAAATTATGCTACTTTACAGGCATACTATAGACATCCCCGAGCACAACATTTAAAGGAAGATTTCATTTTTATTATTTCACTTTAAGCATTATTAAAATCACTGCTCCCGAAAAAACTGGAGTTTTTTGCATTGATACCCTGGGGCAGGACTTTTTATGACAATAACTTGCATATAAGCCTTTAAAATTGGCACTTTTGATTTTTCATGTTCGTATCCCATAGACTTTAACCATGTTCTCGTGTTTGTCCACATTTTTTGCCTGTTGGCAAGTTCTGGGGTGAACCAAACCGGGGGTGTTCGGCTCATCCTTAGCCTCTGTCAATTAAAAATGGGTGGAGGGTTGGGTGCATATTTACCAATCACAAGATAAAAAAACAAAGAAGTTTTACTTAGCCTAACTTCAACAACATTTTACTTCAATCACTCTTACCAAAGAAAATGATTGCAGTTACAGCAGTTCCTATTAGTAATGAGTCTGGCACCTCCCAGTCTCCATTCATTAATGCAATTAATTTATATTTAATTGCCTGGGGCAGGGGAGAGCAGGGAGTAGTGCCACACTCGTTAGTAAAAGGAAATGCTAGTAGCTTTGCGGTAAAATAGTAAGACGTCCCAAATAATTACTACTAATCTTAATAAATGTAAGACAAACGTTCATTAATGCATCCAAAAGCTTAGTTGTGAGTAGTGTGGCTTTCGAATACAAAATGCAGTGTTTATAAACAAATTCCATGCTAAAGGATAAATTATTAGATAAAGTGTCCAAAAAAATGTTGTCCGCGCAGTACGTATAAATGAAGTGAAAATCGTGTAGACTTGCATGCTTCAAATGCAGGTGTCATCTTCTATAATCACCAGCAGAGGTCATCATATACAGTACTGTATTTCTGTACTTGTTTTTTTTAAAGCTGCTGTGCTGTTTAACCACTTCAGCCTCGGAAGGTTTACCCCTCTTTATGACCAGGCCATTTTTTGCAATACGGCACTGCGTTGTTTTAACTGACAATTGCTGTCATGTACCCAAATAAAATTGATGTCATTTTTTTCCACAAATAGAGCTTTCTTTTGTTGGTATTTGATCACCGCTGCGGTTTTTATTTTATGCGTTATAAACAATAAAAGAGAGACAATTTAAAAAAATATATATATTTTTTACTTTATGCTATAAAACATACCCATTAAGAAAATATAAACAATCTAATTTATTCGAAAAGTGGGGAAAACAACTGCGCTAATTATCAAAAGAAAAAGTAAAAAACAATGTAGCAGTGGAAAAAAAGTGCAGCGCTATAAATCTAATTTATTCATCAATTTAGGCCATTATTTATTCTGCTACATATTTTTGGTAAAAAAATATCCCAGTAAGTGTATAGTGATTGGTTTGCACAAAAGTTATATAGCTAGATTCAGGTACCTTTACGCCGGCGTATCTCCAGATACGCCGCCGTAATTACAAATGTGCGCCGTCGCCAAAAAACATGGCTTCAGCCATCCGACGTAACTTGCCTACGCCGGTGTATCGTGGGCGCATAGTTACGCTGGACGCATTCGGCGTTCCAATATTAAATATGCAAATGTGCAAGATACGCCGATTCACGAACGTACGTACACCCGACGCAGTAATCTACGCCGTTTACGTAAGCCGTTTTTTGGCATAAAGATAAACCACCAAAAAGATGGCGCAGCCCATGTTAAGTATGGACGTCAGGAACAGCGTCGTATTGTACGTCGTTTGCGTAAGTCATACGCGAATAGGGCTGTGCATGAGTTACGTTCACGTCGAAAGCATTGAGTATTTCCAGCGTGATTTTGGAGCATGCGCACTGGGATACGTCCATGGCTGGCGCATGCGCCATTCGTTCAGCGCGTCATTTACATGGGGTCACGATTCATTTACATGTATCACGCCCACCTTCCACCTACTTTGAATTACGCGGATTTATGCCGGCCCATCTAAGCTACGCCACCGTAACTTAGGGAGCAAGTGCTTTGTGAATACAGCACTTGCCTCTCTAACTTGCGGTGGCGTAGCGTATATTCGATACGCTACGCCTGCCTACCAATACGCCGCCCTACCTGAATCTAGCTAATAGCGTCTACACACTATGGGATATATTTATGAAATTTGTATTTATTTATTTTTTACTAGTAATGGCGGCAATTCGTGTTTTTTAGTGGGACTGCGACATTGTGGGGAACATCTTACACTAAGTTACACTTTTTGGGGACCAGTGATACCAATACAGTGATCAGTGTTAAAAAAAATGCACTGTCAGTATACAAATGACACTGACAGGGAAGGGGTTAACATCAGGGGCAATCAAATGATTAAATATGTCCCTGGGGGTGCTTTCTAACTGTGGGGGGTGTGCTTTGACCAGGGGGAAAATAGAGATCCGTGTTTCTGTTTAGCAAAAACACAAGATCTCCATTTTCCCCTCTGGCAGAACGGTGGTCTGCCTTATTTACATGGGCAGACAGCCATTCTGCATCTCCTCAGAACGAATGGCAGATCCTGGTGGACATCACATGGACCTGCTGATTAGCTCCTGCAGGTACGCGATTTTGTGCAGGAGGGCCACCCTCCCTCAGTACAAATGCTTTAATAACTAGTCTTCACTTTATCAAATGTCAACAAATCTTACCTACACATTGGTTACTGAACCCTGTGCAACTAACTTATCCCTAGCTGTGGGGCTGTGCCTGCACTATAAGGGTTATTTGCCCATTTTGGTCCAGAACAGTGGTCTTAAAACTGCAGCCTGGGGGTCAGATGTGGCACTTTTCTTACTTTTATCTGGCCTTTGGGGCATTATTCCCCCCCCAATGTCAGCAAAAGTGGGGCATAGTTCCTGTCACTGCAAATGGGGCACTAGTCCTTTCACTTACACCAATGATGAAACATTTCTCCAATTGATACCAAGGATGGGGCACTATTCCTCCAGTTGATACCAATGATGGGGCACATCATCTTCAATTATATCATCATCATCATCATCATCATCATCATCATCATCATGAAAGACCAAATGGTCCATCAAGTCTGCCCCATTATTTAAAAAATATATATTTTTTATTCATATATGTGTTGTTGTTGTTTTTTTTTTGGGGGGGGGGGGGGTTAACTTATGAGTATGGCTCATTGTTTGTACCAAGCATGTATGCATCCACTTACTGTTGATTGACTCATTACCTCTCCTGGAAGTCTATTCCAAGCATCAAACTCTTTCAGGAAAATAATACTTTCAAAATCAGACCTGATCAGAAGGTGGGTCTATGGGCAGCCAGATGTAAACAATTTTCATCCTCTGTGCTTGACTGTAGGGATGGTGTTCTTGGGGGTCACAGTCAGCATTTTTCCTCCTCCGAACACAGTGAGTCGGGTTAATGCCAAAGAGCTTAATTTTGGTCTCATCTGACCACAGCACTTTCTCCCAATGCTTCGCTGAATCATTTAGATTTTCATTGGAATGACGGTACATATGCTTGCTTGAGGAGGGGGACTTGCTGTGTTTGGCGATAGAAAAATGTTGACTATGACCCTAAGAACACTATCCCTACAGTCAAGCAGGCGGAAACATTATGCTTTGGGGCTGTTTTTCTGCTAAAGATGCAGAGTTGCAGACCTAGGCCCAGATTCAGAAAGCAATTACGCCTGTCTAACTGGTGTTAGACAGGAGTAATTTCAAATTTCGCGCGCCGTATCACTAGTTTGAATCCTCAAACCATGATACGGCGGCTTCGGGCTTCGATCCGAGAGGCTTACGTCTTCGTAAGCCTTCGGATCTACGCTGCATTATTTTTGCGGCCGCTGGGAGGAGTTTGCGTCGTTTTGATGCGTCGGGATATGCAAATGTGTTTTTACGGCGATCCACGAAGATACGAGTGGTCTTCGCAATGGCTTTCGTCTATTTTTTTTTACGTACTGTTAGACCAGCTTTTTGCTGGTCTAACGGTACGTAGCCCATGTTAAGTATGGCCGTCGTTCACGCGTCAAATTTGTTTTTTTTTTTTTACGTAACTCGTTCGGGACTAGGATTGTCCGTAAACGACGCTACTCAAACAACGAATGACGTAACGACGTGTTTTCGCGCAATGCACGGCGGGAAATTTGCGAACGGAGCATGCGCAGTTCGATCGCCGCGGGAACGCGCCTATTTTAAATGCTTCACGCCCCCTACTCGCGCAGATGGATTGCGACGGGAGAAATACACTACTCCGCCGTCGTTTACTGGACAAAATCTACCTGGATTCCACGTAGAGCCAGGTAAAAAACGGCAGCGTAGTGTATTTCTGATACTCTACGATAGTCTAATTCTATCTGAATCTGGGCCCTACTTTTTAGCATTAAGGGGCCAATGGATAGGGCCCGGTATTGTAAAATCTTGGATGAGAACCTTCTTTCCTCATGGATGGGTCTTTCAGCAGAACAATGACCCAAAACATACCGCCAAAGCAACAAGGGAGTGGCTCAAGAATAAGCACATTAAGGTCCTGGAGTGGCCTAGCCAGTCTACAGACCAATGATTCTCAATTCCAGTCCTCAAGGCGTGCCAACAGGTCATGTTTTCAGGCTTTCCATTATTTTGCACAGGTGATTTGATCAGTTTCACTTCCTTAGTAATTACCACAGCCGTTTCATCTGAGGGAAATTCTGAAAACATGACCTATTGGCGCGCCTTGAGGACTGGAGTTGAGAAACACTGCTCCATACCTTAATCGTATAGAAAATGTATGGAGGGAGCTGAAACTTCGAATTGCCAAGTGACAGTTAACAAACCTAAAGGTTTTTGTTTTTTTTAATCTTTAGGGCTCTTTTACACTGGCGGACCGTATGTCCGCTTTTTCATCCATCTGTGTACGGATGAAAAAGGGACATACATTGGTCCCTATGAGATTGCGGGTGTCAGCGGATCAACATCCGCTGACACCTGATCTCACCCGTCTCTGCAATTGTCCGATTCTGCAGACGGAGGAAAACCCTATTTTTCCATCTGTCTGCGGATCGGATGAACAAGGACACACGGTCCGTGTTCATCCGATCCCCCCATAGGGGAGAGCGGAGAAAAGACAGGGCGTTCCCTGCACAGTGTGTGGGGACGGCCCTGTCATCCGACGGCTCAGCGGGGATCAGCGGAGCGATCCCCGCTGAGCAAGCGGAGGTTCACGGGGCGGATCATCACTGATCCGCCCCGTGTGAAAGAGCCCTCAGGAATTCTAAGCCTGTGTTCTGTAGCCCCCCTCAGCCCCCCTAACACTTACTTGAGGTCTCTCTCTATCCAGGACTGTCTCAGTAGTCTGAGATACTTCCTCCCTTGGCTAAGACAGGGCAGCAGTGCCATCGGCTGCCGCTGCTGTCAATCAAAATCAGCTAGGGTAAAAGGAAGCGGGGTCAGGGTCTGAATGGACAAAGGCCATGACTCGGCTTGGGTGCCCCCATAAGCAGGAACAGGAGTGAGGAGCTAGGAACATTCAAGAGACACCAGAGAAGATTAGGATCTGGACTGCTCTGTGCAAATCCACTGCAACAGAGCAGGTATAACATGTTTGTTATTTTTATAGGGAAAAAAAACTAGACTTTACAATCACTTTAAGGATTTAGGGAAGATCTGTAAAGAAAAGTAGACTAAAATCCCTCCTAAGATGTGAGCAGACCTGGTAACCAACTATAGGAAACGTCTTATGCCGCGTACACACGATCACTTTTTGTGATGAAAAAAAATGACTTTTTAAAAAACGTCATTTAAAATGATCGTGTGTGGGCAAAACGTTGTTTTATGTCTTCAAAAAAACGACCAAAAAAAAATTCCAACATGCTTGAATTTTTTGTGTCGTTTTTCAAAATGTTGTTTTTTGTGTTATAAAAATTGATGGTTTGTGGGCAAAACGTCGTTTAAAACGACGTTTTTAAACCCGCGCATGCTTAGAAGCAAGTTATGAGATGGGAGCTTCAATGGAACAGAGTGCCGTCGAACGTGTCTTACGTAACCGCGCTTTGCAAGAGCATTGTGGAAAAACGATGGTGTGTATGCAATGTCGTTTTTGAAAATGATGTTTGAAAAACGTTGTTTTGTTTCGTCAGATAAAATGATGTTTTTTTTCATCACAAAAAGTGATCGTGATTACTTCTGTGCTTGCCAACAAGGGTTTCTCCACCAAGTACCAAGTCATGTTTTGCTTGGAGATCAAATATTTTTTTGACTCACTTTATAACATTTGTATCATGTGTTTTTTTGTTTTGTTTTCTGGATTTTTGGTCGATATTCTGTCTCTATCATTTAAAATACACCTATGATAAAAAAAAATGTGGACTCTTCATTTCTTTGTAAGTGGGTACAAATTCTGCCCGGGATCAAATAATTATTTTCCCCACTGTAGTGTCCAACGGGGTTGAAAACTCCCAACTTCCATCCTGCTTCTTCAAATGTTCTCATCACTGTGGTTAAACAAAAAAAAAAAGTTTGACCCCTTCTAATAAATAGAAAATTGAACAAACTTTATTGAAATTAAAATTTTCAAATTGAAATCTACTAATGTAAGGCCAGCTTTAGTTTCCTAACCAACCAATACTATTAAAGTCAGAGTATGGTTTTGACAGCCCAGTATACTCAAAAAAAGGTCTTAACCACTTAAGACCCAGACCACTATGCAGTAGAGCTGCACGATTCTGGCCAAAATGAGAATCACGATTTTTTTGCTTAGAATGAAGATCACGATTCTCTCACGATTCTCACGGCATAAAATCTTTTACATTTATACAAAAAAAAAAAAAAAAATGGGCTAACTTTACTGGCTAGTGTTTTTTTTTTTTTATTCATTACAGTAATTTTTTTTTTTTTAAAGTGCATTTAAAAAGACTGCTAAGCAAATACAGTGCAACATAAAATATTGCAACAACCGCCATTTTATTATCTAGGGTCTTAACTAAAAAGTTATATAATCTTTGGGGGTTCTAATTAATTTTCTAGCAAAAAAAAATAATGATTTTAACTTGAAAAGAGCTGTCAGAAAAAGGTTTGGTATTTAAGTGGTTAAAAATTCCGAATTTACATACAGAAGAAGTTTATTCCTTTGAAGAGATACAATGTTTTCAAAACTTGGCAGGCTGCCCAGACTTTGACTTGGCTGAGAGCAGACAGGAAATTCTTTGCATACCAAAGTGCAGGAGAGAAAATTCTTTTCATGTCAAAGATTGTGAAACTCTGTATCAAGAATTGCAACGGGAAAAAGATCGCGATAACGATTCTTGACGATTAATCGTGCAGCTCTACTATGCAGGTAGAGGACCTGGCCAGCTTTTGCGATTCGGCACTGTGTCGCTTTAACTGACAATTGTGCGGTCGTGCGAGGTGGCTCCCAAACAAAATTGGCGTGCTTTTTTTCCCACAAATAGAGTTTTCTTTTGGTGGTATTTGATCAACTCTGCGGCTTTTATTTTTTTGTGCTATAAACAAAAAACGAGGGACAATTTTGAAAAATATGCAATATTATTTACTTTTTGCTATAATAAATATCCCCCAAAAAAGATATAAAAAAACATTATTTTTTTCTCAGTTTAGGCCGATACGTATTCTATTCTACCTATTTTTGGTAAAAAAAATCACAATAAGTGTTTATCGATTGGTTTGCACAAAATTTATAGCGTTTACAAAATGTGGGATAGTTTTATGGCATTTTTATTAATCATTTTTTTTTACTACTAACATCGACGATCAGCGTTTTTTTTTTTTTGTGACTGCAACATTATGGTGGACACATCGGACAATTTTGACACATTTTTGGGACCATTGTCATTTTCACAGCGAAAAGTGCTATAAAAAAGCATTGTTTACTGTGAAAATTACAATTGCAGTTTAGGAGTTAACCACTAGGGGGCGCTGAATGGGTTAAGTGTGCCCTTATGTGTGTTTCTAACTGTAGGGGGGCTACATCAGGGAACACACGATCATTGGCATTGCCACAGCGAGGAACAGGAAAGGTGTGTTTACACACTCCTCCCCCCCCCCTGTTTTTCAGCTCCTGTGACTGGCGATTGGGTCCGTGGGTCCTGCGGCGCAGTCACGGAGCTTCGAACCGGGTCCCACGGCTGGACTCTTAAAGGCGCTGTACCTCTACATGCCTGTGCCCAGCCGTGCCATTCAGCCGACGTAGATCGCCGTTAGGCGGTCCTTAAGTGGTTAATAATTCTCCCTCCAAAACTTAAAAAAAATCCTAACAGCCCCAAATAATCCAAAGCAGCCCTTGCAGTTTTATTCAGGGGCCTAGATTCACGTAGGGCGACGTAATTTTCAGCGGGCGTAGCGTATCGTATTTACGCTACACCACCGCAACTTAATGAGGCAACTGCAGTATTCTCAAAGCACTTGCGTCTTAAGTTACGGCGGCGTAGCATAAATGTGCTGGCGTAAGCGCGCCTAATTCAAATGGGGAAGAGGTAGATGTGTTTTATGCAAAATAATCGTGACCCGACGTAAATTGACGCTTTTAACGAACAGCGCATGCGCCGTCCGTGGACGTATCCCAGTGCGCATGCGTCGGATAGAATGCCTAAGATACGTCGAACACTGCCTAAGACATAAAAGTAACTTAGGCACAGCCCTATTCGCGTACGACTTACGCAAACAATGTAAAAAGATATGCTTGTTCCGACATCCATACCTTGCATTGGCTGCGCCACCTAGAGAGCAGCTTTATCTTTACACCGGCGTATGTCTTACATAAACGGCTTAACTAATTGCGACAGGGCGCATGTAAGTTCGAGAATCGGCGTATCTAGCTCATTTGCATATTCGATGCGGAAATCAATGGAAGCGCCACCTAGCGGACAGTGTAAATATGCACCCAAGATACGACGGCGTAGGAGACTTACGCCGCTCGTATCTTGGCCGAATTTATGCGTAACTGATTATGAGAATCAGGCGCGCATATACGACAGCGCAGATTCGGACTTACGACGGCGTACGTGTATATACGCCGGCGTAAGTCTTTGAGAATCTGGCCCCTTGTCTGCATATACCGTCTCGGTCCCCTCCCACTGTATACACTTCCTCCTATTAGAGGGCAAAAAGCTACTTGTAAAGAAAAAAAATTGATTTTAAAAACTTAACGTAGCCCTGTTCTCTGCCCGACATCCCATTCTCTTCCTTGCATTGCCTTGCAGGGTCCGACATCCCACATTTTCCTTGCATTACACTGCAAGGTCAACTTTATTTTATCAATTTTTCAAAGATAATTATTAGTAGCTTTTACTTAGTTAGAAAATTTCCCTCTAAATGTGGCCAACTTTGGCTCTTACAAAAACAACTGCTTCCATTATCCATGGGTAGACAAGGAGTACAATCTAAAATGTGTTTGTGCTGACCGACTTCCAATGGAAAAATTCTGGGCATCAGAAGTCGAATATGCTTATCGCTAAGAACTCCAACACAATGTTTCAGTCAATTGTATTCATTCAAATGGGATCTCAATGTAATACCATTTCTCAGCTGAGGCTCTGCCACTGCCTAATGAATAACCTTCATACCTTTTTTGCCCTGAATCACTTCCCAAATAACAAGGTCGTGGGAATATGAAACATATTAAAGGTCTCCGTACAATCTACTAGTACTTCTCTACGTCAGCCTTTTTCAGCTCTTTCCGGCCACTGCTGAGAGAAGGGAAACAGGAAACCCGATTAGGAAATGCTGTTAAGAAAATTTACAGTTAGGAATATACATAATACATCATTAAAATATCACAATAAGATTTTCTTTAGCGATAGACTTTGTTATGTCTTATCAACAAAATATTGGTAAATAACAAAATGTTTAGGTCGAAGGTACAACCTGTTACTTTAAAATTAAAAAAAAAAGTTTTATTTACCTTACGTAACACGTCATAGTGGCTATCCAATCAATGTACAGGATCTCCAAAAGAACCAGAGTGGCCACCAGGGAAACTCAACGACTAGTAAGTGCTGCTTTCTCACATGCTGGGCTCAGTTACCGCCAGAATTTTTTTTTGGACATGGTACATTCTACTTATATTTTAGGGTGCTCTGTTTTTTCGGAAATTAATAAGAAAATCATTTTCTTACAGCTTAACCACTTCCTTACTGGGCTTGTATACCCCCTTCCTGACCAGGTGAAATTTCAGCTTGTGGCACTGCGTCGCTTTAATTGACAATTGCGGGGTCGTGCGACGTGGCTCCCAAACAAAATTGACGTCCTTTTTTTCCCACAAATAGAGGTTTCTTTTGGTGGCATTTAAACACCTCTGCAGTTTTTCTTTTTTGCGCTATAAACAAAAATAGAGCGACAATTTTGGAAAAAAAAAAAAAATTTTAATTGTTGCTATAATAAATAGCCCAATTTTTTTTTTTTAAAAAAACATATTTTTTCTCAGTCTAGGCGATACATATTCTTCTACATATTTTTGCTAAAAAAAAAAAAATCGCAATAAGTGTCTGGTTTGCGCAAAAGTTATTGCGCTTACAAAATTGGGGACAGAATAAATAGACCAATTTTTTTTTTAAAAAAAACATATTTTTTCTCAGTCTAGGCGATACATATTCTTCTACATATTTTTGCTAAAAAAAAAAATCGCAATAAGTGTCTGGTTTGCGCAAAAGTTATTGCGCTTACAAAATAGGGGACAGAATTATTATTATTTTATTTTTTACTACTAATGGTGGCGATCAGCATTTTTTTTCGTGACTGCGACATTATGGTGGAGACATCGGAGACTTTTGACACATTTTTGGCGCCATTCACATTTATACAGCGATCAGTGCTATAAATATGCACTAATTACTGTATAAATGTGACTGGCATTGAAGGGGTTAACACTAGGGGGTGAGGAAGGGGTTAAATGTGTACCCTGAATTGTGTTGTAACTGTGGGGGGAGGGGGTGACTGGGGGAGGTGACCGATCTATGTCCCTATGTACAAGGGACACAGATTGGTCTCCTCTCTCCCCTGACAGGACATGGATCTGTGTGTTTACACACACAGATCCATGTCTTGTCCCTGTAGCCGCGGGTTCCCGAGTGCCTGGCGGACATCGCGGCCGTCAGGCACGTGCATCGGCATCTCAGCGATGCGGCGGGCGCGCGCTGCCGACGGTGGCGTGTGCCGCCGACGGCGGCGCTCGCGCGCCCCCCAGTGGCGTGGCGGAGCGGAGGCCATAAAAACATGGCCTGTTAGAGAAGTAGAACCACCCTGCGGCCGTACAAAGTCGTACGGCCGTCGGGTAGTGGTTAAAGAAGTTGTAAAGGAAACATTTTTTTTTGCTGTTTACAGGGTATAGAGACATAATAGTTAACTGATTCCTTTTAAAAATGATTAAAAATAGATCAAAATAAATCATATAATGTGCCTGCACTTTCAGTTTCATTTTTCATCTAGTTTCATGCGTGTGTGAAGTACAGAGACACAGAGCCAATACAGGGCAGTGTTTGTTTTTAAAATGAAACTGATTGGTTCTGAGGGGTTTTAGACACACAGTAATCACACCTTCTTCATTAGAGACCACAGAGAGAAGCTCCCAGTACTTTTTTTCATAAGGAAACAGACAACCAGGAAGTGTGCTGAACAGAGAAGGATTACAGCAAAAACCAACAATGAGGACATGAAACCAGGAAACGTCATAGGGAACGACGATCAGTGACGTCACACGTACAGCCATGCCCCTTACAGTAAAAAACACACATGAGGTCACACTTAACCCCTGCAGTGCCCCCTAGTGGTTAACCCCATCACTGCCATTGTAATTTTCACAGTAATCAGTGCATTTTTATAGCACTTTTCACTGTGAAAATGACAATGGTCCCAAAAATTTGTCAAATGTGTCCGATGTGTCCGCCATAATGTCGCAGTTAGGAAAAAAAAACGCTGATCGCCGCCATTACTAGTAAAAAAAAATATGAATAAAAATGCCATAAAACTATCCCCTATTTTGTAAACGCTATAACTTTTGCTCAAACCAATCAATAAACGCTTATTGCAATTTTTTTTACCAAAAATATGTAGAAGAATACGTATTGGCCTAAACTGAGGAAAAGAAAATTATATATATTTTGGGGATATTTATTACAGCAAAAAGTAAAAAATCATGATTTTTTTTTTTAAATTGTCACTCTATTTTTGCTTATAGCACAAAAAATTAAAAACGCAGAGGTGATCAAATACCACCAAAAGAAAGCTCTATTTGTGGGAAAAAAAGGACGCCAATTTTGTTTGGGAGCCACATCGCACGACCGCGCAATTGTCTGTTAACCACTTAAGGACCGCCTACTGCACATTTACGTCGGCACAATGGCACGGCTAGGCACATCAACGTATATATACATTGGTTTCTAGTACCCAGCCGTGGGTCACGGGCGCCTGCCCGCGGCGTGCTCCCGTGACCCGGTCCAAAGCTCTGGGACCGGGTCCTGGAGTGCGGCGATCGGTCCCCGGAGCTGAAGAATGGGGAGAGCCGTGTGTAAACACGGCTTCCCCGTGCTTCACTGTGGCCGCAGCATCGATCGCGTCATCCCTGTTATAGGGGGACATGATCGATGACATCACACCTACAGCCACACCCCCCTACAGTTGTAAACACACACAGGGAACACTCAAATCCTACAGCGCCCCCTTGTGGTTAACTCCCAAAGTGCAACTGTCATTTTCACAGTAAACAATTTAAATGCATTTTTTGCTGTGAAAATGACAATTGTCCCAAAAATGTGTCAAAATTGTCCGAAGTGTCCGCCATAATGTCGCAGTCATGAAAAAAATCGATGATCGCCGCTATTAGTAGTAAAAAAAAAAAATGTATAAAAAAGGAATAAAACTATCCCTTATTTTGTAAACGCTATAAATTTTGCGAAAACCAACCGATAAACGCTTATTGTGATTTTTTTTACCAAAAATATGTAGAAGAATACGTATCGGCCTAAACTGAGGAAAAAATATATATATATATATATTTTTGGGGATATTTATTATAGCAAAAAGTAAAAAATATTGTTTTTTTTTCAAAATTGTCGCTCTATTTTTGTTTATAGCGCAAAAAATAAAAACCGCAGAGGTGATCAAATACCACCAAAATAAAGCTCTATTTGTGGGGAAAAAAGGACGCCAATTTTGTTTGGGAGCCACGTCGCACGACCGCGCAATTGTCTGTTAAAGCGACGCAGTGCCGAATCGCAAAAAGGGGCCAGGTCCTTTACCTGCATAATGGTCCGGGTCTTAACCAATTAATTGTCTTGTTCGATACAGGCTTGGGGAAGTAACATTCTTCCTACAACATAAATATTATTCTCATTTAAATATATTGTAAATAATAATTTGTTAGATGTAGTTTATGAAAAAGTAGAATGAAGCTTAATTATTTTTTCATTACATGAATTTGATGCCCAAGTAACTAAACTAGATCTGTTTCAACCTGTAATTAAAACATAACATTACCAAATGCTGCTAAATGAGATAGTTGTAATGGAGGATTACGTAACTAAACTACGGGATTAGCGTAAGTAGAGGAAATGGAAACTGCCGCTCTGAGATAAAGCGATTTTGAGAAGAATTAGATCTGCATATGCCACACTAAATCTAGGCGAAATTAAAGGAGTTGTAAAGGAAATTTTTTTTTTTGCTGAAATGACTGTTTACAGGGTATAGAGACATAATAGTTATCTGATTCCTTTTAAAAATTATAAAAAATAGATGAAAATCAATCATATAATGTACCTACAGTTTAGTTTAGTTTTTGCATGCTGTTTCCTGGTTCTCTGATGTACAGAGCCAATACAGGGCAGTGATAGTTTGGAAAACAAAACTAATTGGTGCTGAGGGGTTTTAGACACACAGTAATCACACCTCCTTGATTAGTGACCACAGAGAGAAAACTCCCAGTACTGTGGTGATCAGGAAACAGACAACCAGGAAGTGTGGAGATCAGAGAAGGATTACAGCAACTTGAGAGCGAAAACGAACAATGAGGACATGAAAACAGCACTGCATTAAGGTAAAGGAAGCTATTAAGATAAAAAAAAAGTTTCCTTTACAAACCCTTTAATTCTAGTGACTTGTAATAAAATGTACTCAAGGGGAAAAAAATCAAATATATAAACACTGGCCTTACCTGAGTGATACCAGCATTGTTGGCCCTGCGCTTTCAGGAACAAAGGTCCAGAATGTGGAAGACTGGCATTCCAGACCTTGACCATTCCTTAACCCATAGGGCTCTAAACATTGGTACCACTCACAACAATGTTTACTCCCATCCAACCAATACTTGCTAAAGGCTGCCTTCCGCCAAAGGATGTACAATGAGCCTGTCCCTCTAATGCCAGGGTGTACTACAGCTGGAGGGCCCTGTGTGCAAGGAGCCTAGAGGCCTGATCACAGCATTTGCAATTGGCTCCCGCTGCTGTTAATCAAGTCCAGTGAAATGGTAGGGGACTAAGTCCTTCTGTCTGTGTCAATCGACACAGCAGCAGGACTCGGGAGTGCACCCACACTAGTGCCCCCATGGAAAGTGTCTCTCCATGGGGGCACTTGATGAAGGGGAGGAGCCAGGAGCGCCGCCGTGGAACCCCAGAAAAGGAGGATCGGGGAGCTCTGTGCAAAACCCTTGCACAGAGCAGGTAAGTATGACATGTTTTTTATATTAAAAAAAAACGTTTCAATCACGTTAATGCAACGTATTCATCTGAATAGGGCCGCACCGTAACCACCCTGCAACGCACACATTTGTGGTGCTGGTTTTTAGTGGTTCACATAGGCAGTGTGGAGGTGAGATGATGCCTCCTCGGCACCTGTCAGGCACACTCTACATTGCGCTTTGGAGGGTGACACACGTGTAAATGAGCAGGATTGAACTCCATTGTGGCAGGTACAAAGTGCTGTGGTTGGCATTTTTCCTGATATTTGACCACAATTTCATCTCATACACATGATCGAATTTCCATCGCACAAAGCGTAAGACTTTTGTCCGAAGGGCGTTGGCTGTGAACTTGTATTGCATACAAACGACAAAGAATTGTTGGCCAAAAAACACAAACCTACGTGGAATTTCAGCTCTTTAGCGCCACCCTTTGGGAAACTTCTGCTAATGTTATGTTATGGTTAGCATTAGGGTTGTCATGATACCACTTTTTTAGGACCGAGTACAGATACCGATACTTTTTTTCAAGTAGTCGCCGATACCGAATACCGATACTTTTTTTAAATGTGTCCCCGAATGCAGCCATGTCCCCCACATATGCAACCATGTCCCTCCAGCCATGTCCCCAACATATGCAGCCATGTCCCTCCAGCCATGTCCCCTACAAATGCAGCCATGTCCCTCCAGCCATGTCCCCCACATATGCAGCCATGTCCCTCCAGCCATGTCCCCCACATATGCAGCCATGTCCCTCCAGCCATGTCCCCCACATATGCAGCCATGTCCCTCCAGCCATGGAGGCTTTCGATGCGGCGGCAGCGGGGGGGGGGGGGAAGTATTCTATTTAGGTATCGGGGGTATTTGCAGGGAGTACAAGTACTCCCGCAAATACTCGGTATCGGTCCCGATACCGATACTGGTATCGGGACAACCCTAGTTAGCATTGCTTCTGAGCATGCGTGGTTGTACTTTGGATTTTTTTCCGACGGACGATAACAAAATCAGACATCACACCATCAAAATCTAAATTGTAAAACATGCAATCCCACATTTGTTGTTGGACATTCCGACAGCAATTGTCCGATGGAGCATACAAATTGTCGGATTATCCGACAACATCCTGCCATCACACAATTCCGATCGTGTGTACGAGGCTTAAGGGTGACCGTAATGCAGAACAAAACAATTTAGGTTAGAAGGAAAAAAAATCAATAATTAGTAAGAGGCTGGTATAAAATCTGTGCACTAGGAATGACAAAGCTGAAAAGTAAACACTAACTTGGTGTAGCCAAGTAGCACAAACATATTCAATTACACGGGGTGGCTTGAAGGTACATTGCTTCCAAGATTAGTTACAGTTCAAGTTTCTAAAAGCGACCTCACACATTTCTTTACTTTCCCTTCCCTAGTTTTCAAAGCGCAATAAACAAGAACATAAAACTTCATTACACGTCCATTGCTTGTGTTTCTATGAATATTGTTATATTAATCCACCAGTATAAAAACAAGTGTCTCTGTACAGAAATTTTGGAGGGTTTTTTTTCTGCAAAAGCCTAGCAAAAAAAATCGAAATGCTTTTTATCATGAGTCTGATTTATACTTGAAGTGGAACCTCAGTCATTTTTTCATCTTTCCATCTATTACATCTTCTGCCCTTGTTATTTTATCTTTGGATAGTAAAAAAAAAAAATCTGCAAGTAAATACAGTTGAACCTCGGATTACGAGCATAATCCGTTCCAGGAGTATGCTCGTAATCCAAAGTACTCGCATATCAAAGTGACTTTTTCCATTGAATTCAATGGAAAGGAAAATAATTTGTTCCGCATTAACTTCAATGGGATGCAATACCGAATGTGGCTAGAGGTGCGGGGGCGCCAGAGAGCGCCGAAAATGTCCGAAAAGGCCAGAGGACACTTCGGCTCGGCTCCTGCACCCCTGTACCCCAGACCAAATGATGTACTGCAGGCCAATGTTCTCAGATGTACTCAGCTCTGTCGTGCAGCACAACCCTGTCTGGCAATTTCTCTGTGGCAATTCAGTAACGCTAATGTCCCGTACACACGATTGGAAATTCCGACAGCAAAAGTCCGATGTGAGCTTTTGAATGGAAATTCCGACCGTGTGTATGCTCCATCGGACTTTTGCTGTAGGAATTTCTGCCAACAAAAGATTGAGAGCTGATTCTCAAATTTTCAGAAAATCCGATCGTCTGTAGCAAATCTGACGTGCAAAATTCCCACTCGTGCTCGGAAACAATTCAACGCATGCTCGAAAGCATTTAACTTAATTTTCTCGGTTCGACGTAGTGTTGTATGTCACTGCGTTCTTGACAGACGAAAGTTCAGAGAACTTTTGTGTGACCGTGTGTATGCAAGCCAAGCTTGAGCGGAATTCCGTCGGAAAAAACATCCATTACAGGTCTTATCCTGGCCCTAGTCTGTGATTGGACATTGAAATGTTAAGCAGAAGGCTGATGGGCTCATCCCTCTGTCACATGCTTTCTTCTTCTATCAGCATGTCCTATCATTGCTTCTGCTGGTTCTCCCGCCCCCAATCTGAGTTCTTCTGAGTGACTGCAAGAGGCCAATAATAAATCAAATACCACTATCTACAATGTTTGCATGTAAATCTTATGTTTAGTAAAAAAAAGTCTGTATAGCTTAAAGCTGACCATAGATGGTTCAAATCTCGGTCAGTTCAACAGGGACTAACCAAGATTTGAACCATGTAAGGGCAGGCTGAATGTACCCAAGTTATAAGAAACAAACCACCAGAGAAAACAATATATATGTGTCACCGACAGTTTAGTAACCCCCAAGTACTTATGGGACTTTAACCACTTCCCATCCGGCCTATAGCAGATTGAAGGCCGGGAAGTGGTTCTGTTATCCTGACTGGGCGTCATATGACGTCCAACAGGATAACATGCCGGTGAGCGCCTATGGGGGGTGCGCAGCGTGGCGATCACGAGCGTGGCATGTCAGTTTGACAAGCCGCATCTCCGATCGTGATAAGAAGCTTCTGACCAATCACAGCTGATCATCGCATGAACCAGGAAGTGCCAGTAACTGGCATTCCTCGGTTTGTGCTGACAGGGAGAGCCTTTCAAAGAGGGGGTCTGTCCTGATAATCAGAACAGCCCCCATCAAATGTACCCATCAGCTGCCAATAGGTGTCCAGTAGCTGCCAGTCAGTTCCCCATCACAACCTCCAGTCAGTGCCCAATAAAGTGCCAATCAGTGCCCACTACAGTGCAAATCAGTGCCCACCATAGTGCCAGTGTCCATCACAGCGCCAATCAGTGCCCAGCATTAACACCTGTCAGTACCTGCCCAATCATTCGTGTCCATCAATACTGCCAGTTAGTGCCCATCAGTGCCGCCGGTCAGTGCCCATCAATGCCGCCGGTCAGTGCCCATTAATGCCACCAATCAGTGCCCAGCATTAACACCTGTCAGTACCTGCCCAATCAGTGCTGCCCATCGGTGCCATCTATTAGTGTCCATTAATGCCACCTGTCAGTGCCCATTAGTGCTACCGGTCAGTGCCCATCAATGCTGCCTGTTAGTGCTCATCAATGCTACCTGTCAGTGCTCATCAATGCCACCTGTCAGTGCCCATCAATGCCGTCGATAAGTGCCCATCAATGCTGCCTGTCAGTGCTCATCAATGTCGCCTGTCAGAGCCCATCAGTGCTACCTGTCAGTGCCCATTAGTGCTGCATATCAGTGCCACCTATGGTGCCCATCAGTGCTACATATCAGTGTCGCCTATCAGTGCCCATCGATTCTACATATTAGTGCCACCTTATCAGTGCCAACTCATCAGTGTCCATCAGTACCGCCTCATCATTGCCTATCAGCGCTGCCTCATTAGTGAAGGAGAATTTTTTTTTTTATATAACAAAATTAAGAAAAACTTTTTTTTTTTCAAAAAAAAAAAAAATTCTTTAGTTTGTTTAGCAAAAAATAAAAAGCCCAGAGGTGATCAAATAACACCAAAAGAAAGCTATATTTATGTTGATTGGGTACAGTGTTGCCTGACCGCGCAATTTTCATTGAAAGTGCGACAGCGTTGAAAGCTGAAAATTGTCCTGGGCAGGAAGGGGAGAAAGTACCCGGTATTAAAGTGGTTAAAGTCATCTCAAGAAAGGTAAACTTGTAATTCATATCAAACATAAAATGTTATTACATCCATGTAAAAAAGGTATATAACCATCAATGTGAATGATAAAAACAAATCCATTAAATATAACAGCTGACTTGTTACAAAGTATGCATGTATTGCTGACACTTTCTTCTCTATAAACCCGACGCGTTTCAGGAAGGCTTCAATCCTTTCTTCAGGGGTGTTATTAAGAGAAGGTCAAAGAGTTTATATTCTGTAACAGAACACAACCAACATCACAACAAGGAAATGCCTTCATGATGTTATTTCCTTGTTTTGATGACTGTTGTGTTCTGTTACAGAATATAAACTCTGTGACCTTCTCTTAATACAATCCCTTCCTGAAATGCGTCGGATTTATAGACAGTGTCACCAATACATGCATACTTTTGTAACAAGTCAGCCATTAACATTTGATGACCTTGTTTTTATCATTCGCATTGATGGTTATATACCGTTTTACATGGATGTATTAAAATGTTTTGTTTTATATAAATTACAAGTTTATCCTTCTTGAGTTGTATTGGTTAACAGCTTTGACAGAGCAACAGTATGGATGGGCCCATGAGGACACGCCCCCTTCTTCCTCCATTGATAACATTCCTTGTAACAGCATCTGTGAATGGAAGAGTCTGATCAGTCACAGGATCCTCTCCCCCAATCACAGATTACATTACATTAATTTCTGTATACTTTATCTCTCTGGAGTTCAGCTTTAGCAGTTTAAATCAAGTCTGATTGTATTTCCTGAGCTCTGATATTATTAAAAATGTACTATGTCATTCTCCCGTCCATACATGGGCATTGTATAACCACTTACCTAAAGGAAACGTTTACCTTCGTCCTGCCCAGGCCATTTTTCAGCTTAGAACGCTGTCGGGGATTGATAGGCAGCACTGACATGCGGCACTGATGGGCACTGAAAGCCAGCACTTACTGGCATCACTAATAGGCACTGATTGCTGTCTCTGGTGGGCACTTCTGTCACTCTAATGTAAAATCAAGACACTGATTACATCTCTTACTGTCCCCTGCAAGGAGATGCTGCTGATTGGCTCTCCAGTGTGAGGTGAGGAACGCCGATTACCAGCACTTCCTTGTTTTACATGTGACCAGCTGTGATTGGATACAGTCGATCACATGTTTAAAGAGCTATGTCAGCAGCCCTTTACAGAGATCGGGGTCGCACCATGTCCTAGCAACATGGTGTGACCCCGATCACCACGCTGTGCAACACCACAGGTGCGCGGGAGTGGTTGTTCGGGTGCGCCGTCATATGACGTCCACCCAGAACGAGAGCAGCACCGTTCCTCCGTCCGTTGACGGTGGGCAGGGGGCAAGTGGTTAAAATGGACCTAAGCCTCTTTACTACCTTAAAGCGGATGTCCCCTAAATTTTTTTTTATAAAAGCCAACAGCTACAAATACTGCAGCTGCTGACTTTTAATATCAGCACACTTACCTGTCCTGGAGTCTAGCGCTGTCCGCAGCAGTGGACGAGCGAACACTCGTCACTCTGCTGCCCCCACCGCCATCCTCGGTTAGGGAACCAGGAAGTGAAGCGCTCCGGCTTCACTGCCTGGTTCCCTACGGCGCATGCGCGAGTCGCGCTGTGCCGTGCTGACTGGTTCCCGCTGTTTTCTGGGAGCCGAACACAATGGGGGGGCGGGACCTGACATCCTGCCCGCAGTCTACCCGCAGACTGTGTGGCCGGAAGTGGGTGCAAATACCTGTTTTTAGACAGGTATCTGCACCCCCCTCCCCCTGAAAGGTGTCAAATGTGACACCAGAGGGGGGAGGGTTCCAATCAGTGGAGGTGGAGGGTGGAGCTCCGCTTTAAAGGAAGCTTTTTAGGCTGGGCTTCTCCTATGGGCGAGCCGCTGAGACCCTGAGAAGGCTGCTCCCCGCCCCGCTACTGCTCAGCACTCCAATGAGCGTGGAGAAGTAGAGCAGAAGCGATGCTGACTGACAGGCACTCTGCTCGAGGAGGAGTGAGAACCGAAACATCGGCAGATGCAGCATCACTCTGATGCTGCATCCACGAGGTAAGTAAAAAAATACCATACTTCTCTTTTAAAGGCTAAATTCACCTTTTTAACCTTTTTTGTTTCTAAGTTCCAGTTCCCCTATGTACCCATATAACATTAAAGGAGTATTCCGAAGCAAAGTTTTCCTAGGGGAAAAAGAGCATCATACAAAGTTATAATACATTTAAATGTACTCACGTTTTCCTTGTGGTCTTCTTCCCGGTCTTCTTCTCCTTTTTCTCTCCGGCCGGAAGTTGTCTTTTGATGACACTCGACTTTCTTTTCTTCCTCGTCCGTCGCCATCTTAGCCCGGTGACTCATCAATCCCATGAGTCACCGCGGGCTGCGCCGGCCTCCCCGCCCGGAGTCGAATACTCCCCCTTACTAATTTATTCATGTATGCGCTGAGCTGAGCTGCCATTGGCTCAGCACAGCAAACGCCTATTGGTGCGCTGTCATCCAATCAGCGGTTACGTACCGCGCATGCGCTACTCTGCATCTAGGAAGGGAAGCTGTCATTTGTCCCTATACAGTATTCCTACTAAGCCCCCATACCCTGCTCTCTCTGCAACCATGCCATCCGCTCTCTCTCTGCCCCACACTCAGCTATCTGCCCCACACCCTGCTATCTGCCCCACACTCAGCTATCTGCCCCACACCCAGCTATCTGCCCCACACCCAGCTATCTGCCCCACACCCTGCTATCTGCCCCACACTCAGCTATCTGCCCCACACCCTGCTATCTGCCCCACACTCAGCTATCTGCCCCACACCCTGCTATCTGCCCCACACCCTGCTATCTGCCCCACACTCAGCTATCTGCCCCACACCCTGCTATCTGCCCCACACCCTGCTATCTGCCCCACACCCAGCTATCTGCCCCACACCCTGCTATCTGCCCCACACTCAGCTATCTGCCCCACACCCTGCTATCTGCCCCACACTCAGCTATCTGCCCCACACCCTGCTATCTGCCCCACACTCAGCTATCTGCCCCACACCCTGCTATCTGCCCCACACTCAGCTATCTGCCCCACACCCTGCTATCTGCCCCACACTCAGCTATCTGCCCCACACCCAGCTATCTGCCCCACACCCAGCTATCTGCCCCACACCCTGCTATCTGCCCCACACTCAGCTATCTGCCCCACACCCAGCTATCTGCCCCACCCAGCTATCTGCCCCACACCCAGCCCCACACCCAGCTATCTGCCCCACACCCTGCTATCTGCCCCACACCCAGCTATCTGCCCCACACCCTGCTATCTGCCCCACACCCAGCTATCTGCCCCACACCCTGCTATCTGCCCCACACTCAGCTATCTGCCCCACACCCAGCTATCTGCCCCACACCCAGCTATCTGCCCCACACCCTGCTATCTGCCCCACACCGAGCTATCTGCCCCACACCGAGCTATCTGCCCCACACCGAGCTATCTGCCCCACACCGAGCTATCTGCCCCACACCGAGCTATCTGCCCAAAAACCGAGCTCTCTGCCCCACACCGAGCTATCTGCCCCGCACCCAGCTATCTGCCCCGCACCCAGCTATCTGCCCTGCTATCTGCCCCACACCGAGCTATCTGCCCCACACCGAGCTATCTGCCCCACACCGAGCTATCTGCCCCACACCGAGCTATCTGCCCCGCACCCTGCTATCTGCCCCGCACCCAGCTATCTGCCCCACACCGAGCTATCTGCCCCACACCGAGCTATCTGCCCCACACCGAGCTATCTGCCCCGCACCCTGCTATCTGCCCTGCTATCTGCCCCGCACCCTGCTATCTGCCCCGCACCCTGCTATCTGCCCCGCACCGAGCTATCTGCCCCGCACCGAGCTATCTGCCCCGCACCCAGCTATCTGCCCCACACCGAGCTATCTGCCCCACACCGAGCTATCTGCCCCACACCGAGCTATCTGCCCCACACCGAGCTATCTGCCCCACACCGAGCTATCTGCCCCGCACCCAGCTATCTGCCCCGCACCCAGCTATCTGCCCTGCTATCTGCCCCGCACCGAGCTATCTGCCCCACACCGAGCTATCTGCCCCACACCCTGCTATCTGCCCCACACCCAGCTATCTGCCCAAAAACCGAGCTCTCTGCCCTGCTATCTGCCCCACACCGAGCTATCTGCCCCACACCGAGCTATCTGCCCCGCACCCAGCTATCTGCCCCGCACCCAGCTATCTGCCCCGCACCCTGCTATCTGCCCCGCACCCAGCTATCTGCCCCGCACCCAGCTATCTGCCCTGCTATCTGCCCCGCACCGAGCTATCTGCCCCGCACCCTGCTATCTGCCCCGCACCCTGCTATCTGCCCCGCACCCAGCTATCTGCCCCGCACCCAGCTATCTGCCCCGCACCCAGCTATCTGCCCCGCACCCAGCTATCTGCCCTGCTATCTGCCCCGCACCGAGCTATCTGCCCCACACCCAGCTATCTGCCCCACACCCAGCTATCTGCCCCACACCGAGCTATCTGCCCCACACCGAGCTATCTGCCCCACACCGAGCTATCTGCCCCGCACCCTGCTATCTGTATAGCATGCTCATACATAGAAATACTGTAAGGGAATGCTGTGACTTGTAGTTTTACTCCTGAGGTAATAAGCATTTCAATATAAATACATATAATGAAATGCTGCTTACATCAAGGGGAGAACTACAAGTCACAGCATGCCAATACAATATTTTTATGTATGTGAATGCTGTGACTTGTAGTTTTGGCTAAGGGAAGTAACATATGAAGGGGTTGTGTATATTCTAGTTTATTTTACCATGATGCGATGGTGATTGGTGCACAACTTCAGATTCTTCTGACGCTGCTGATTTAGGACTAGAGCATCTAGTAATGTAAGCTTTACGTGCTTACATTGCTAGATGCACGCTGGGGGGGGGCAAAAGATCATTGGAGCTCGGCTATCCAATAGAAGAGGACGCTTTTTAGGAGGCAGGGATAGGGAAATAGGTGAGAGAGAAGGGGCGTGAAATATTATAATTTAGGGAGGGGTCCGAGCGGGGGAGTTACAGGGGGAGGGAAGGTGATTACAGGAAGAGAGGAGCAGGCATGCTGGGAGAGCCTGTATTATCATGGTGGCCGTGGATGAGAACCAGGAAGTAAAGAAAACTAACAGAGGGAATAAAAAAAGAACTGCTGGGACGATTTTCATGAGAGTGACTTCTTTTAAAAGGTATTTTTATTGGCTACAATCTGGCATGTTGTGGAATGTGGCTTCAGACTACTCCTTTAATGTACTAATTTCGTAAAAATTAACTACTTGCCGACCGCCCGCCGTCATATTACTGCGGGACGGTGGCACTCCTGGGCGAGAGCCCGTAGCTATACGTCTGCTTTAAAGCGGCCGCTAGGGGGCGCGTCCCCGCTCGCCCCTGAGTCCCGCGCGCGTGCCCGGCGGGTACGATCGCCGCCGGGCACCCGCAATTGCTCGTTACAGAGTGGGGAACGGGAGGTATGTGTGTAAACACACAGCTCTCGTTCCTGTCAGCGGGGGAAACGCTGATTTTCTGTTCATACAATGTATGAACAGAAGATTTCCCCTAGTGAGGCCACCCCCCCATACAGTTAGAACACACCCAGGAACACACTTAACCCCTTCCCTGTCCCCTAGTGTTAACCCCTTCACTGCCAATGGCATTTTTATAGTAATACAATGCATTTGATCGCTATAAAAATGCCAATGGCCCCAAAAATGTGTCAAAAGTGTCCGAAGTGCCCGCCATAATGTCGCAGTACTGAAAAAAAATGCTGATCGCCGCCATTACTAGTAAAAAAAAAATATTAATAAAAATGCCATAAAACGACCCCCTATTTTGTAAACGCTATAACTTTTGCGCAAACCAATAAACGCTTATTGCGATTTTTTTAACGAAAAATATGTAGAAGAATACGTATCGGCCTAAACTGAGGAAAAAAAATGTTTTTTATATATTTTTGGGGGATATTTATTATAGCAAAAAGTAAAAAATATTGCATTTTTTTCAAAATTGTCGCTCTATTTTTGTTTATAGCGCAAAAAATAAAAACCGCAGAGGTGATCAAATACCACTAAAAGAAAGCTCTATTTGTGGGAAAAAAAGGAAGCCAATTTTGTTTGGGAGCCACGTCGCACGACCGCGCAATTGTCAGTTAAAGCGACGCAGTGCCGAATCACAAAAAGTGCTCTGGTCATTGGACAGCAATATGGTCCAGGGCTAAAGTGGTTAAACAGCTTTCCATTTATTCTACACACACTTACCTCACTGTCTTCAAAGCTGTTTAGAAACACTGCTCAATTACTTCTGCCTTACTTCCTGGACAGACTTTAGGTCATGACACAGGAAGGAGTTGACCAGCTAATGGCCCGTACACACGATCCGAATATCGGATGAAAACGTTTGTCCGAGGAAGAATCGTACGATTTTCGGATCGTGTGTACACTACTTTTGAGAGCCGATCACGACAGTTCATCCGATATTATTCGATCGGACAAGCATGAAAATTTTCCTCGTACGATGCCAGATAGTACAATTTTCGTTCAGTCAGTACAGTTGTCGTCTGAAAATACAATACAAATACATTACAACACATGACATCACTTCTGATTTTTTTCTATCGTACGAGAATTTAACCTATTCAATTTCTACTTGCGACTATTAAGCAAAAAAAGTCATACGATCTGTCATGCTATATTCGGATCGTGTGTAAGGGCTATTAGGTTAGATGATGCAGGTGTTTCGTCAGATTCGGCGACCCGTCAGAGTTCTGATGGGTCGCCAAATCTAACGAAACACAGGGTGTGCTAATGAGATCAGCTGGTCAACTCCTTCCTGTGTCATGACCTAAAGACTGTCCAGGAAGTAAGACAAAAGTAATAGAGCAGTATTTTTTTTTTTTTTTTACTTAAAAAATTTTTATTAGAAAAAATTAACAAGATATAGCATACAGTAAAAAGTCATTCAGTAAGCATGCAAAACAAGGTAAGATACATCGAGACCAACAGACTTCAGTGAATGTCAAGTACAGAGCAGTATTTTTTTATGAAGAGAGTGAGGTAAGTCTGTGTAGAAATAATGGAAAGCTGTTTTATTTTTGCAAAAGAAGTAAATCAATGCTATATTGGTACGTAGGGGAGCTAATTTAGAAGGAACCTATTTCCATCTTCCCACAGCTTTTATACCTAATATGCAGAAACTACAAAATACTTACCAGACATCAACCTCAGCTCTGCCCCCAATGTGACTACATGACTTCATATATTAAGGGAAAAATATGCAGCCATCATTCCTGACCTTATTCTGCATATGCACGTTTCCTCACTGTCTCTAGAAGCAACGACCCACAAGCAGGCAATCAATGGAATCAGAACACCTAATCTGTCATTGACCTAAGTATAGAAGTCAGTTGATCAGCGTGACAGCCAGGAAACTAGTTCTTTCAGAGCAGGGTGAGGGCTTCCAGCTTGTGTTTTCCACCAGGTATACAACAGTATCAGATCAAGTATACATCAGTATCAGGTTAAGTATACATAGGGTTACAACCTTTTCTTCAAGCCAAACCCAAACACTTTTTTGGCACAATTTCTTTTTTGGTGGAGTATACACTATAGGATTGTAAAAGAACTAGGACACCCTTGGGTGCCTCAAGGAGAGGACAGTGTTAGAAGGGTAGTGGACAGTGTCAGTAGGGCAGTGGACGGTGGTCACTAGGGCAGTGGACGGTGTCACTAGGGCAGTGGATGGTGTCAGTAGGGCAGTGGATGGTGTCAGTAGAGCAGAGGACGGTGTCAGTAGGGCAGTGGACAGTGTTAGAAGGGCAGAGGACAGTGTTAGAAGGGCAGTGGATGGTGTCAGTAGGGCAGAGGATAGTGTTAGAAGGGAAGTGGATGGTGTCAGTGGGGCAGTGGACAGTGTCAGAATTTCTTTCTTTATTTTAATTTTTTTCAAATGTATTTATTGTTACATTTTTTAACAGTCTTGTTGGGGGGGCTTTTGTGAAATATCAGGGGACTAAACAGACCCCTGATAGCTCACTTTTGAAACAGAGAAAGGGACTGAGGGTGGATTCTGAAACTGTAGGGGGTTTTAGGCTGCTTCCATTTAGTTAGGATAGCTTTCCTAGCATAAAAGGTGGCATAGAATATAAACAGTTGTTTGTGTGTGGTTGAAGTCACATTATCGCAGATACCCAATAATAAGACCTAGCGGATCCATACCTATCGATAGGCCTCCTACTGAGTTGATTGTAGAAACTACTGCCGACCTGAATTGTTGTTTAGGGGGCAGGACCAGACCACATGCGTAAATGTGCCCAATTCAGTGGTACGTTTAGGACACCTGTCCGATTATGTGGGATATATTCTCGATAGCCTCTGGGGGTTATAGTATGCTCTAAACCTGGCGGAGATCATTAATGGAATATATTGTTGGATTCCTTCTTCCCAGTCATCATCCACCAGGGCAGGTATGTCCTCCTTCCACTTGTAGAAAAGTTAGGTTCCTCTGCCGGAATCCTCACTGGATATCTGCATGTATAGGGAAGAGAGGATTCGATCTGAACTGCTGGATATTAGGAAGCGCTCCACTTCATGTGACTGTAAGGATACGCCACTAGGGAATTGCTCCTGTACGGCCTGTCGAAACAACATCTTTAACAGGAGTTAAAAGGTATATCGTAAAGACTCAAAGGAGAGCAATGTACCCTTAGGCATAATCTGTTGTATTACTTTAATGTCATAATAGGCCTAGAGAGCAGGATCAGGGATGGCCTGTAAGTGTTGCAGTTTGGGGTTACCCTACAGTGGTGTGTATGGAGACATTGTGTTGGCCCCATTAATTTTAATTTTAGCTGACATTTGTTCCCAGACACGTACAAGCTCTCAGTGATTTTAATGGAGTTGGGATTCAGCATCTGAACTTGGTTAAGGTTCCTCGAGAACACCCAGAATTGAACCCAGGTACATTCAGATTATCAATGTTAGGCCTCAACTGCTTGGCTGACAAGCATTTGGACACTGGGGCATACATTTCTTCACAAATTACATTTGTTAGTGAATTTGTAGTATGTACACTGTAATTCATCATCATTTATTTACTATATACAGTAAGAATACAATTGGTTTGTTCTGGTCTGATTCTCAGACTATTGATGTGGCAACATACATAGTAAATAGTAAACCAAACATAGGCCCCGTACACACGGCAGAGAACCTCGATGGGCGGAACACATCGTTCCGCCCGTTGAGGTTCTCTGCCGGCCGTCAGAATCGGCGACCCGCCCGTCGGGAAAGGCAACCAGCCATTCATCCCGACGGGCCGTCGAGCAAATAGAGAACCTGTTCTCTTTTTGCTCAACGGGCGGGTTTCCCGATGGGCGGGGCTCGCCGAGAGCGTACACACGGCCGAGGTTCTCGGCAGAATGCGGCTCCCAGCGAGGTTCTCGCTGGTTTCTGCCAAGAACCTCGGTCGTGTGTACGGGGCTTCAGAGTTGATTTACAAAAGACAAATAGACTGTTCATTTTGCAAAGTGCAGTTGCACTCTGCGTTGCAGTTGCTCCAGTGCCTAGTAAACCAGCAGAAGCTCTGGTGACTTCCATCATCCAATTATTCTGAGGTACAAATTTAGGGCCAGATTCTCATAGATTGCCCGCCGGCGTAGCGTATGCCATTTACACTACGCCCCTGCAACTTAATAGAGCAAGTGCCGTATCCCCAAAGCACTTGCTCCGTAAGTTGCGGCTGCGTAGTGTAAATGGCCCGGCGTACGGCTGCGTAATTCAAAGGGGGCAGCTTGTATTTAAATTAAGCGCGCCCCCCGCGTCGATCGAACTGCGCATGCGCCGGACGCAAAAATAGCCCAGTGCACATGCTCCAGCTCACGTCGGAAAACGTTAATGAAACCGACGTGAACGTTGTTTACGTAAATCCCTATTTGCGAACGACTTAGTAAAACAACGTAAACGATGGAAAAAGACGACGCTGACCCGACGCCATACTTAACATGGCATATGACGGAACTTCGTAAGGTTACCCCTCATATAGCAGGGGTAACCTTACCCTTACGGAAACGACGTAAACGACGACAGGGCGGCATTAAAACGTTCGGGAATCGGCGTATTAGGCTCATTTGCATTGGCAAATGAGAAATCAACGTAGAGGCCACCTAGCGGCCAGCGAAGTCATTACATCTACGATCCGACGATGTAAGTGTTTTACACCTGTCGGATCTTCACTGTATCTATGCGTAAATGTTTCTAGGAATCACACGCATAGATACCCAGTAAAAAAAACAGAGATACGACGGTGTTTCCTACGAAACGCCAGCGTATCTCTTTTGAGAATCTGGCCCTTAGTGTTTTATTCTATTTTCCTTGCATGTGATTGTGTATTTTTTGCAAGGTGAAGCTTTACCTCATTTACTAATCTCTGGAGCAACTGCACTTTTCAAAAAGCACATTCTATTTGCCTTTAGTACATCAACCCCATAGTGTTGAACTGCTGCAGAAGGAATAACTCATTTGCATGTGACGCATAGATTTCTGATTTTGTACTGCTACCCCAGTTCTATCATATTGGCTCAAATCCTTTGGCGCCTTGCTTTGCTTTTCTTTATTATTTTTGAAAACAAATGCTTTCAGTTGGCTATTGCTGTATCAATGAGATCTGTCCAGTTTATCAAGAACAAATTATAAAAAAAAAAATAAGAATTAACAATGTGGGTGACTGCCTTTAAAAGGCACGACTATATCAACTTTCCCATGAGAATCCTACTACAAAACATTGCTGTATCCCCGAGAAAACATCCGCATTAAGACACAGCCTAACAAGTGCCCTGTGCAGCGTGGGAACCGCATATCTGTCTTCCTGAGAGATATAAATAGAACATCAGGATGCTGAACACAGCAGGATTTTTACTATGGGCATTACTAAAGGGAAAATACACCCTACATGGAAAGAATCATAGAAAACAAAAGACCTTTGTGACTTTATATTTAGAATTCTATTTGATTCAAGGACAGGTGTTCTCAGCACATGAGCCAAGTTTCTTTCATTAAGATTTATAGTGAATTACAAGGCTGTATAATTTATAAAGAAATGTAAATAAGCATACCGCTTTAGGGTCCATAAAAGAGGTAAATTACTGTAACTCTGCTCATACGTTACCTAGTTTGTTCTAGACAAAGCGTTGATAGCAATAACAGTGTACTGCAGTGTTTCTCAACCTTTTTTTCCATCAAGTCATCCTCAAAAATTTCAGCACAATCCCATGGCACCCCATTCTAAAATTAAAAAAAACGAAATTACTGTATATACTCGAGTGTGTTGAAAATGCCCCCCTCGGCTTCTACTCGAGTCAACTTTTTTCGCCTGATCTCCCAGATAATAGGGACCCAGTACCGGCCGGCCATAGGTCTCCTGGACCCCATGTAGCCCCACTCTTCCTCTACAAGTGTGAAAAGTTTGTTGTCCGGGGGACCTATGACCGGGGAGCACCGATTCTTCAAAGCCGGGCACCCCTTTCATAGACTCCCATGTTAAACAGTCATTTCTTTGGTGACCTGGTTCCAGCCGGTCGTAGGTCCTCTGGACCCGGAACTTGGCACACAGGTAGCCCAATTTCTTCTCTACAAGTGCTCAAAGTTTTTTTTCTGGAGGACCTATGGCTGGGGAGCACCGATTTTTTAAATCCGGGCACCCCTTCCATAGACTCCCATGTTAAACGTCAGTCTAGTCATGGGCGCAGTGAGGCATGAGCATAGTGAGGCATGGGAACAGTGAGGCAAGGACACAGTGAGGCATGCACATGGACACAGTGAGGCATGGACACAGTGAGGCATGCTTATGGACACAGTGAGGCATGGACACAGTGAGGCATGGACACAGTGAGGCATGCACATGGACACAGTGAGGCAAAACGAGGCACAGTGAGGCATGGGCACAGTGAGGCATTGACACAGTGAGGCATGCACATGGACACAGTGCGGCATGGACACAGTGAGGCATGGACACAGTGAGGCATGCACATGGACACAGTGAGGCATGGACACAGTGAGGCATGCACATGGACACAGTGAGGCAAAACGAGGCACAGTGAGGCATGGGCACAGTGAGGCATGGGCACAGTGAGGCATGGGCACAGTGAGGCATGGACACAGTGAGGCATGCACATGGACACAGTGAGGCATGGACACAGTGAGGCATGCACATGGACACAGTGAGGCAAAGCGAGGCACAGTAAGGCATGCAGATGGACACCCTAGGCTTATACTCGAGTCAATACATTTTCCCAGTTTTTTTGTGATAAAATTAGGTGCCACAGCTTATATTCGGGACGGCTTATACTCAAGAATATACGGTAATAATTTTACATATTGTAGGACACACAACATTAGAGGTGATTTATTCTTCCAAAGCAAATACACCTTTGCACACTGGCACTGATTAGTAGTCTAGTGTTTCTCTTCTCCCTCACTGAGCTAACGTGACCCCGGTGTTGAAGGAGAGGGGAAGAAAAGAAACAAACAAGGATTCTGTGCAGGAGGCCCGACATCCTCCTTATCAACTCATGATGTCATTGGTTGTTAGGACACTGGCAGCTAGAAGGTTGTAATGGTGCACAATAAAAACCTGTGGATTTATGTAACTAAAGCCCCGTACACACGATCGGACCTTTGTCTGACCAAACTCACATCAGTAAGACGTCCATCCACAAATGGCAGCCTTTACAAGGGGATTAGAAGCAAAATCCAGCAGGAGCTACAGAGTATAAAAGGGAAGCGAGGCACCTTTGTGCGTAGCAATATGGTTACATTTAATTAAGGTACAACATTTAGAAACTCACATGGCACATCTAAGTATGCAGGCATCCGGGGTAAATCTGTCCACATACAACATCCTCCACAGTGCCGGCTCTCACCGCTGTCAGTCTGCAATTGTGACTGGTAAGACTGCAATAGGACGATCTAAAAGCGAGCTTTGAGGCGCTTGTGGAGTTCAGAGTGCAAGGGACGACATCAATGGCAGTGCGGAGGATGTAACCATATTGCTACATCTAGGCCGCGTACACACGAGCAGACAGATTTGTTCAAATCGGTCGGGCCGACCGATTTGAACAAATCTGTCTGCAGGGGACATATTGGTTTGATCGTGTACACACGATCAAACCAAAATCTCCACCGCCAGACGGCGCGGTGACGTGGCGGTGACGTTGACGCCGCCACGTCCCCGCACCAGGAAGTAAAACACTTCCGCACATGCGTCGAAACCATTCGACGCGTGTGCGAGAAGACATGTCTGCTGGTTAGCGTACTAACCAGCAGACATGTCAGGCGGACGGGTTCCCAGCCGACAGATTTCAAAGCATGCTTTGAAATCTGTTGGGTGGCCAAATCCGTCGGCTCGCCCATACACACGGTCGAATCTGTCTGCTGGGACAGTCGGGCCGACCGTTTCCAGCAGATAGATTTGATCGTGTGTACGCAGCCTTAGAGGTGTTTCTCTTCTCTTTTATACTCAGTTGTGATATGACGCTACTTGTATATCAAGTCAAAATCTTGCCAAACGCTCTTAAATCAAGTTACTTTCAAACCAAGGTTTTACTGTACTAGTATGCTGAACAGAAAAAATCCATAAAAATGTATGTCTTCTAATTACTTACAATCAAAATATAGGAACATTTTGTTTTTATTAAAGCTGAAATCCAGTTTTTCTTTGTATTGCATACTTACACTGGTCTAGCTTGGATCAAAGTAAGTATACATATCTCATACCTAAAGGGCATCTGGGGAAGCTGACAATCAGTTTAGTAGTTGGTGAAAATCGTAATCACCCAGATCCTATGCCAAGTGGCTTCCCCTCTGCACACTGACCACAGGAGTTTGCTTGCTGGGCACTGCCAGTGCAACCTTTTACAAAATGTCTTGAATTATTTTTTATAAATACAAGGCATTCTCTGATTGGATGAGGAAAGAAGGGGTAGTGATGCCACTTTTTCCACCTTGTCCAATCAGAGAATAACTTGTATTCATTGATAAATATTCATGATGCTTTGTGAATGGGAGCAGTGCTGAGCAAGCAACCTTCTGTGGTCAATGGGAAGAGGGGAAGCTGCTCACAGAGGACCCTAAAGAATGTAGCTATCAATGTAGCACCGACTACTACAGTGATTTTCAGCTTCCCCAGCAACCTTCTGGATCTTACATATGGAGACTTGCATGCAGGGCCAGGCATTACACCTGTAAGGGGCCCGATGGTCCCCAGGCCCCCCCATGCTTACTATCTTGTGTCAGGAGAGAAGAGATTTATTTATTCTTCAAACCCCCCCCCGGTTCTCTGCTCCAGGAGGGCCCTGCCTAAAGCTGTTTAAGGGGCCCCAAAATTTGTGATGATGCCCTGCTTATATGGACTAACGGAAACTTCCAAAAAGAGAATTTCGGGAGTTCTGTCCTAACTGCAGTAGAGAAAGGGGGGTCATTGACCTGCTGTGTAATCCAGCATGACTAAATAGAATTACAATTGTTTGACATGTACTGTATGACAATTACCATATATGTACCCTTTTTCTGGAGTTTAGTTTTAATGATCTTTTTCCATAATTTCTTTTGGCACTCATATATATTGCATGCTGCCATGGAGATGGCAATAATGTAAGTATCATTTTACTTACTCATCTTCCACAAAAATGAAACTCAGTTTTATCTCTGTATTGGGATATTACATAAACCCCTTCCACTGGCTAATTCCTTTCTATGGAGCTGCTGATGGATTTGTAAGGGAGCATTGTCCATGACAGAGCTAATGTTTACATTGGATGACTGACAGATTAATACTGAGCTGTATATTTATTATGACAGCAAAATAGTTTTCTATTACAAGTCAGCCCAAGCATCCCAGTCTTGTTCTGAGCACCGATGTTATTGAAACTAGCTGAATAAACTTAATGGAAAACTCAAAAAAACACACACTTTGTTGAAATCTAATAAAATGACCTCTCAAATTTGGTCCGTAGCCAGCTTTAATTTTATAAAAATTGTAAATATATATACAGTATATATATATATATATATATATATAAATATATTGGCAACCTGAGGCTTAGCTAGGTAGTTATTGGGGCTGTAGCCCCAAATCTAGTGCCCATAGCCCTGAGTCTCTTGCCCCAAGATCCCTGCCTAACCAGCGGGTCGCGGCTACGGAAGGTGGGCTGTATTAGAGGAGGAGAGAGGCGAACGGGGCGGACGAGCAGAGATGACATCATCTCTCTCTGCCCGCTCCACATCACTGCTCTTCTGCCTTCACAGCCGGGCCTCTTCAATGTGGGAGCGATGTGTGGGGGGGAGCAGAGAGATGATATCATCTTTCATTGCCCGCCACACATTAGAGCTCTTCCGCCCTCACAGCGTGTGTGCTCATTTGGCCAGAACACGGGCCTCTGCAATGTCGGAGGTGCGGCAGGGAGCAGCGAGACGACATCATCTCTCCACGCTCCTGCCCTCACTAAATGAACCAGTACTGCCAGCCTGCCACCAATGCAACTACAATGCACATTTGGTGGCACTGGCTAGCATGGAAAGTGACAATTCACATCAGTTGGCAAGTGACAACCCACATCTGGTGGCAGGTGACATGGCAATTGGCAATCTGCAAATGGTGTCAGCTGATGTGGCAAGTGACAATCTGCAAATGGTGGCAGGTGACATGGCAAGTGACAATCCACATCAGGTGGCAGGTGACGTGGCAAGTGACAATCTGCAAATGGTTGCAGGTGATGTGGCAAGTGAGAATCCTGAAATGGTGGTCAAGTGGCAACCCGCAAATGGTGTCAGGGGTCGTGGCAAGTGACTATCCGCAAATAATGGCAAGTGATAATCCGCATCAGGTGGCAGGTGACGTGGCAAGTGACAACCTGCCAATGGTGGCAGAGGATGTGGCAATCTGCAAATGGTGGCAGGTGACGTGGCATGTGACAATCCACATCTGGTAGCAGGCGACATGGCAAGTGACAATCCACATCTAGTGGCAGGTGGCAAGTAACAAGCTGCATCTGGTGACAGGTGACGGCGGAGGGTGACACGCTGCATCTGGTGGTAGAAGTTGTGGCAAGTGACACACCGAGGGCTCCCACTGATTGCATTATGGTGAGTTGAACCACTTCATTATATATCAGAATGTAACAATAGAAACCATACACTTTAATCACCCTGACACCATACAGGTATCAACCATGGTGCCATGATGATTAAAGAGCCAACACCAGCCATTTCCCGTGAAAAATTGCTTACCACCTTGAAAACCATTTATCATTTTTTATTCCACTTTAAAATTATGTGCCACTTTGTGTTGGTCTATCACATAAAATCCCAATGAAATACATTTATGTTTTTGGTTGTAATTTTAATGGGGTATGAATACTATTTCAAGGCATATATATACAGTATATATATATATATATATATATATATATATATATATACATATACACAGCTTTGCTCATAAGTTTACATACCCTGGCAGTGTTTGTGATTTCTTGGCCATTTTTCAGAGAATATGAATCATAACTTTTCTTTCACTCATGGTTGGTGTTCGGCTGAAGCCATTTATTATCAATCAACTGTGTTTACTCTTTTTAAATCATAATGGCAACAGAAACTACCCAAATGACCCTAATCAAAAGTTTACATACCCAAGGTCGTAATACCGTGTATTGCCCCCTTAAACATCAATGACAGCTTGAAGTCTTTTGTGGTATTTGTGGGTGAGGCTCTTTATCTTCTCAAATGGTAAAGCTGCCCATTTCTCCTGGCAAAAAGCCTCCAGTTCCTGTAAATTCTTGGGCTGTCTTTCATGAACTGCACATTTGAGATCTCCCCAGAGTGACTCAATGATATTGAGGTCAGGAAATTGAGATGGCCACTCCAGAACCTTCACTTTATTCTGCTCTTGCCAATGACAGGTCGACTTGGCTTTGGATTTTGAATCATTGTCATGTTGGAATGTCCAAGTATGTCCCATACGCAGCTTCCTGGCTGATGAATGCAAATGTTCCACCAGTATTCCTTGATAACATACTGCATTCATCTCGCCAACAATTTTGAACAAAGTAGCTCACACACCCCCAAAACATCAGCGATCCACCTCCGTGTTTCATAGTAGGAATGGTGTACCTTTCATCATTGGCCTTGTTGACTCCTCATCACTCCAAATGACTTTTTGCCAGAAGGTTTGAGGCTTGTCTCTGTGCAGTTTGCGTATTGTAAGCGGGATAATTTGTGGCATTTGTGTAGTAATGACTTTTCTCTGGTGACTCGACCATGCAGCCCATCTTTCTTCAAGTGCCTCCTTATTGTGCATCTTGAAACAGCCACACCACATGTTTTCAGAGAGTCCAGAAAGGCCCGGAGTGACAGGACAAAAGGATAATGGAGGGCCGGCCATGACTGGGGTGGAAGATGGCCAACAGAGGGTTAACTCTGGAAGGAGGTGCCTTCAGGGGAGTGTCCGTAGGCTGAAAGAGTCAGGGGGGAGGAGCCCTATATATATGGGGGCGGGGGAACCCACGAGGCACAAGTTGGGAGGAATTTTACAGGGAGGCAGGTTTTTCTCTGCTCCCTGTACTTTAGGCCTAGCAGCATGGACAGCGTGGACTTGATTTTAGCGCGGCTGCGCTCTGCTGCGGCATCCCGGGAACCAGGTTGGTTGGAGGAGCAGGTGGGGGGCCTGTTAGTGGAGGAAGCCGGGGGGTCCCAGGATAGCGGGGTAGTGTCCCCACGCGGTCGGCTATCGCGGCCGCCAGATCGCTACTCACCCGGTCCGGTGGCGGTATCCCAGCGACGGGGCAGGAGCCCCCTTGATGCACAATCACCCCCTCCGGCCAAGCGGGTGTCTGCTTCGGTCGGGGGGTTCGGCGGGCGGGACACAGGGCGACGGATGACCTCGGGGGGCGGGGCTTCGGGCAGGAATGGCGCTCGTTCTGTGCCCGATCGGCGTGTCAGTAGTGACCGATCGGTTCCCCCCTCCACCACAGGGCCAGCAAGGGGGGGAACTCAGCGTGGGAGGTGCGGTGACACGACCGGGGGGCCGTCCCGGATCGCGGCCACCGGTTCCAGGGCAGGGGGGAGGCCGGAGTCCCCAGGTTGCAGCGGTGGGTCCAATCGGGGCCCTGCCGGGAGGAGCGGGGGTGCTGAGACGTCCACGGCCGGGTCAAGCGTGAGAGGACGATCCGCCGGGAGGCTGGGATCTTCGGCCTCCAGGCCTTCCTCGCCTGGGGGGCTGACATCGCCGATGACGCCGGCCTTGGTAGATCGATCGGAGGGTGAGGCATCTGGTTCGGAGGAGGAAAATCGCTCCGGAAGAGTCGCCTGCGAGGGAAGTGCCTGTGTCGGCTGTGAGGGATGTTCCCGGCCAGCTTGGTAAGTCCAATCTTGATGCTTCTGGGGATGTAGCTGCTGCTTTATGTGCATTGTTGGGGGTGGGGGGAGGGGGTCCTCCGTGTAATGGGGGTGATGGTCAGAATGTGGGGCCACCAACCGGGGGTCCCGGGGCGACGGGCGGGGTGCCTGCCGCCCAGGGCTCCCCAGGGGGGATGCAGGAGTTGTTGGGGGGTTTGAGGGAATTGTTGCAACGTTTTGCGGGGGGGTCTGTCACTCCTCACCAGGCAGCACCATGGGTTGGCCCTGCTGGGGGGGTGGGGGTGGCGCCCTTGGGGGGGCAGACCACAGCTGTGGAGGACACAGGGGTGGTGACGGATAATGGTTCAGGGGGGGGGGAAAGGGGGAGAGAAGCCAGCGGCGGGTAGGGCTGACGTTGTGCGTTTGGATGATGCCGCAAGAGGTGAAGTATATGTTTGTTTCGATGGCCTGTTGGGGGCGCACCTGAAACAGGAGGTCAGGGACAAAATCGTCAAAGGTGAGTACGTTGAGATTTTTTCCCTTCTGCCTCTGGAAAAGTTCAACCTAGATAGGGTGAAGCCGGACAGTTCAAAGAAGGAGGACGAGGAAAAGAGGAGGTATAGGTTGATCCCTCGTACTTTTAGCAATTGGTGGCAGGCGTTCGCAATTATGGCCAGTGTCATAGGGGAGAAGAACCCGGAACATTGTGCAGCGCTGTTCTGCTATATGGACGCAATCGGGGAGGCCTATCGGGCTTATGGGGGGACAGGCTGGCTGCGATATGACGAGCAGTTCCGCCAACGGCGGGCTGTCCGCCCTACGCTGAGGTGGGATCACAAGGAGATTACTCTGTGGATGCGGATGATGTCTGCGCCCCGGACTAATAACCCGTTTTTTCATGGGGGGGTCGGGGGTACACCCACCTCTGGATCTCCGGCCGGGAAGAAGTGGGGGGTGTGTTGGCAATACAACGAGGGTTCCTGCAAGTTTGGGGGAACCTGTCGTTTTAAGCATGAGTGCTCCGGTTGCGGGGGTGCCCACCCCTTGTCCCGGTGTTTTAAAAAAGGAAAGGGGAGGCTGCTGGAAAAAGGGACGACGCCAGTGAGGGGGGAAAGAATGGAGCCTTTTCTAAATAGGTATCCAGACAGGGCTGCGGCGCGGCTGCTCGCGTCAGGGTTCTCCAGGGGTTTAGTCATTCCCTGTTCCTTGTCGAAGGTGCCTCCCTTGGCGAAGAATTTGCGGTCTGCTTTGGAGAACCCTGGGGTGGTGTCAGCGAAGTTGGCGAAGGAGGTAGAGTTGGGTAGGATGGCGGGGCCATTCACTGAATTGCCTTTGCCGGATTTGGTGGTTTCGCCACTGGGGGTGGTTCCTAAGAAGGAACCGAACAAGTTTCGCCTCATTCACCACCTTTCCTTTCCAAAGGGGGGGTCGGTGAATGATGGGATTGATCCCGAAGAATGCACGGTGTCGTACACTTCTTTTGACGCGGCAGTGCGGTGGGTTCGGCGCTACGGGAAGGGAGCTCTCATGGCAAAGTCGGACATTGAGGCTGCGTTTCGATTGTTGCCGGTTCACCCGGACAGCTTTAGGCTGTTGGGTTGCCGATGGCAGGAGGAGTTTTACGTGGATCGATGTTTGCCAATGGGTTGCTCCATTTCCTGCGCGTTGTTTGAAACGTTCAGTTCATTCTTGGAGTGGGTGATCAGGGAGGTGTCGGGTTCGGATTCAATCATTCACTATCTGGATGACTTTCTGTGCATTGGCCCTCCGTCCTCCAATGTGTGTGCGATTTTGTTGGCAACGTTGCAGCACATTGCGGACAGGTTCGGGGTGCCATTGGCAGCTGACAAGACGGAGGGCCCGACCACGGTGTTGAGTTTTCTGGGAATATTGATTGATTCCGAGCAGATGGAGTGCAGGCTCCCGGTGGACAAGGTCGAGAATCTTCGGCTGGAGATTCGGGGTATGATAGGGCGGAACAAGGTTCAGTTGCGGGCAATGCAGTCACTGTTGGGCAAGTTGAACTTTGCATGTCGGATCATACCTATGGGCAGGGTTTTCTGCCGACGGCTGTCGGCAGCAACGGCGGGGGTGAGGTCTCCAACCCATTTTATTCGCTTGACGGGGGAACTTAAAGCGGATTTGCAGGTATGGCACACGTTTCTGGAAGCCTTCAATGGGCGGGCGATTTGGATGTCAGGGCCTGTCAGCAATTTTGACCTGGACCTGGCCACGGACGCGGCCGGGTCCACCGTTTATGGGGCTTTCTTCAAGGGACGGTGGAGTGCGGAGGCGTGGCACGAGTCCTGGGTAACAGCGGGTTTTGAAAAGAACCTAGTACTGTTAGAACTTTTCCCGGTGGTGGTGGCAATTGAGCTTTGGGGGGCAGAGTGCAGGAATTTAAAAATCAGGTTAAACTGCGATAACATGGGGGTGGTGCAAGTCATTAACCGGATTTCCGGGTCATCTTTGCCGGTGGTTCGGTTGTTGCGCCACCTCGTGTTGCGCTGTTTACAATGGAATATTTTTCTGTATGCGGTGCACATTCCGGGCGTGGACAACAGACTCGCTGACGCTTTGTCTCGGTTTCAGTGGGACAAGTTCAGAGAGCTGGCTCCACAGGCGGACAAGGAAGGGGTCCCATGCCCGGGTTGGATGTGGGGACTTGCGTTGAAATAGCAGCGGGCTGGATCAGGAAGTCGGTGAGTGGGCCAACATGGTCTGCGTACAAAAAGGTATGGGAGGAATGGGCCTGTTTCAAGCGGTTGGCGGATGCTGAACTGGGGGAGGTGGAGAAGGTATGGTTGGTTATATATTTTGTAGCCAGACATATGGAGTGTGGGGGGTCGGTTTCAGCCTTGGAGAAGAAACTGGCAGGTCTCGCCTTTCTGTTTAAGTTGGAGGGTGGGGCTGATCTCACAAAGAATTTTTGGGTAAAACAGGCGGTTAAGGGGTACAAAAAGGGTCACCCGTGCAAGGATGCGCGGAGGCCAGTGTCTTTTTCCGTGTTGCAGAAGATTTTTGGAGTTTTGGGGGAGGTGTGTTCATCAGGATACGAGGTGAGTTTATTCCGCGCAATTTTTTCGGTGGCGTTTTTTG
This sequence comes from Rana kukunoris, assembly GCA_029574335.1. Classification (NCBI taxonomy): domain Eukaryota; kingdom Metazoa; phylum Chordata; class Amphibia; order Anura; family Ranidae; genus Rana; species Rana kukunoris. The sequence continues at coordinate 92,087,707 of CM056051.1, forward strand.
GTGCATTTCGGGTGGGGGAGCTGGTCAGCCCCTCGAAACGGGTGCCTGGGGGCCTCCTGTTTGAGGATGTACGGTCATCTGAGGACAGGGTGGTTTTTAGGCTACGGCGGTCTAAGACGGATCAGAGGGGAAAAGGGGTGGATGTGTTTTTATATCCGTTGACGGGTTCGGAGGTGTGTCCGGTGCGGGTGGTACGGGAGTTTTTGTTGGTGCGACCAGGGACAGGGGGGCCGTTTTTGATTCACGATGATGGTTCATTTGTATCAAGGTTTCAATTCGTAGCAATATTTAGGAAGTGCTTGAAAACGGCGGGGTTTGATGAGCGACTGTTTGCCTCGCACTCCTTTCAGTATTGGGGCGGCGACTGAGGCGGCCCGGTGCGGGTTGGATGAGGCCGCGGTCAAACGAATTGGGAGATGGGAATCAAGGAGATTCCGCTCTTATGTACGCCCACATATGGCGTTGGATTAAGGTTGAGTGGGGGTGGGTTTTCCAGGTTATGATGTGGGGGTGATTCCTGTTTTTATTATCGCTGCTGTTTCTGTCTTTCAGATGGAGGTCATTCACACCTCGTGTGGATTATGGGGCATTCGTATGTGTGTAGGGGGGCCAGGAGAGCAGATGCTAGGCCAAACGGTAGGCAGTTGGGGATTTCCAGGCGGGAGGCAACGTTGAGGTGGTTGGGTATCCCTGGGATGGGGTGGTGCAGGGTGCTGCCGGAGATGCAGCGCTATGCTCTGCTCGATCGTCCCCCGGATGTGTTGGTGTTACACGTCGGGGGGAACGACTTGGGGATACGGCCTATAGGGGACTTGATCTCGGCTGTTAAGGCGGATGTCTTGACATTCCGGGCGTCTTTCCCAGGGATGCTGCTGGTGTGGTCTGACATTGTGGCACGTACTAATTGGCGTATGGCAAGGTCAGTGGATCGGCTCAACAAGGGGAGGATTAAAGTTAACAAGGTTTTGGGACGGTTTGTGGCACAGCATGGGGGGTTGGTAGTGAGGCACAGAGAGTTGGAGTTAAACGTGGGGCTATACCTGCTCAGGGATGGTGTTCACCTAACTGATGTGGGTATAGATTTGTGGTTAATGGGGATACAGGAGGGTATCCAGAGGGCCCTGCGGGTGTGGAGGGGCCCTTAAGGAAAAGGTTTTTCCCTTTCGGGCTATGGCGGTGTCCTTGGTCTCTGGATGGTGACAGTTGACAGATGGAATGGAAAAATGGTTGGGGGCTCATCTTGGGATGGGCCCATTATGGGGTTAGTTGCAGTGGAACGGTGTCCGCTGTAATACGGTTGTGGTACACTGCGGGTTAAAAAGTGGGTGTCTCTGAGCTGGAGTCGGCTGGAGGCCGGATATGGTAATGGTACAGCAGTGTGGTGGTGGAAAAAGGTTAATGGGGTTACTGTCAAAAGACCAAGAGACCAGTGTTAATAATAAAAGTGTTATAATTACTGTTAAAGAATAAAAGTTGGATTTTATTGGAAATTATTTAAATTTGGTTAATATATATATATTTAATTTGGTTATAAAATAAATGGCTGTTGTGGCCAATTTTACTCCAATATCTGTGTCGCTCTCGTTAATGGGAAAGGTTGGGAGGTTAAGCTAAAAGGGGGGCTGGGGGGGGCTAATTTAAAGGGTCATGAGAGGGTTGGTCTATTTGAACTACACTAGTCAAGAAAGGCCCGGAGTGACAGGACAAAAGGATAATGGAGGGCCGGCCATGACTGGGGTGGAAGATGGCCAACAGAGGGTTAACTCTGGAAGGAGGTGCCTTCAGGGGAGTGTCCGTAGGCTGAAAGAGTCAGGGGGGAGGAGCCCTATATATATGGGGGCGGGGGAACCCACGAGGCACAAGTTGGGAGGAATTTTACAGGGAGGCAGGTTTTTCCCACCCACCCTCCCCGTTGGTTATGTGTTTGGTGTTGTGCGTTTGTTTTCTTTTCTTTCAGGTGGAAGTACGGGTTGTCATGACAGCTGTGGCGGTGTCCTTGGTCTCTGGATGGTGACAGTTGACAGATGGAATGGAAAAATGGTTGGGGGCTCATCTTGGGATGGGCCCATTATGGGGTTAGTTGCAGTGGAACGGTGTCCGCTGTAATACGGTTGTGGTACACTGCGGGTTAAAAAGTGGGTGTCTCTGAGCTGGAGTCGGCTGGAGGCCGGATATGGTAATGGTACAGCAGTGTGGTGGTGGAAAAAGGTTAATGGGGTTACTGTCAAAAGACCAAGAGACCAGTGTTAATAATAAAAGTGTTATAATTACTGTTAAAGAATAAAAGTTGGATTTTATTGGAAATTATTTAAATTTGGTTAATATATATATATATTTAATTTGGTTATAAAATAAATGGCTGTTGTGGCCAATTTTACTCCAATATCTGTGTCGCTCTCGTTAATGGGAAAGGTTGGGAGGTTAAGCTAAAAGGGGGGCTGGGGGGGGCTAATTTAAAGGGTCATGAGAGGGTTGGTCTATTTGAACTACACTAGTCATGTATTTCACATGAAGGTATTTGTGGGTTTTTCTTTGCATCCCAAACAATTTTCCTGGCAATTGTGACAGTTGTGGCTGAAATTTTAGTTAACCTAAACGGTCTACCTCAGTGTTTTTCAACTCCAGTCCTCAAGGCACACCAACAGGTCAAGTTTTCAGGATTTCCCTCAGATGAAATGGCTGTGGTGATTACTAAGGCAGTGAAATTGATCAAATCACCTGTGCAAAATAATGGGAAGCCTGAAAACATGACCTGTTGGTGTGCCTTGAGGACTGGAGTTGAAAAACACTGGTCTACCTGACCGTAGTTTGATTTGATTAGAGTTTGAACACTGCTGATTGGCATTCTCAATTCATTGGATATCTTTTGATATCCCTTTCCTGTTTTATACAGTTCAACTACCTTTCCCGCAGATCCTTTGACAATTCTTTTTGCTTTCCCCATGACTCCAAATTTTCAGAAACGTCAGCACAGCACTGGATGAAAGATGCAAGGGTCTGTCAGGAGTTCAGAAACGCATTGACATTTTATACACACACTAATTACAAGCAAACAGATCACAGGTGAGGATGGTTAACTTTATTAGCCATTCAAACACATTGTGTGTCAACTTGTGTGCATGTTACCAGGCCAAAATCACCAGGGTGTGTAAACTTTTGATGAGGGTCATTTGGGTAGTTTCTGTTACCATTATGATTTAAACAAGTAAACACAGTTGGTTGATAATAAATGGCTTCAGCCAAACACTAACCATGAGTGAAAGAAAATTTATTGTGTTATCATTCATATTCTCTGAAAAATGACCAAAAAATTAAAAAAGTAAACTTATGACACCTACGGGGACTCGTTCAACAAAAAATATTGTTCTATTTTCTATGTTCTGTTTTATTTTTTCTCCTGTTTCTATGTCTTTTAGCCTCCATGGGCCAGATTCTTGTACATTGCCCGTCGGCGTAGCGTAAGCCATTTACACTAGGCCGCAATTTAACAGAGCAAGTGCCGTATTCCCAAAGCACTTTCTCCGTAAGTTGCGGCGGCGTAGTATAAATGGCCCGGCGTAAGGCCGCGTCATTCAAAGGGGGCGGCTTGTATTTAAATTAAGCGCGCCCCCGCGTCGATCGAACTGCGCATGCGCCGGCCGCAAAAATAGCCCAGTGTGCATGCTCCAACTCACGTTGGAAAACGTGAATAAAACCGACGTGAGCGTCGTTTACATAAATACCTATTCGCGAACGACTTAGTAAAACGACGTAACCGACGGAAAAAGACGACGCTGACCCGACGCCATACTTAACATGGCAACGACGGAACTTCGTAAACCTAACCCACATATAGCAGGGGTAGGTTTACGCTTACGTAAACGACGACGGGGCGGCGTAAAAACGTTCGGGAATCGTCGTATTAGGCTCATTTGCATAGGCAAATGAGATATAAACGTAAAGGCCACCTAGCGGCCAGCGATGTCATTACATCTACGATTCGACGGTGTAAGTGTTTTACACCTGTCGGATCTTCACTGTATCTATGCGTAAGTGATTCTATGAATCACACGCATAGATACCCAGTAAAAAAAACAGAGATACGATGGTGTTTCCTGCGATACACCGTCGTATCTCTTTTGAGAATCTGGCTCCATGTATTTACCCTATTCTGTGTTCCTGTAAGTCTTAACTTACTATTACTGGGACATGGTCTGAGTGTTATTTTAACCACTTAAGACCCGGACCAAAATGCAGGTAAAGGACCTTGCCCCTTTTTGCGATTCGGCACTGCGTCGTTTTAACTGACAATTGCGCGGTCGTGCAACGTGGCTCCCAAACAAAATTGGCGTCCTTTTTTCCCCACAAATACAGCTTTCTTTTGATGGTATTTGATCACCTCTGCGGTTTTTATTTTTTGCGCTATAAACAAAAATAGAGCGACAATTTAAAAAAAAAATGCAATATTTTTAACTTTTTGCTATAATAAATATCCCCCAAAAATATATGAAAAAACTTTTTTTTTCCTCAGTTTAGGCCGATACGTATTCTTCTACCTATTTTTGGTAAAAAAAATCGCAATAAGCGTTTATCGGTTGGTTTTCGCAAAATTTATAGCGTTTACAAAATAGGGGATAGTTTTATTGCATTTTTATTAATTTTTTTTTTTTTACTACTAATAGCGCGATCAGTGATTTTTTTCGTGACTGCGACATTATGGCGGACACTTTGGACAATTTTGACACATTTTTGGGACAATTGTCATTTTCACAGCAAAAAATGCATTTAAATTGCATTGTTTACTGTGGAAATGACAGTTGCAGTTTGGGAGTTAACCACAGGTGGCGCTGTAGGGGATGTGTGACCTATGTGTTGTGTTTACAACTGTAGGGGGGTGTGGCTGTAGGTGTGACGTCATCGATCGCGTCCCCCTATTACAGGGATGACGCGATCGATGCTACGGCCACAGAGGAGCACGGGGAAGCCGTGTTTATACACGGCTCTCCCCGTTCTTCCGCTCCAGGGACGGGTCGCCGCACTGCAGCGGTGATCGGGTCCGCGAATCCCGCGGTCCCGATCCTGGACGGCTGGGTACTAAAATCAACGTATATATACGATGATGTGCCCAGCCGTGCCATTCTGCCGACGTAAATGTGCAGTAGGCAGTCCTTAAGTGGTTAATAGATGATTTTACAACTGATTTTAGGAGTCTATGTTCCACGAGGATATAATCCAACCTTGAATACGTATCATGCACTAAGAAGTGAAATGAGTAATCGTGGGTGTTGAGCCCTCCAAACATCTACCAGTTAACATTGGTATTGTTTTTTTTAATTGGAAATCGCCAGTTCCCAGTGCATGTGGCGTACTATCGATTTGTTGATACATACAGAAATTAAAGTCCCCTGGCAAAATCAATTTACCTTTCTTAAAATCCATTAATTTGCTTAAGACCTCTTTATTGGGACAGTATACATTAGCCAGTGTACATTCCATCCCTTGTAGGTTTCCTTTCCAGAATAGATAGTGTACCCCCGAATCCACTTTCCTATCTTCCAGTGTAAATCTAAGATCTCTTGCCAAAGCCTATTGCTACCCCTTTCACTCTTCTAATTGAGGAGTCTCCATAGAACCAAGTTGGATAAGGTTTTCAGTATAGTTTAACATTTGTGTCTAATGCTGTGTGTGTTTTCTGTAGTAATATTATGCCTGCAGAGTATTTCTTAATTTCTTTTAATACCTTGTACCTTCTTTCTGATAAGTTCAACCCTCTTACATTGTATGTTAAACAATTTATAGTTTTCATTTTAAATCTCTTCTCCCAGCCCCCTTCCCTCCCCCCCCCCCCCCCCATAGCTCCATCCCCACACAGGGGAGGAACCCTAAGGGGTTCTTCAGAGGACGGAAAATGGGTCTAAACCCCTAAAAGGGGTCAGTTGGAGAGTTATAAGAACAAAGGCTTTCCGACACCTTATCTCCCATCCCTTCCCCATCCTGTCCTGTGGCAGCATAGTGCACATGAAGTCTATGTACAGCCACAAGTGAACCACGTAAACCACCCATGGACTGAGGTTGCTTCTGTTTTGGGCCACAAGGCTGTTCACAATCTGGCAGGTCTCAGAGATCGCAGCATGGCAACAAGTTCCCTCAGCTACAAGGTTAGAGCTAACCCAACAACTCAGGGCAACCATCTGCAGTTGGCACCCTGGTGCAGGATCTGGTTTATCAACAGTGAGACCAATACTCACCCCTATATCCCTGTGAATTTTACATTTTTGTATTTATTATGGTTTGCTTATGGTTGTGATAAGCAGTGGTGTCACTAGAGCCAGCCAAACAGGGCATTTGCCCTGCATCCCCAACCAAAAGTGTACATGAGCCCTTGTAGAGTGTGGAAGAGGGGGTGAGTATTGGTCTTACATTAGCAGAAACATTATCACAATGGCTGTTTCTACACCTATCATTCATTTAAAAATAAATTCCACTTTTATTTAAAGTGTGGATGATAACAGATATTTAAAGGTCAACTTCTACAACTCAATTGTACATACAAAGTAAAAGAAGAAAAATTCTGGGGGGCAAAATAAAAAAAAGTATGTGTGTTTCACGTGAACATTTTGACATGGCTGGAAATCACCCTGCCAAAAATGTGCTAGATTTCCCTAGATTATGGTAATAAAAAAAAAAAAAACATCAACTCTGTGCAAGGTTATGATAAACCTCAGGAAGGGCTAATCAGCAAAGCAAAGAATTAAGCCGGTCATATGGTCTCTTATCAAATGCTACATGCTTCACAAACATAGCTCAATACTGTGAAGCACGCCTAAATAAAAAGCATTGTTTATATTCTCATTCGTCAAAGTAAACCTTGGTGTGACGGCAACATGTACAGACTGAAAAGTTAGATAAACAAAACTTGAAAAGTGCAGTGGTGTACAGGAACTGATGTCCGCCTATATGATGTAAGAATGTATTTGTTTAGCTCTGTCAGAGCAATAAAATATGATTCTTGATTGGTACTAGTGATGTCGCGAACATAACATTTTCCGTTTGCAAATATTCGCGAACTGCCATAGACTTCAATGGGCAGGTGAATTTTAAAACCCAAAGGGACTCTTCTGACCACAATAGTGATGGACAAGTTGTTTCAAGGGGACTAACACCTGGACTGTGGCATGCCGGAGGGGGATCCATGGCAAAACTCCCATGGAAAATTACGTAGTTGTCGCAGAGTCAGTTTTTAATCCATAAAGGGCATAAATCACCTAACATTCCTAAATTCTTTGGAATAACGTGCTTTAAAACATGAGGTATGATGTTGTATCTATCAGGTAGTGTAAGAGTTAGAGTTAGGGTTACAGATAGGGTTAGGGTTACAGATAGGGTTAGGGTTACAGTCTGTAACCATATCTGTAACCCTGAGAGAAAAAGTTAACCACTCAGAGGTCCCAAGCTGAAAGGTAGGATCCAACCCCTGGGTGCAGGCACTGCAATAGTATGCAAAATTGTATGGAGAAAAACCAGGACGGCTGCACTCCAAAAAATGTTCCTTTATAATAAAACAGATCACAACATCAACATGTCACAGCAAAAAACAGAAAAGAGCTGACGCGTTTCACACCAAAATACAGTGCTTATTCAAGGTCAAAGGGCGTGGCTGACCCACCCCACCAAAGTGTACCGCCTACCCCAACTAAGTCGGGGAATGAACAAGTCGGGGAATGAACCCTATCTGTAACCCTAACCCTAACCCTGTCTGTAACCCTAACTCTAACCCTATCTGTAACCCTAACCCTGTCTGTAAACCTATCTGTAACCCTAACCCTGTCTGTAACCCTGTCTGTAACCCTAACCCTATCTGTAACCCTAACCCTGTCTGTAACCCTAACCCTCACCCTATCTGTAACCCTAACCCTAACTGTAACCCTAACCCTGTCTGTAACTTACAGACAGGGTTGGGGTTACAGATAGGGTTAGGGTTACAGACGGGGTTAGGGTTACAGATAGGGTTAGAGTTAGGGTTACAGTCTGTAACCCTAACCCTGTCTGTAACCCTAACCCTAACCCTATCTGTAACCCTAACCCTCTCTGTAACCCTAACCCTATCTGTTACCCATAACCCTGTCTGTAACTTACACACTCATGACATAAATTTTATTCCTCAATGCGTCAATCTTGGTGTAGTGATGACTGTGCTCGTGCCTACGTTTGGGAGATTGCAGGCGATGGGGGTTTTTCAAAGCCTATGGTCATGCTGAGGTAGTTCAGTGACAGTTAAGTAACCCAGAAAACAATGATTCTGCAGTGTGGGCCCATTGTTGGCCTAGTAGGCTTTAATGATCACCTTAGATCAGAGGTGGCAAACACAAGGCCCGCGGGCCAAGTGCGGCCCTCCAGACCATTTCATGCGGCCCTCACACCTCTCCAGACCCTTACTTTCTGCTTTCAAGCAATGCATCCAACTTCTTCCCAGCAGCAGCATAAGGAAAGGGGGATGCACTGTGATGTAAGGGAGAGGGGGGGACTCAACTTCTGATGATGTGGGGGTTCTTGACATCTAATATAAGGGGAAGGGATGCGCTGGACATCTAATCTTACAGATACAACCGGCCCTTTTGAGGGCAACCATAATGCTGATGCGGTCCACAATGAAATTGAGTTTGACACCCCTGCCTTAGATGATCACAAAGAAAATTAATGTTTTTTTTCTGCAAAACTATCCAAGAAATCGCTTTTGGTCTGTTTACAATAAAGCAACAACCTTGTCATTGCCAACACACTCATAGAGGTGGTCGCTTCATTGTGATACGCAAGCCCCTTCACCACAACAAGGTAACGATCACGAAGGGGAATTGACACATGTATGTGCTTTTTTTTTTGGTTTTGTTTTTGCAGCCACAGTGCTGCACCAGAGGCCAGAAAAATATACACATGCCTGAAAAATTAGGTATTGTTGCTGTAGCAGCGGCCAGAAAAATTGATGTTTTCCAGACAGAAAGTGCACTAAAACATTGGGGCTTGAACCCTAGTTGGTGGCGGATAAGTCACGCAAGTCATCCGGGATGCAGAGATAAAATACAGCAGCAGGTGGACCACGGCAGCTCATCTCATCAGGCCTTTAGTCAAATGTATCGCCCACTGTCAGTCCCTTCGGGATGTCGGTCGAATCGTTCTCTGAGGGTGGACCCCGAAGGGCTGTGGCGATGTGTAGGACTTAAAAAGCTCTGCATGTCCTCCATCAACAACACGTCTGTAAAGCGTCCTTTCCTTGCCGACGTGGTCGTGGTAGGAGGAGCATTACTTTCACCTCTTCCACTGTTAGATTCCTGTTGAGCTGTGACACCACCCTTATACTCTGTGTAAAGCATCATTTTTAATTTTTTTTGGAACTGCTGCATCCTTTCCGACTTCCGGTAATTCGGTAACATTTCAGGCACTTTCTGCTTATACCGGGGGTCTAGTAGCGTGGCCACCCAGTACAGGTCGTTCTCCTTCAGCCTTTTTATATGAGGGTCCGCTCATACAGCATGAAAGACCCCATTTGCACAAGGTTGGATGCCAAGCTACTTATGTCCCGTTCCTCGTCCTCACTGATCTCACCGAAGGTCTGTTCTTCCCCCCAGCCACGTACAACACCACGGGTACCAGATAGGTGACAACGAGCACCCTGGGATGCCTGCTGTGGTTGGTCTTCCTCCTCCTCCTCCTCAAAGCCACATTCCTCCTCTGACTCCTCTTCCTCAGACTGCTCTTCCAGCATTGCAGCAGGTCCGGCAAGCGATGCTGATAAGGCTGTTTCTGGTGGTGATGGTGATCACAACTCTTCCTCTTCCTCTTCACGCTCATCTACGGCCTGATCCAGCACTGTTCGCAGGGCACGCTCCAGGAAGAAAACAAATGGGATGATGTCGCTGATGGTGCCTTCAGTGCGACTGACTAGGTTTGTCACCTCCTCAAAAGGACGCATGAGCCTACAGGCATTGCGCATGAGCGTCCAGTAACGTGGCAAAAAAATTCCCAGCTGCGCAGAGGCTGTCCTAGCACCTCGGTCATACAAATACTCATTGACGGCTTTTTCTTGTTGGAGCAAGCAGTCGGACATTAGGAGGAGGAGTTGGTGACTCTGGGCGGACAGGAGTGCTGGTCCGGTGTGACTCTCTGCTTTCAGGCAAGTCAACCCCAAGACGGCGTGACACTGTAGTATCCAGTATGTGAAATAGCCCCTGGGGAGCTGGGGGGGGGGGGTGCAGGTGATGTGGAGCAAGATGCAGAAGCAGAAGAGGACTCAGCCGAGGAGGTTATCAAAAAGGATGGAGTAGGAGGAGTAGAGGAGGTGGCAGCAGGCCTGCCTGCAAGTCGTGGCGGTGTCACCAACTCCTCTGCAGAGCCACGCATTACATGCTTGGCAGCCATCAGCAGGTTTACCCAATGCGCAGTGTAGGTGATATACCTGCCCTGACTGTGCTTTGCAGACCAGGTATCAGTGGTCAGATGGACCCTTGCCCCAACACTGTGTGCCAGACAAGCCATGACTTCCTTTTGCACAATAGAGTACAGGTTGGGGATTGCCTTTTGTGAAAAGAAATTTCGGCCGGGTACTTTCCACTGCGGTGTCCCAATAGCTACAATTTTTTTGAAGGCCTCAGACTCCACCAGCTTGTATGGTAAAAGCTGGCGGGCTAAGAGTTCCGACAAGCCAGCTGTCAGACGCCGGGCAAGGGGGTGACTCTGTGACATTGGCTTCTTATGCTCAAACATGTCTTTGACAGACACCTGACTGTGGGCAGATGAGCAGCAACTGCTCAAGGTGAGAGACGAAGTGGCGGATGGTTGAGAGGGGGCAAGGAGGACAGCAGTGGTTGACGTGGCTGAAGATGCTGGACCAGGAGGAGGATGGTGGCTTTGAGCTTGTGTGCTGCTTGTACTCGTCATCATGTGTTGATCCCATAGGCATTTGTGATGTGTGATCATGTGCCTTCGCAAAGCAGTTGTACCTAGGTGGGTGTTGGATTTCCCACGACTCAGTTTCTTTTGGCACAGGTTGCAAATGACATCGCTGTTATCAGAGGCAGACACACCAAAAAAATGCCACACTGCTGAGCTTTGCAATGACGGCATTCTGGTGGTGGCAACAGCATGCATTGATTGGCATGCTGTCTGGCTGACCCCGGGTGCCCATACATGCTGTCTGACTGTGCCACTAGCTCCTTGCAACGACCTCCCCCTGCTTCCAACTCGTCTCCTCCTCCTCTCTGTCTCCCCATCTGAACTTTCCCCCTGTTCTTCTTCTCTTGGAGCGGGCATCCACGTGACATCCACGGACACATCGTCATCAACCGCTTCACCTGTATCTGACAACTCAGCAAAGGAAGCAGCAGTGAGTACATCATCATCATCACACCATACGTCCATGTGTGTAATGCTGCCTGACTGAGACATATCCCTTTTATCTACATCCTCTGGCAATAATGGTTGCGCATCACTCATTTTTTTTTTAGCTAAATAGCTCCCTTTACCTTACTGCAGTCCTGGTTTCATGTCCTCATTGTTCGTTTTTGCTCTGATGTTGCTGTAATTCCTCTCTGTTCTGGACACTTCCTGGTTGTCTGTTTCCTGATGACCACAGTACTGGGAGATTCTAGTTTCGTTTTCCAAACCATCACTGCTCTCTATGGCTGCAGGTACATTATATGATTGATTTTTATCTATTTTGAATCGTTTTTAAAAGGAATCAGTTAACTATTATGGGCTAGATTCAGGTAGGAGCGGCGTAATTGTAAACTGGCGTAGCGTATGCTATTTACACTACGCCGCCGCAACTTTTACGGGCAAGTGCTGTATTCTCAAAGCACTTGCTCCGTAAGTTGCGGCGGCGTAGCGTAAATAGGCCGGCGTAATGCAAAATGGGAAGGTAGGGGGCTTCTTCTATTTAAATTAAGCGCACCCCCGCGCCAAACGAACTGCGCATGCACCGGTCAGGAACGTAGCCCAGTGCGCATGCTTCAAATCACGACGCAAATACTCAATGAAAACTACGTGAACGTCACTTACGCAAAGCCCTATTCGCGAACGTTTTACGCAAACGACGTAAACTACGGGAAAAAATACGCCGGCACGCCGTCCATACTTAACATTGGCTGCGCCTCATATAGCAGGGGTAACATTACGTAAATAAAAACCCCAGTGGTGATTAAATACCACCAAAAGAAAGCTCTATTTGTGTGAAAAAATGATAAAATTTTATTTGGGTACAGTGTTGCATGACCGTGCAATTGTCGTTCAAAGTGTGAAAGTGCTAAAAGGTGAAAATTGGTCTGGACAGGAAGGGGGTGAAAATTCCCGGTATTGAAGTGGTTAAGGTACCCTGCTTAGGCCCCGCCTACACAGACACCACATGCTGGAGATCAGGGCCGCCATCAGGGGGGTACAGGCATTACACCTGTAAGGGGCCCGGGGGTCCCCAGGGGCCCGGATGGGAACCCCCCCCAAAAAAAGTGCCCCATATGGCAAACCCCTTTTTTTTTTTATAAAAAATATATTTTTTTTTAATATATTTTTATTTATTTTTTTATTAAAGGGACAATTTTTTTCTTTTCTTTTTTTTTAGAGGTCCGGAGGTCCCCAGGGGCCTGGAGGTCCCCAGAGCCCCGGATGGCAACCCCTCTTTTTTTATTTATGTTTGATAAAAAATATATATTTTTAAATATTTTTTTATTTTTTTATTAAAGGGACAATTTTTTTTTTTTAGGGGTCTGGAGGTCCCCAGGGGCCCGGAGATCCCCAGGGCCCCCTATGACAACCCCCCCCCCCTTTTTTTTAATAAAAAAAAATATTTTTTATATATTTTTTTACTTCTTTTTTTATTATATATATATATATATATTATTAAAGGGCTCAGAGGTCCCCAGGGCCCCATTTGTCAAACCCCCTTTTTTTATGAATGTTTATTTATTTATTTTTGTCTATATATATATATATATTTTTTTTTATTAAAGGGCCCAGGAAGGCAACCCCCCCCCTTTTTTTTTTTATAAATGTTTATTTCTTTTTTATATATATATTTTTTTTTTTTTTTTTTTTATTAAAGGGCCCAGAGGTTTCTTTTCATTAAAGGGCCCAGAGGTCCCGGGTGGAAACCCCCCTTTTTTTGTAATTTCTTTAAAAAAAATATTAAAGGGCCCAGAGGTACCAGGGCCCTTTAATAACCCCCCTTTTTTATATATATTTTTCTTTATTTCTTCTTTTATATGTAAAATGTAAAGGGCCCCCCCGCTTCTCAATTCGCAGCAGCCCCCCCCGCTTCTTGATTTCAGGTGGCAGCAGCCCCACCCCCCCGGTTCTCTGCTCCGGGGGGCCCATGCCTGAAGCTGTGTAAGGGGCCCCATAATTCTGAGATTCTGAAGATTTTTGCAGAATAATAAAAAAAAAAAAGCATGTAACAATATATTGTGGGTGTATCGTCATATTCCGCTCCCCATCACAGACTGCTCCGGAAGTGCTGTGGTGGCCAACTGCGCATGCGCGATGCGTTCCAAACGCATTTGCGATGCGTTCCAATACATTTACGACAGTGCACACCAGCGAAACCTCGTTCGGCATCCAGGCTCTTTCCTTAACATCCCCGTGGATTGGAGGATGTTAAAAAAAGAGCCAGGAGGCCGAGCGAGCGGAGCGAGCCGTCCGACTGGCCACTTTCCCCTAAGTCCACGTCGCTCTGAATGACGGCTTCGCTGGTGTGCAGTGTCGTAAATTGATTGGAACGCATCGCAGATGCGTTTGGAACGCATCGCGCATGCGCAGTTGGCCATTACAGCACTTCCGGAGCAGTCTGTGATGGGGGAGCCGAATATGACGCGTCACCGGATATATGACAAATCCGCAGAGCAGCGAACTGCAATGCAATGCAACACAACGCGCTTGCCCCAATACAAACATTATACAATAGGCCTTTAAAAGGCTTTATTGCACCTGTAGCAGTTATCTATTATTGTTATTCAGGATCTAAAGGAGTTATAAAGGAAGATGTTGCACATAAATACACATCTGAAAATTCTCCCTTTGAATCGTTTATTATTTAATAAAGAAAATCTGGCAATGGTCCTGTGTGATGGTTACATAACAGACACAGAGCAAGTTGTTCCTCTGATGAGCCATCTGGTTGGGTGACTTGTAGAGTATATGATGGCTGTGTGTGGAAGTTATAGAATCCTGAGAACACTACATGGCCTGACACACGCAGCCACAACACCATGACATTGACCCCTGTGTCACAGCCCCGCCCCTCTCTATGTTTATATCCCCACGGGTGGGCGTGGTTCGAGACAGCCCCCACCCCCGCCCACTACACCACAACAAGTGAAAGGCGGAAGCGCACCAACGCACACCCATAGCAACTCCATCTAGGCTGGGCGGGGCTTGCCGCCGGGGCCAATGACAGCTTACGCCAGACGTGGGCGTGATTTGGGAAGGTTCTGGAGCACGGAGCGGGCGGAGCGAGCTCAGTTACGTTTCGGAGTTGGTGTCGGGCAGCAAAGAGGGACGAGCAGCAACGGAGAACACTGAGAAGGCCGGATGCGGGTGATCTGTGTGACCAGGACAACGACGAGAACGCACCGACCAGAGACTCACTACCCTCCACCCGAGAGCGGGACGCCTAAAGGGAAGGAGCGGGGAGCCCGGGCCCAGCCGTACCGAGCAGTCCATAGAGGAGAGCGGAGCACGGCGCGGGGACAATGATAGACCCGCAGGACAGGTGCGGGCGGAGGGGTGTCCTCTGTGTTATGTGCGGCCTGGAGGAGGGGAGAGCTCCGACTACCGGAGGGGAGGTCTGCACACAGCTCCTCCGACAGGACACGGGCCGCAGATGATTGGCTGCTCTGGGTAACGGCTACACATAGACTGGCAGCTCCTCCACTCCAGTCACCCCGGTAATAGGGCTCTGATCTGTATGGAGGATGATCCTAGTTCATGTAGATGGAGGTCCCCCATGTATTCTATACAGAGGAGGGGGCCCACTGATCACTTTTAATCTGTAGGAGACCCACTGATCACTTTTAATCTGTAGGAGACCCACTGATCACTTTTAATCTGTAGGAGACCCACTGATCACTTCTTCTAATCTGTAGGAGACCCACTGATCACTTCTTCTAATCTGTAGGAGACCCACTGATCACTTCTTCTAATCTGTAGGAGACCCACTGATCACTTCTTCTAATCTGTAGGAGACCCACTGATCACTTCTTCTAATCTGTAGGAGACCCACTGATCACTTCTTCTAATCTGTAGGAGACCCACTGATCACTTCTTCTAATCTGTAGGAGACCCACTGATCACTTCTTCTAATCTGTAGGAGACCCACTGATCACTTCTTCTAATCTGTAGGAGACCCACTGATCACTTCTTCTAATCTGTAGGAGACCCACTGATCACTTCTTCTAATCTGTAGGAGACCCACTGATCACTTCTTCTAATCTGTAGGAGACCCACTGATCACTTCTAATAATAATAGACCTATAGGAGACCCACTGATCACTTCTAATAATAATAGACCTATAGGAGACCCACTGATCACTTCTAATTTATAGGAGACCCACTGATCGCTTATAATAATAATAGCTCTATAGAAGATCCACTGATCACTTATAATAATAATAATAATAGATCTATAGAAGATCCACTGATCACTTATAATAATAATAATAATAGATCTATAGAAGATCCACTGATCACTTATAATAATAATAATAATAGATCTATAGAAGATCCACCGATCACTTATAATAATAATAATCCTATAGGAGACCCACTGATCACCTCTAGTAATTATAGACCTATAGAAGAATCAATGATTATTCCTAATAATCCTCTAGGAGACCCACTGATCACTTCTAATAATAGACCTATAGGAGACCCACTGATCACTTCTAATAATAATAGACCTATAGGAGACCCACTGATCACTTCTAATAATAATAGACCTATAGGAGACCCACTGATCACTTCTA
The DNA here is from genome assembly GCA_029574335.1 of Rana kukunoris. Taxonomy (NCBI): domain Eukaryota; kingdom Metazoa; phylum Chordata; class Amphibia; order Anura; family Ranidae; genus Rana; species Rana kukunoris. Next base: position 92,103,690 of record CM056051.1, read on the forward strand.
ATAATAATGGACCTATAGGAGACCCACTGATCACTTCTAATAATAATAGACCTATAGGAGACCCACTGATCACTTCTAATAATAGACCTATAGGAGACCCACTGATCACTTCTAATAATAGACCTATAGGAGACCCACTGATCACTTCTAATAATAATGAACTTTTAGGAGACCCACTGATCCCTCATCATGTATTCTGCTCGCTTGAATGCGTTCATTAATTATCTTTATATATTTACTGCTCTGCAATGTGTGCAGAACATTGCTTTACTTTATAGATACAATACCAGCAGATTACCCCCTCTAGGAAGGATGCTGCCGGCAGATTACCCCCTTAACTCCTGTCCACAGGACCCACTAACGGGTCAGATTTGAAGTATTACCTTGGGGAGATGCAGACTAGAATAATGCAATCACTGAGCAGCAAATGATATCACCTGTGTTCTCAGTTATCTTGCAAACCTGGCCTGTTAGTGGGCCCTGGGGACAGGACTTGGGAACTGCTGCCTTATAGGATGTCTCTAGTAGATTACCCTACAATAAGCGCAGTGCCAGTAGTTTACCTTATAGGATGCCTCCAGTAGATTACCCTGAAGGAAGGACACTGTCAGTAGTTTACCCCATAGGTCAGTGATGGCGATACTTGGAACCCCAGATGTTTTGGAACTACATTTCCCACGATGCTCATGCACTCTGCAGTGTAGTTGAGCATCATGGGAAATATAGTTCTAAAACCTCTGGGTTGCCAAGGTTCCCCATCACTGCCCTATACAGACCATGTTTTGTGAATTTTTCTTTACCTAAAATGGCTTATTATAACTATCAAGCCACTGACATTAATTTAAAGCACCTGTTCAAGATGTAGGAAGTCCTGAAAACATGATCTGTTCTGAGTACTTGAGGCCGGGAGCCAATACCCTATGGGACACCACCGGTAGATTACCGTACAGCACAGTGGTCATCAACCCTGTCCTCAGGGCCCACTAACAGGCCAGCAAATGATATCACCTGTGATGTATTTCAGTTATCTTGCAAACCTGGCCTGTTAGTGGGCCCTGAGGACATAGCAGTGTTTCCCAACCACATTCCACTACCAGAAATCTATTTATTTATTTTTTTGTGCAAAAAGGTGAAGGAAATCCTGAAAACACGATATGTTGGGAATACTTGAGGACTGAAGCTGGGAACCACTGCCCTATAGAACACTAGTAAATTTCCTTATAGCAGTAGTCGTCAACCCTGTACTCAGGGCCCACTAACAGGCCAGGTTTGCAAGATAACTGAAATACATCACAGGTGGAATCATTTGCTGCTCAGTGATTGCAGTATTCTAGTCTGCATCTCCCCAAGGGAATACATAAAACCTGGCCTGTTAGTAGGTCCTGAGGACAGGAGGTGACCATTGCCTTATAGCAGGGGTCTCTAAACTTTCTAAACAAAGGGCCAGTTTATGGTCCTTCAGACTTTAAGGGGGCCAGACTAGGGTCATTGGGAGTAAAAAAAAATGTCCAGTGGGAGTAAATAATACCATATCTTTGGAGACAGTGGAAGGACTAGTGCCCCATCGCTGGTGTCGATGGAAAGAATTGATCATGTCAGTTGGATGAATAGTGCCCCATTGGTGTCGGCAACAAAAATTATGCCCTATTTAATTTAGATGGTATAATGCCCCAAGGGCCGCATTAAAGGGGTAGTTCCCCCAAAAACCTTTTTTTTTAACATTTATTCAGGCTCGTTATGTCAAGGGGAATCAGGTTTTTTTTTTTTAGAAATGAAGCCGTACTTACCGTTTTACAGATGCATCGTCTCCGACGCTTCCGGGTATGGGCTCCGACTATAGGCGTGCCTATTTGATTGACAGGCTTCCGAGGTCGCATACATCGTGTCACGATTTTCCGAAAGTAGCCGAACGACGGTGCGCAGGCGCAGTATAGAGCCGCACCGTCGCTCGGCTTCTTTCGGCTACTCGTGACGCGATGTATGCGACCGTCGGAAGCCTGTCAATCAAATAGGCACGCCCAGACCAGACGATCATACCCGGAAGCGACGGAGACGATGCATCTGTAAAACGGTAAGTATTGCTTCGTTTCTAATAAAAAACCACCCGATTCCCCTTGACATAACGAGCCTCAATCAATGGTAAAAAAAGGTTTTTGGGGGAATTACCCCTTTAAGTAAGTTAGTAACTTATTATTATACAAGATTTATATAGTGCCAAAAGTTTAAGCAGCGCTTTACAGTATAAAAGGGAGATCATACAGTTAAAATAAAATACAAGAGCATTAAGACAGCCTTGCTCAGAAGAGCTTGCAATCTAATTGCATTGCTACGTGGCGCAATGGCAACAGATTGCCCTATAGTCCAATGCCAATAGATGGCATTACATCTGCTATAGCAGAACCCCACACAATACTTGTAGCTCCACACACCAGGGAATAGAATGATGGGGAAAGACCAGTCTGGAATTAAAGGGTTATTGGGACAGTTGTGGGAAAAGCACAGCCATTGCTCAGAGCAACCAGTCATATTTTGCCTTTCATATAACATCTGCTGACTGGAATCTGATAAGATAATATGTGAAGCTATGATTGAGCCTTGTGATGAGTGTTGGGACCTCAGTGAACATGTTTGGGGGAATTAAGTGTTCCAGCTGGAGGGCAGCCAATCGTCCTCTACATTTTCCTTTTCCAAGCTGTGTGGGGGAAAAAATGAAAGGAGCTGATTGGTTGCTCTGGCCAACAGCACCAGGTGAGAGAGAACTTTTCTCAGACATTTTTTTTATTAATCCCTGAATTGTGCTTTTGAAATGTATACGGCCTGTTATGTGTCCTGTCTAGTCAATAATCCAATCGCACGCGTTCCTGGACTTTTGGAACGGCTCATAGAAAAGAGGTGGGTGCTGAAACGATCACCAGCTGGGCACTGGATCCATCAGACAAATGAACAAATTCACCAGCACACCATGGATTGTAAATGCTTTCAAAAATTGGTTGCAAAAAAAGCATCACAGAAAGTGCAACGTTTCAAGGCCACGCAGGACCTCTTCGTCAGGACCTCTTGCCTGACGAAGAGGTCCTGCATGGCCTCATATAATTTGCACTTTCTGTGATGCTTTCTTTGCATTAAATGTTTGGACGTATCTACGATCCATGGTGTGCTGGCGAATTTGTTCATTTGTTATGAGTCCTGGCCTGGTGGTATCTCTGGATCGGCTTTTTGGCTGTTTTGTATAGTGTTTCACTTGCATTGTTTACACCCCCCCAACACAAAAACAGGATATATAAACAGGAAGGTGCCCCGGGCAAAAGTGAGCTCAGTGAGAAATGGAAAGTTGTAATATAGGACATGGGATGATGCAGAATATCATCATTACCCAAACAACCTCCCGCCTCTAAGGAGTGAAGAAATCATCAGGGATTGACACACATGTTGGCTGAGTTACAAAAGTGCAAGCTGATTACTTGGAGAAATGTTTTTCCACCATAGGCTGAATAGTGAAGAGAAGATTAAAAATCATAGGGTGGTTTATGTACTAAAACTGCAGAGTGCAGAATCTGGTGCAGCTGTTCATGGTAGCCAATCGGCTTCTAATATTCATCTTGTCCAATTAAGCTTTGACAAAAAAAACTACAGCACCTGTTTTCCATGCAGAGCTGCACCAGATTTTGCACTCTCCAGTTTTAGTAAATGAACTCCCAGAGCCTTGATGTTGTGATAGTGAAGGTTTACGTGATCAGAAGCGGTGCTTGATCATTCTTTGATTACTGGCCTTTTAATGTTATGAAGATACTCTTAAAGCGAAGGTACACCAGTGTGTTTTTTTTTTTTTTCTGCAAATACTGCAGCTGCTGACTTTTTAAAAAAATGGACACTTACCTGTCCAGTGCGCCCACGATGTCAGCAGTCGAGGCTGAGCAATCGCTCTGTCCTCGGCTGCTTCCCCCGCCATCCTCGGAGAGGGAATCGGGTAGTGAAGTCTTGCGGTTTCACTGCCCGATTCCCTACTGCACATGCTCTCTCCTGGGAACAGTGTTTCCCAGAAGACAGCAGGGGGGGGGGTGACGTGATGAGGCTGGATTCCCTGCGGGAGTCGGAACCCAGAAGTGGTGCAAATACCTGTCTCAGACGGGTATCTGCACCCCCCTGAAAGGTGCCAAATGTGAAACCGGAGGGGGATCCAAAGAGCGGAGGTTCACTTTTTGTGTAAACCTCCGCTTTAAACCCTGAGGCCCCTTTCACATGGGGGGGATCAGTAATGATCCACCCTGTGAACCTCTGCTTGCTCAGCGGGGATGGCTCTGTTGATCCCCACTGAGCCGGCGGATGACAGCGTGCAGGGACCCCCCTGTCTCTTCTCTGCTCTCCCCTATGGGGGGATCGGATGAATACGGACCGTCTGTCCATGCTGATCCGATCCGCCAGGTGGATGGAAAAGTAGGTGTTTCCTCCGTCACACTTTAGCGGATCGGAGCGGGTCGGATGTCAGCTGTGGCTCTATAGAGGAGCACGGAGCGCCCGTTCAGGTCTGCCTAAAAAACTGGCAGGCGGACCTGAACGGTCTACCCATGTGAAAGAGGCCTTATGCTTGTAAAACCTGTTTTGTATTTTTGTGTGTTTGTGATCAGATGTATTTTTACTTGACTATCAATTTTGTAACTGCATGTGTACACAAGGGTGTATCTACTAAACATCAATGTTTACCAAACAATGCAGGGTTCAAAGACTTGGTGTAAGCTCACCTGCAGAGACCAATCTGTAAGGTGAACTTGCACAGGACCCCCTCCTCACCCATGTGATCCAGTTCTGCTATGGACCAAAATAAGGGTCCTGTGCGAGTTTGGTCCAAATGCGATGCAAGTTCAGCCACACTATCTGTATTGCTAAAATCGCATGCCATGTGAATCCCATCCGATGATGAACCTGACATTGAACCAGTGGAAACCTGCCCAAAACCAAAAATCTATTCTATTGAAGCTTACCGATCCTCAGGTGTGGTGGCTGCATTTGTTTTCTATTTTAGGGCCCTTTCACACTGCTCTGTTAAAAACGCATAACAAATACATGTGTGTTTTATGGGTGCCTGACTTCTATCATGCACCTGTAAAACATATACAACAGTGATTCATTTTTTATTCATTTCAATGGGGGGGGGGTTGTGTTTCTGGTGCGCCGTTTAGCCCTGTACCAAAAATGCAGCATGTAGTGTTCTTTTTAAAAATAAATAAAAAACACTGTACCTGCAGCGCATTGGTGTGGAGCGTTCCATAGGATTTAACCCCTTAATGCCGATATAACCCATATATGCGACCTTCTGCTTCAAGTGGTTGTACCGGGGTTCCTAAAGGTGAACTTATCCTGTAGGGATCACTGCTGTGCAAGTCGCATGCAATGTCTGTGCAATGCAAACTCGCCCATACAGGTTATATGGCTGAATTTACATTGCATTCGGACCAAACTCATGCAGGACCCCTTTTTTGTTTTGTTTATCACACCAGAATTGGATTGCATGCGGTTTGGGGGATTATAAAAATTTGGCGTGGTTTTTTTTTGGGGGGGGGGGGGGGTGTACCTTTTTTTCTTTTTTTTTTTTTTTTTTCTTTTTTTTTTTTTGGTGGGCCTTTCTATCTTCTGCTATGACTCCTCTTGGGCCACAGCTCAAGAAAATAAAGTGGCTCATGTAACTTGTCCTGGGATCATTGAAAAAACTTTTTGTTGGTTAAGTAACCATACCATCATTGCTGCTGACCCTGATGTAGGGCCCGAAACAACAAATCGACAACTAATAGCTTATGAAAATAGTTAACTATTTTCATAATTGATTAATCGACCACACGATTAGTTGGCCTTCATATAGAATGCATTATTTGTTTACATATCAGGAAATACAGTGCAGCACACATACAGCTTAGTACACCATCCATACATGTCAGTAAGTGTCTGAGAACTTATGAATGTGTGAGGAGCACTGTCTCATGGGACATGTAGTCTTGGGTGGGAAGTGAGTGGTTCTAAAGGCAGAACTTTTTTTACTTTGCTATAGGGGCCCTCTATACTATAAAAGGAAAACGAATGCTCCTGCGCTTAAGAAATAACTGTGCGGCTGATTCAAATCATAAGTCTTCGAGCCACCACGTCGGCTGTGCTGCCACTCTCCACAGGTCAGGGGAAACCCCAAAATAAATTCTAAAAGAACAGAGGGCACACCAGCCTAGCGACATTTTAATATTTCAGGAAGTTTCACGAGTGATAAGATCACATAAGTTGTATAAATCCACCATTCGTTCCATCAAGCAAAATCCGCTGGCCAGTAACAATCGTGTGAAGTTCAAAGAAAGCTATCTATCTATCTCCCCTCTCCCCTTATTTGATCTGAGTCTGATATATTTACCAGATTCAACCTCTAATGCTCTGTACACACGATCAGTTCGTCTGATGAAAACGATCTAATGGATTTTTCCATCAGTTATCCGATGAAGCTGACTGATGATCAGTCGTGCCTACACACCATCAGTTAAAAAAATGATTGTTTCAGAACGCAGGGACGTCAAACACGACGTGCTGAAAAAAAGAAGTTCAATGCTTCCAAGCATGCGTCGACTTGATTCTGAGCATGCGTAGATTTTTAACCGATGGACGTACCTACAGACGATCATTTTTTTTTCTATAGGTTTTTTTATCCATCAGATAATTTTAAAACTAGTTCCTATTTATTTATTTTTTTTAACCCATGGGACCCACACACGATCGGTTTGGTCTGATGAAAACGGTCCATCAGACTAACCTATCGTGTGTACGCAGCATAATGGTATATTCAGTATATTTTTCTCCCTAACCATTTAGTTAGTTTATATTTCCCACTGCATTACATTGCCTTATATTTTAAACTTTTACATATTAACTGAATTATACACCACACTTTTGAGGTTATCTGATTAATCAAATCAATAATCGGCCAACTAATCGATTCTGAAAATAATCATTGGTTGCAGCCCTGCACTGATGTTTTGCCAAAACCAAACCTTGATATCTGATCCACAGAGTTCTTCATACAAGAACTTTTGCATGCCAGTATTCCGCCACCATAAGTCTTTCGTGGAAAGAGATTACCATTCAGCTTAAGTCCAGAGGTAATGATTTCATCCTCCTTGCAAGGACAGCCAAGAGATGTGCAACTGCTTTTTATAGCAGATAATGAAAGTATTAAAGTAGTAAACCCCAATTATTATTTGTTTTCCCCTGTGTTAAAAAAAAATTATAATAAAAAAATCCTGCAAGAAAAAAGCATAATGAGCTAGTATGCATAGCATACTAGCTCGTTATGTGGCACTTACCTGAGATCAAAGCGCTCCTCATTCCCCTCCCCCGCCACCATCTCTCCTCCGAGTGCCTTCCAGGTATCGCCGCTGCGATGCTGTAATTGGCCCGAGCGGCGATGACGTCGCACGCATACGTGCAGGTCCCATTCAGAAAACCGGCATGCTCAGTGTGCCCTGTAGACATCGGTACAGGGTTTTCTGTCCCATCTTCCAAAGTGCTCTGTAATGGTTGCTGCAATAACGGATGTCTACACCCTCTTTCTGGCCCCTGATCCTGGTCTTCTGGTGTTCCTTGATGGTTGTCTCGGCTCCTCCCCGCATCAGCTAACCCCCTTTTATGGGAAGCTCTCTCCCAAGGGGGTAGCTTGCGGGTGCACTCCGGTGATATAGCCGCTAACAGTATCACTTGGCTCTGCTCCCGGGGTGCCGCATCATTGATTTGATTGACAGCAGCGGGAGCCAATGGCTGCGCTGCTATCAATCAACCAATGAATGAGCCGAGAAGCCAGCACGTTCACGGCGTGGGACTTTTCGAGGGGTCAGCTAAGTACACGGGGGGCCGCTAATCCTTGGATGTTTTTCACCTTAATGCATAGAAATTTTAGGTGTGTGCATTTTTTTTTTTTTTTCTAGATGCGTTAAGATAAAGAAAACCTTCCTTGTGCAGCAGCCCCCCTAATACTTACCTGAGCCCCCTCATCAAAACCCCCTCCTCAAACCAGCAATGTTGCACAAGAGATTTGGCTGTCTCTCCTCATTGGCTAAGACGGCAGCGACGCGCCATTGGCTCCCGCTGCGGTCATTCAGTCAAGTCAGTAAGCCAATGAGTGAGAGGGGTGGCAGGGCTTGTGTGCCCCCATAGCAAGCAAGCTGCTTGCTTTGTATGGCACTCAACAGGAGGGAGGGACCTGGGAAGAGGATCTGGGCTACTCTGTGCAATTCCCTCTGCGGACATCATGACTATGGGCGGGGTGGGAAGTGATTAATTAAAAAAAAGGGGAACACATTTAAGTACGGTTCCGGTGATCGGCGTGTGTTATAATGAATAGCAGCAAAGCGGGGTGAGCGCCCCCTACCCAGAAATGCAGAATCGCGTGTGTGTGTGTGTTTTATTACGTTGAAGGATTATGCAAAGTAAATAACAATTTTGAATGAGTTTGTGTTTTTTGTGTGGTGCGGTTTATTTTTTATTCTGAATAATGAAGGTGACTAGATGAGGAGCAGCCATTGCAGTTGCTTTATCTTTTCAAGCTTGTCACTTTTACTTCCCCTAAATAAAAGTTGACAATTGAGCCCATTACATAGGGAAACCTCAGTCCACTGCCATGTTTTGGTAAGCTTTTGCTGCTGTAAAGCTTCCTCCTCTGAGAACAGTCTTCATAAACCGGAATTCGTCTTTTTAGAGCTTGTGCAAGCTTTTGATTTGCTTCCTCAAACAAATATGCGCAGCGCCTTCACAGGGGTTGGGTGATGGGAGATGTTCTACGTACAGCTCTCTATCGCAGTAGTTTAGTCTTACAATCTATAAAAAAAAAATATTCTTTGAAAGTAATGACCTTTGCGATGTAGACATGATCACAAAAAATGTCATTGCAAAATACAAAAATAGTTGCCTTTGCTTTTACTCTTCATTATGTTAAAATACAATCTTTCGATAATTGTGTATTTCCTATGGAGTCCTCTTAAAGCGCGGTGGGCGCCAACACAATATAACTGGATATTATTATGGAGGTAACTACTTTTCTGCAAAACCGACCTGAAGCAGTCGCTGCTGTCTCTCCAGTGTGAAAGCCCCGAGGGCTTTCACACTGTAGCGGTGCGCTAGCAGGACGGTAAAAGTCCTGCTAGCAACATCTTTTGGAGCGGTGTGTATAACGCTCCTGCCAATTGAAATCAATGGGGCGTCGAGGCTATACCGCCGCCAATGCACCTCTGCAGAGGTGCTTTGCAGTATTTTTTTTTTTTTTTACCCTTTCTCAGCCGCTAGCAGCCGAATAGTGCCGTGAAACTGACGGTAAAGCACCGCTAAAAATAGCGACGCTTTACCGCCGACCCCGCCCCAGTGTGAAAGGGGCCTAAGAGAATGAAAGGAGGACTGATCAGTGTTTCAGGCTCTCTCCTTCCAGTTTTTGCAGCTCTCCACACAGGCACACCTTTCAGCGTGCCTCTTTGAGCCTGTCTGCTTCCTCAGGCTCATGCTGTCAATAGGAGCATCAATATAAGATGGGGACAGCCAAAGGGCCTTATGTGGCCCTGGTGCTGCATTGTGCCCAGGTCTGCCTTATCTGTGAATGCATAGGATTCCTCCTGTATTGTAACCTTACGGTCTACCTTCACACTTTTAAAGCACTGTGCAAACTTTTGGCACTCTATAAATCCTGTATGATAGGGGTGCCCAACCTTTTGAAGCACGAGGGCCACTTAAGCGACTTCGGAACCGGTCACGGGCCACAATAAATGGAGCGGGTGAATGGCAGGTCTGTGTCTGCTCTGCCTATGCATATTTTTTTTTTTTTTTTTTTGCAGATGGGTTTGGAGGTAGTACTTCATATTCCCATCGCACTCATTCCTGGATAAGCTCTTGGGTTTGGGTGCTCGTAGCAACAACCAGCTGGATACTGGTGCATGTTACAGTAGAAATATTTGCCAGCACAACATGGAACAACGTAAATGGCGTCCAAACAAATGATTTATTGCATGATCACAACACAAAGAGAGTGCAACGTTTTGGAGCCACACAGGGCCCCTTCGTCAGGCATGTAATCCATGCCTGACGAAGGGGCCCTGCGTGGCTCCGAAATGTTGCACTCTCTGTGTTGTGATCATGCAATAAATCATCCGTTTGGACGCTATTTACATTGTTCCATGGTGTGTTGACAAATATTTCTACTGGATTGGAGGTAGGACACAAGTTGGTTTACATCTGCCACTCCGTAGAGGTGAATGGAGGGTCCAATTGGGTCGGACTGACTGTGTCACACTGATGCTCTGTGGTTTACCAACCTTTGGCTTTCAAGCACTTTGCAATAGACTTCCATTATATTCTGCAGGTTTGATGCACTTTCAGAAAGCTCACCAAACTCGTAGGTAATAACAGATGTCTATGGCTCAGTGCAGGTAACCCGCAGGTGCAATGCTCTGCATCTGTGGATCAGTTTGAAAGCAGCCCAGTAACCACTGCAGGGCAGATATGCCCAAATATACACTGATTTTAGTAATAAACTGACCTTTAATAACAGTATTCTATTTTATTCCATCCCAGAGCAGGAGGTCGCAGGCCACATCAGAGGGCTCCGTGGGCCACTGGTTGGGCACCCCAGCTGTATTGCATGTATGGTACAGGTCAGTGACTCACCAGGCCTCTCATCCTCGGGCACACCAACGTTTACATGTACATGAGACCTCCAGTGTAAAACTCCCAGCATTTTCCCGCTCCCAGGTAGCCAGGTGTGATGTACAGCCAGCAAGTAGTGCATGCTTGTACTTTGTAAGTGCCAATGCTCATTTGCATTGGTATTTACCCACGTATGTTGCAGTGTTTAATTTTGGCAGCACATTTTCTATTTAGTTTTAGTCTTAGGACTAAAACTAAAAATGCCATTTTAGTCTTCTGCAATTGTTTTAGTTGACTAAATCTACAGGGCATTTTAGTCGACTAAATCCTAATGAGTGTAGTTAAATTGTAATGCATTTCTCTACAATTTCCAAACTCATTATATACTGCTGGAATGAAAAATCTAATGTAATTTTATGTTATTGAGGTATGAGCATGCACTACAGACCAGTGTTCATTTTTATGTCACATTTTAATTTAGTTTTAGTCTTGGTCTTTTGACTAAAATGGCATTTTAGTTTTTAGTCCTACTTTAGTCATCTCGATTGTTTGTCTACTAAAATGTTTTGGTGTAGATATCGTATGTAGACATGACATATTTTCCTGATCATGAAACTTCCGTGTTCAGGAAATCTGGCATTCGCACACATCTGGCTAAATGCGGATGCAAAAGTGCATTGGTGTTTACAATCTCATACAGACATGCATATCTTTGGCTAGCCGTATGACTCGCCTGTAGTTCTCTGGGCGTGGAACAGCACTTGGAGTTCCCTTGCGCCTGCAAGCATCTGTGCGCACATATCCGACTTCTTCTTCCTTCTCTACTTGGTGAGTCGCTGACCTGAACTGTGCTAATGTATTTGTATTCCAGCACTTTTCTAGCAATCCTCTTCCTTTGGGTCATTGACTGTGTCTTACCTGATTTTTCTGTGCCTAGGAAGGACTGTAATATCTTGGTACTCTTTGAAAATATCGCTGCCTTAAGCAAAATTTGGCTGTATGTTCTTGGCCCTGGGCACAGGAGATGGATGCATCATTTAGGAAAGCATAAAAATGTTCTGTACTTGGGCTCTTGCTTTTAAATTTTTTCCAGATTCCCTTGTAACAAATTCTTCATTAACCACTTAAGACCCGGACCTTTAGGCAGCTAAAGGATCCGGCCAGGTTTTGCGATTCGGCACTGCGTCGCTTTAACGACGTGGCTCCCAAACAAAGTTGGCGTCCTTTTTCCCCACAAATAGCTTTCTTTTGGTGGTATTTGATCACCTCTGCGTTTTTTTTCTTTTTTGCGCTATAAACAAAAATAGAGCGACAATTTTGAAAAAAATTCAATATTTTTTACTTTTTGCCATAATAAATATCCCCCAAAAATATATATAAAAAAAAAAAATTTCCTCATTTTAGGCCGATACGTATTCTTCTACCTATTTTTGGTAAAAAAAAAAATCGCAATAAGCGTTTATCGGTTGGTTTGTGCAAAATGTATAGCGTTTACAAAATAGGAGATAGTTTTATTGCATAGTTTTAAAGCGATCAGCTTGTGGCTGCGACATTATGGCGGGCAATTTTGACACATTTTTGGGACCATTTGTCATTTTCACAGCAAAAAATGCATGGTTTATTGTGAAAATGACAATTGCAGTTTGGGAGTTAACCACAAGGGGGCGCTGAAGGGCTTATGTGTGACCTAATGTATTTACAACTGTAGGGGGGTGTGGCTGTAGGTGTGACGTCATCCATTGTGTATCCCTATAAAAGGGATCACACGATCGATGACGCTGCCACAGTGAAGAACGGGGAAGCCGTGTTTACACACGACTCTCCCCGTTCTTCAGCTCCGGGGACCGATCGCAGGACTCCAGCGGCGATTGGGTCCCGGAGCTTCGGACCAGGTTGCGGGAACGCGCCGCAGGCGCGCGTCCGCGACCCACGGCTGGGCACTAGCACAGGATGTACCTGTATGTGCATGTGCCATTCTGCCGACGTATATGTGCAGGAAGCAGTCCTTAAGTGGTTAATTGCTTAATCATGCAATTAAGCCATGTCCTCTGCACTGAATGGTACATGAGGACAATACGGATGGGTAAGGCCACAGAGGGTGGAATTTTAAGGTTGCTGACCTGAAATGGAATCTTCCAATATCACTTTCTGCTTGACCCGTTTTCCTGAATACCCTGAACTGTACTTTGTTACAGCTATGTTTCTTTAATAGGTTTGCTGGCCGTGTTTGTCTCCTTAAAGCGGGTTCCAACCACAATTGGCATTTTTTAAATGTATGTCCTTTCATCATGCGTTTTTTATAATATAAATCTGGTCACTTACTATTTTACAATCCGCCACAGCTCCGCATAGTTATTCAAAAAAGATAGTTTATAAACTATGTCCACACCGTTGTCATTTTGCTTGTGGGCATTGTGAAGCCACAAGCACTTACTTCCTGGAAGTCTTGGATGGGGAGTGATAATTGGGTAGCGCACTGCATCCTGGGAAATTATGACACACATTTCTCAGGAGCATTAGAGGGAGATGTCAGTCCTAGGTGATTCCAAAGGCAGGTTTTGTGGGACCGCATAGCAACAGGCATTTCCAGAGGAGTAAAAAAAAAAAAATTTAATGAGCACAATAATGAAAAAAACATTTTGGGATGGAAACTCCACTTTTAAGAAATGTCTGTTTCTCTTCACTTGGAAGCTTTTTATAAGGCGATGTTCCACACGTCTGTCCAGAATCATGAAGGCACTTCTCATGCAGAGTTCAACCATGGTTCCACACGCTTGCTCAGTGTGGGGAACATAGTTCATGAGTCTGCAGCACAGTGCCCCGCTGATGTGGACAGAGCTGTCCAACTACATATACCCCCTCGCCCAGAGAGAGTGGCACATTAGCAGGTATTGGGAACCTATGCAGTGTGCTCCCTTTTTTAATATCCATTCCAACAAGACCTTAAAAATTGTAAATTTGAACTCCGGAAACTATTAAAGCTGAACTCCAGGGCCTACTGGGGATGCTGAAATTTACTGTGCTACATACAGTCATTGCTGTCCTGTTCTGGGGATGCTAGAGAGTCTTAACCACTTCCATACCAGGCACTTATGCACCTTCCTGCCCAAGCAAATTTTCAGCTTTCAGCGCTGTCGCACTTTGACAATTTGCGTGGTCATGCTACACTGTACCCAATTTTTTTTATCATTTTTGTTCCCACATATAGAGCTTCCTTTTGGTTGTATTTGATCACCTCTGCGATTTTTTTATTTTTTATTTTATTATTTTTTGCGCAATAACTAAAAAAAGACCGACATTTAAAAAAAAAAAATTGTTTTTTTTTAAAAAAATTTTTTCTGTCAATTTCTTTTTTGTAAATAAGTAGGTTTTCTTCTTCAATTACGGGCACAGATGAGGTGGCACTCATAGGTGGCACTGATGGACACTGAGGGGTGGCACTGGCATTGCTGGGCATCACTTTTGTTTACCATATTATGCCAGTCCGTGCCCATGTACCCAGTCAGTGCCTATTTGTGGGCACTGATTGGCATCTATTCTTTCTCCTGTTTTTATATTTTTGCCCCCTTCCCTGGTGATCCAGTGTGGGCTTCCCTGTGGTCTAATGTGGGCATCCGAGGGGGGCTGTGCTGATCAGCGCGAACCCCCCCCCCCCCCCTGTTTGGAGAGCCGCCGATCGTCTCTCCTCTACTCGCGTCTATCAGACACGAGTGAGGAAGAGCCGATCAACAGCTCTTTCTGTTTACATTGTTTATAATATATATATATTAAATGTGACAACAGCTGCAGAGGGAGAAGAACCTCTGGCTTAAATACAGGTGTAAAATGTTTCAAAAAGCAAACCTAACCTTTTTAAAGATGGTAGAGCAGCATTTCCAGCAGGATGAATGCCATCACACCCCCAACGGTAGAGTGTTTTTTTTTTTGTTTTTTTACAGTTACTGAGCGTATTTGAGATAAAGAGATTAACATTTTCGATTTAGTGCTTATACCCTTCTTGCGTTATCAGGGTCAGAATATAATAATCCTATCCCTAATCTTCCTTCTGCATTAACCAGCAGAACGGTTCAGATTAACATGTGACGTTCATAATACATAACAATCATTAAAGCATAAAATATGATCGTCTTCAATGAATGAAATTCCTCATCTGATGCCGATGTTGCTGTTTGGTTGCTTTGCCAGCCACTTGGCTTCTAAGAATGCTATAGCCCATTTGATAAAGTTGACTATTGGCTTGCCTCATTAGGATTTTTAGCTTCGGAAACCGTTTTAAAAGTGCTATGAAGGATTTTCCCTCACTTCCTGTTTTGACTGAGACAGGAAGTGAAGAAAATTCTCCCCATTGGGGCCAGATTAAAAAAATAAAAGTCGGGGGTGTTATAACCCTCCTTTATCCAAAATGATAAAAAAAAAAAAGAGTTTGCTTTTAGTTCTACTTAACGTACAAATGAAAGCAAAACGTTTGTGTGGGGTGTGTGTTTTTTTTTGTTTGTTTTTTTGGAAATGGATTGGAACACCTGTCAGGTTTTTATTGCGGTCTTCTCCCCGACTGTTATCAGCGGAAGAAAACCCTACATGTTGAGTAATCCCCAGAGGTAGAAGGGGAATCTTGCAGTGGGGATCACCCTAATTTTCAGTTCATTTAGTTTGGCCATTGGGCATGTAGTGGAGGAAAAACTCCCCAGTGGGACACTGATGACCAAAAAAACTGACATGGACGTTCTAACCAGTCTTGTTGAAAGCACTTCTCAGTGGCACTACCACAGCATGCCAATACATTTGGCCACTTGCTTTAAGCCTGCCAGACTGATTTAAAATCCATCTATGGGCAGGTTGGTTGTACTAAAGTGGTTGGTTGTACTGAAGTGGATCTATCGATTTCAGTACAACCAGCCTGGTTGTTTGTGTGTGTGCGTGTGTGTTTGTGTGTGTGTTTGTTGTTTTTTTATCTCCAATGCTATAGCTGCCAGCAGTGATCGCTGTAATCTGACGGTGATAAAGCCCCCCCCCAACCCCACTTTCAGAATGCAATGGGAGAGATTCACCCATGAACAATGACTGTGTTGTGGGGGGGGGGGGGGGCATTTGAATGATTATCTCCATATTGAAAAAAGAGGTTACTAAAGCACACATTGTACAACAATAAAATTCTGTAGTAATGTGTTTTTTTTTTTTTTTTTTTTTTTTTTTTTTTTTGGCGAAAACTGTGCTGATTAAATGAAAATCATATGATCCGGTATCATGCGAGAAAAATTCACGTTTGTCCATTTAGAAAATTTTGGACCTAAGCTATGTGCGAACGATCAGATTATTGTACGGTCACTATTGTGTGGATGTTAAAAATAAAAATAAATAATTACAAAAACCTGGAAAAAAAGTGGATCTGTTGATTTCAGTACCACCAGCCTGTTCTTTTGTTTTTTTGTTTTTTTTTATAATGCTATAGTTGCCAGCAGTGATCATTGTACTGTTTATTAGGGAATTGAATGTTTTTTTATTAAAGAAAATTGCATAATCTATGGCCACGGTGAGATTATTATGCTAGATAGCCCAATTTTTTTGTATAATGTGAAAGACGATGTTACGCTGAGTAAATAGATACCTAACATGTCATGCTTTTAAAATTGCACACACTCATGGAATGGCGCAAAACTTCGGTACTTAAAAATCTCCATAGGCGACACTTTAATTTTTTTTACAGGTTACTATTTTTGAGTTGGAGGTCTAGTGCTAGAATTTTTGCACGCGCTCTAACGCACGCGATGATACCTCACATGTGAGGTTTGAACGATGTTTACATATGTGGGCGGGTCTTGCATGCGCGTTCACTCCTGCACGCGAGCGACACAGCATTTAAAAAAATGTGTGTGTGTGTGTATATATATATATATATATATATATATATATATATATATATATATATATATATATATATATATATATATATATTTATTTTGCAGAAAATAAGTATTTGAACACCCTGCTATTTTGCAAGTTCTCCCACTTGGAAATCATGGAGGGGTCTGAAATTGTCATCGTAGGTGCATGTCCACTGTGAGAGACATAATAAAAAATCCAGAAATCACAATGTATGATTTTTTTAACTATTTATTTGTATGATACAGCTGCAAAGAAGTATTTGAACACCTGTCTATCAGCTAGAATTCTGACCCTCAAAGACCTGTTAGTCTGCCTTTAAAATGTCCACCTCCACTCATTATCCTAAATTAGATGCACCTGTTTGAGGTCATTAGCTGCATAAAGACACCTGTCCACCCCATACAATCAGTAAGAATCCAACTACTAACATGGCCAAGACCAAAGAGCTGTCCAAAGACACTAGAGACAAAATTGTACACCTCCACAAGGCTGGAAAGGGCTACGGGGAAATTGCCAAGCAGCTTGGTGAAAAAAGGTCCACTGTTGGAGCAATCATTAGAAAATGGAAGAAGCTAAACATGACTGTCAATCTCCCTCAGACTGGGGCTCCATGCAAAATCTCACCTCGTGGGGTCTCAATGATCCTAAGAAAGGTGAGAAATCAGCCCAGGACTACACGGGAGGAGCTGGTCAATGACCTGAAAAGAGCTGGGACCACCGTTTCCAAGGTTACTGTTGGTAATACACTAAGACGTCATGGTTTGAAATCATGCATGGCACGGAAAGGTTCCCCTGCTTAAACCAGCACATGTCAAGGCCCGTCTTAAGTTTGCCAATGACCATTTGGATGATCCAGAGGAGTCATGGGAGAAAGTCATGTGGTCGGATGAGACCAAAATAGAACTTTTTGGTCATAATTCCACTAACCGTGTTTGGAGGAAGAAGAATGATGAGTACCATCCCAAGAACACCATCCCTACTGTGAAGCATGGGGGTGGTAGCATCATGCTTTGGGGGTGTTTTTCTGCACATGGGACAGGGCGACTGCACTGTATTAAGGAGAGGATGACCGGGGCCATGTATTGCGAGATTTTGGGCAACAACCTCCTTCCCTCAGTTAGAGCTTTGAAGATGGGTCGAGGCTGGGTCTTCCAACATGACAATGACCCGAAGCACACAGCCAGGATAACCAAGGAGTGGCTCTGTAAGAAGCATATCAAGGTTCTGGCGTGGCCTAGCCAGTCTCCAGACCTAAACCCAATAGAGAATCTTTGGAGGGAGCTCAAACTCTGTGTTTCTCAGCGACAGCCCAGAAACCTGACTGATCTAGAGAAGATCTGTGTGGAGGAGTGGGCCAAAATCCCTCCTCCAGTGTGTGCAAACCTAGTGAAAAACTACAAGAAACGTTTGACCTCTGTAATTGCAAACAAAGGCTACTGTACCAAATATTAACATTGATTTTCTCAGGTGTTCAAATACTTCTTTGCAGCTGTATCATACAAATAAATAGTTAAAAAAATCATACATTGTGATTTCTGGAAATTTTTTTTTGATTATGTCTCTCACAGTGGACATGCACCTACGACGACAATTTCAGACCCCTCCATGATTTCCAAGTGGGAGAACTTGCAAAATAGCAGGGTGTTCAAATACTTATTTTCCGCACTGTGTGTGATTATTTATATATATATATATATATATATATATATATATATATATATATATATATATATATATATATATATATATATATATATATACATATACATATACATATACATATACATACACACACACACACACACACACACACAGCACTCAAAATTTCCACTCGCCTACTAGCATTTGGTGAGTGGATTTAAGCTGGGGGCGAGTGATGACAGGGCTACATGACCAATCTCCCTCCAACCTGTGCCTACACTTAGAGTCCCGATGAGATTGGCGGCCGAAGAGGAAAGGTGCATGCTCAGGAAAAGTAGTCTGGTGAGCCGCGCACAGGCAAAGCAGTACTAGGAGCTCTCCTTACAATTCTCATTAAGCCATGGGACCTAAGAGTATGACCTCTCTGAGCTTGCCCCCCCTCCCCGACCAATGTAGCTGATGAGCAGAAAGTAATGAATGAGGTGGAGGATTGCGAAAATTGCCACTTCGGTGCAGCGCTCACTGAAAGTTGCCCTGACATGAGAGCAGCAGCCTTCCAGTTTTGTGCAGTTTTCTTCTCCTTGTGCTCTATGTAAGTGTCCAACACTTCAGCCTGAGCACTGTTTGTTAAAGTTGTTGTTGGTAATATTTAATTTTGTAACTTGATTCTGCATAAAACATTTAACAGTGTCATTCCATGAGATAATCTACGAGGGCGTGTTAACAGGTGCAATTAGGCGCAGGGCAGTGTATGAATTAGATTGGGCAACTGGTGGTGAGTAACTCTTGAGGCCTGGGGCTAGTAGCTCAGGACTTAAAATTTTGAGCCCTGTATATAATATAGTTTTTTTTTTTTTTATCACTTTTATTTCTATTACAAGGAATGTAATCATCCCTTGTAATAGGAATCACTGTGACAGGTCCTCTTTATGGAGAGATGTGGGGTCAATAAGACCCCACATCTCTACAGGCTTTCAAGCATGAAATCGTGAAAAAAAAATCACCGATTACATGCCGACAGCCGCGATAGCGGCTTTGTTTACTTCCGGGTACCGGGCGTGACGTCATGACGCTGCGCTTGGTCCTCCGATGGTCATAGAGATGACCATCTGGTCACCAGTCATCTCTATGCTTCACCAACGAGCGCCGGACGATTCTCTCTCCGGGCCCCCGATGGCACGGGAGAGCCCGGAGAAGCACCGGATGGAGGGGGGGGCGGGGGACATCCCCTCCCGCTGCCTAGAAGAACGATTGAGCGTCGGAACCGCTGCAGCTGCAGGCATCATTCAGATATCACTGCACAAAGCCGAGGACGTCCAGGGATGTCCTCTGGTCTGAAGTGGTTAAATAGGTTGTAAACCACAGATGATGATTTTTTTTTCTTTTTTTTTCTTTTTTTTATATAAAGCCCTACAAGGCAATATATTCTCTATTATTGTGCAACGTAGACCAGCACATTGCAAAATATTTACCTTGGCATAAAGCCCTCCAGCACATTAAAATCACAGCTGAGAGGGCTGACCTATTCCCCTTAGCCTGAGCACGCAAACCCAAAGGCTATGTGATTGGCCAGAGCCACCATGATGTCCCTCCCATGCATGCACACGGGAGCCCTCGGTTCTGACATGAAGCGCTGAAGTTTCTGCAAGGTATGTTGGACCTTCATCCTGCATCAAGGTTGAATATCTCCTAAGTGGTGAACATTTAGGAGATATTCATTTTATCTACAGGTAAGCTTTATTATAGGCTTGCTTGTAGGTAAAAATGACCAAGCAGGGTTTACAACCGCTTTAAGAGGAAAATCGGAGTTCCAGCAGAGATGCTAATTTGGATTTTTCTACCAGAATGTCAGGTCAGTTATGGAAGAACCTTCAGCTGAGATTGGCCACAATCTGATGCATTCATGTATTCTGCAGAAAAGATGTTAGGGTTTTATTTTTTTCCCTAATTTTTTATATATACAAAGGATTTGGTCAGTATTGGAAGTTATTTTAGTTATCGGTTTCTCTTATTTGTAGAATTTAACTTCTTTTTAATTTTTCAGGTACATTTGCAGAAGTATCCTCCTGGCTTCAGTAACATGAATATTAGAACAAATGTGTATGCGCCGAACAGTACGGTTTCCAAAGTGGGTAGGCCTTCAGAAATAAATGAAAACATCTGTAGCAGGATGAATAGAAGGTGCAAGTCAGCAAAACGCTGAGTGCACAGATGTGGGAGACCTTTAACTATAAACCTATAAATACAAGTGTGCAAATTCCTACTTCTTCCCTATATCGCAGACTAGACATTAACATGAGATGCTGCTGTGTGTGGTGTTTTTTTTTTTTTTTAAATAATATATATAATCTTGAAGTATAAAAAAAAATAAGCGGGGAAATTCTTTGAAGACCTCACGTCTATTAAATCGCCTTAATATTATGACTATCCAACATAACCGGTCGAAGAATGGTCTCCAGTTGCAAGGTGGTGGCCTCTATTGATTGTACTTGTTTTTCTAGTTAATCCCACAGATGCTTGATTTGGATTGAGATCTGGAGAATTTCAAGGCAAAGTCAACACCTTAAAATCCTTTTTTTTGTGTTTCTCAAACCATTCTTGAATTCATCAGACCAGGCCACCTTCTTCCATTGCTCCATGGTCCAGTTTGCATGTGAGCATCAGAACTGGAAGGCGGAGCAATGGAAGAATGGAAGAAGGTGGCCTGGTCTGATGAAGGCACTTTTGGCTGTGGTCATGGGTCAGCATGGACACCCTGACCGGTCTGCAGCTATGCAGCCCCATTCATAATAATCTTCAATACGATGTGTGTCCTGAGATATTTCTAGCAGAACCGGCATTAACTTTTCAGCAATTTAAATACAGTAGCTGTTCTTAGATCGGAATACACATTCCAGCGTTTGCTCTCTATGTGCATCAATGAGCCCTGGCCGACCATAACCATGTTGCTGGCTTTTCCTTTCTTTGAGCACTTTTGGAAGGTCCTGACCACTGCTGACTGCCAACATCGCACAACAGCTGCAGTTTTGAATCGTCTAGCCTTTACAATTGGTCCCTTGTCAAAGTCGCTTAAATCCTTAGGGCTCTTTCTCACGGAGCGTCCGTTCAGATCCGCCTGCCAGGTTTTTTTTCGGACCTGAACGGACGCTCCGTGCTCCGATGGAGCAGCGGATGTCAGCGAAGACATGTCCGCTGACATCCGATCCGCCAAAATATGACGGAGGAAAGACCTACTTTTCCTTCCATCTGGCGGATCAGATCGGATGAACACGGACAGACGGTCTGTGTTCATCCGATCCCCCTCATAGGGGAGAGTGGAGAAAAAAAGACAGGGCGGTCCCTGCACAGTGTGCGGGGACTACCCTGTCATCCGGCAGCTCAGCGGAGATCAACGGAGCGATCCCCGCTGAGCAAACGGAGGTGCACGGGGCGGGTCATTACTGATCCGCCCCGTGTGAAAGAGCTCTTACACTAGGCTATTTGTTGCACAGGAAGAAAACATATAAAAATCATGCTGTAAGATGCCATCCAACTGGCTATGCTGTGTACGAAGGTTGTGTAATTCTCAGGGCTATTTATTTTATTTGTTACAGATACTTATAGCGTCTTCCATTTACACAGCACTTTACATATTGTACATTCACATCCGTCCATGCCTGTAAGGAATTTACAAAATGATGTTCCGAACTCGCATTCATACACATACAGGGGCTAATTTAGACAGGAGACCATTAACCTGCCAGAATGTCTTTGGCGTGTGGGAGGAAACCGGAGTACCGGGAAAAACCCACGCAGGCGCAGGGAGAACATGCAAATTTCAAGCAGGTAGTGCTGCGTTTTGGAACTGACAACCCTAGTATTGCTTGGCGGAATGCTAAACACTTGTAATCAGAAATCTGAATTATTTGGCAGGAAAAACTCCTTTGTGTGTATATTCAGGTGTTTGTTCTGCTTTAAAGCATATATAAAGAAAAATTTAGTACTGGGTTCTAAGTGGCGTTCTGCCAGCAAAGACAGTAAAAAGATGCATGTAACTGGTGAGCAGTGCAGATTCCTTTCATGTGTGCTTTTTAGTGGAAACTGCTGACTTTACATTCATTGTCTCAGTTTGATCGCTCACCCCCCCCCCCCCCCCCAATAGGTTCTGCAGCATTAGAGAGAGATTCACACTTCTGTGCATTAAGTCACACAGTGCACTAAAAGATGACCACAGGCACCCTATTAACAATGTGGCTCTGCACCCCTCAGCATTGAGCTAAAACAGAAGTTCTTGGCACAGCAATCTGATTTTATGTAAAATGCTTTGCCTGTGAGGCCTTACATTCACTGATCCAGCAGCTTGACCTTCCCTGTAATTGATTTGTTCTGCAATACACTAAATGGGTATGACACAGGCAGGTATTTTTCTGTCACAGGAAGGTTTGTATACTCTGACATATATCCTGAGCTACATTGACCCTGGGGTGGCAGAATGTTTGCCATTTTATTACAGCACCGCCACTTAAATTAGGGTGACCAGACATCCCCAGTTTCAAGGGACAGTCCCCGGATTGAGGACACTGTCCCTGGACCAAGTCTGTCCCCGGATTGAGGACACTGTCCCTGGACCAACTCTGTCCCTGGATTGGATTTGAAATTTGAACAGGAACTGGGGAAATTTCAAAGACCGTGCACAATAAAAATAAAACAAATCTGAATTACACCCCCCCACTCCTACTAGCTTAGCGTGGTATATATTGCCTTGGCTCAAGTCCCGGCCAGCCGTCTACCTGCTTATCTCCTTGCCTTCCCTGGCGGAGGGATCTTCCGCCGCTCCCCACCCAGTAGTAGCTGGGGGGCCCGGAGAGTGAGACTTGACAGACTGTGAGGCGGGCTGCAACGGGAGAGAGTCGCTAATTGCCACCATTACTAGTATATAAAAAAAAAAAAAAACATGTCCCCGGATTTCAGTTTAAAAATCTGGTCACCTTAACTTAAATGTATATATGAATGATTAGCCAGATTGGTATTAGAAAACCGTATAAACGTGAGTATAAGCCGACCTGAATATAAGCCGAGGCACCTATTTTTACCACAAAAACTGGGAAAATGTATTGACTCGAGTATAAGCCTAGGGTGTCCATCTGCATGCCTCACTGTGCCCATGCCTCACCTCACTGTGCCCATGCTTCACCTCACTGTGCCCATGCTTCACCTCACTGTGTCCATGACTAGGCTGACGTTTAACATGGGAGTCTATGAAAGAGGTGCCTGGCTTTGAAAAATAGGTGCTCCCTGGCCATAGGTTCCCCAGACAACAAACTTTGCACAGTTGTAGAGGAAAAGTAGGGATACGTGTGTGCTAAGTTTGGTACCGGGTAGTCTGTGAGATCAGGTGCAAAAAGGCGACTCAAGTATAAGCCGAGGGGGCATTTTAGCACAAAAACGTTTGCTGAAAAACTCAGCTTATACTCGAGTATATACGGTATATGAATATATAATTTTTTTAAATTATAATTAATTCAAGTTTTTATTGCTTTTTAATAAAAATTGTGCAAACGCTCTCATATGTAAACATACAGTGGGCTACATAATATGTAGAAACAGGCTTTACATATTCATGAACCTATCAATAACCCAGGAATCTCCGCAACTGTTGTCTCTTCTGTAGTATACAAAGACCCATGTGGAACCAACATAATCCAGCACATATAAATATCCAGTGTATATTCAGAAAAGCCTTTTGAAATGACATGTCTGAGAACTAAAAAAATATATAAACAAGATAAAAACATAACTATTTAAAAGCAGAGTTCCAACCACAATTAGCATTTTTTAAATGTATGTCATCATGCGTTTTTATAATATAAATACGGTCACTTACTATTTTACAATCCGCCGCCGCTCCGCATAGTTATTCAAAAAAGATAGTTTATAAAACTATGTCCACACTGTTGTCATTTTGGTTGTGGGCGTTGTGAAGCCCACAAGCACTTACTTCCTGGAAGTCTTGGATGGGGAGTGATAATTGGACAGCGCACTGCATCCTGGGAAATGACACATTTCCCAGGAGCATTAGAGGGAGATGATGTCAGAATCCTAGGTGATTTTAAAGGCAGATTTCGTGGGACCACATAGCAACAGGCATTTCCAGATGAGTAAAAAACATTTTTTTTTCTTTTTTTCTTTTTTAGGTCTTATTAGCACAATAATGAAAAAAACATTTTGGGATGGAAACTCCACTTTAAAGCAAAGTTCTGTTTTTTGGAATCGTCCCCCACCCCCCAGCCAACCTGGTGTCACATTTGGCACCTTTTCGGGGGGGGGGGGGGGGAGTAGATACCTATGTAATCTAGGTATTTGCTCCCACTTCCGGGCATAGGTCACCGCAACGACCTACGCCACATCTAGTGCCTACTCCACTGATCTGTCCCTCACTTCCTGGTTCCCTACTGCACATGTGCGAGTAGGGAACCAGGAGGTGAGGGACAGATCAGCGTTGGCTTCCGACGTCGTGGGCGCCCAGGACAGATAAATGTCCATATATATTAAGTCAGCAGCTGCAGTATACTTCGAACTAAGAGGGTACATCCTGATTTTAATCTGTATGAAATGGTTACTATAAGACGTGTATATAATAGAGATTTCTATAGAGACCCTATTCACTCATTGGTATCTCTTGTGACTAGTACATCCATCCCATCCACATATCTCTAAAATGTTCTTGTTGGTCCTTTACCGTATTTAATATTAAGATTAGGATTTAGTACCTGCTTAAGTATTTAGACGTTTGCTTAATGTATTTTTTTTTTTTTTTGTCTTGCAGTAGTATCTTCCCTTTGAGTAGCAGTCCTCAACTCCAGTGCTGCAGGCACCTCATTCCCGGGCCTCTGTGGTGCTCCTGATGCCCCTCACCCACTGTCGAAGATCCCCGGTGGGCGAGGGGACAGCAGGGATCCTGCACTCCCAGCTGTGATTTATGAGGTAAGAATAATTCTCTATATAGTAGCCATACTGTCTGTTTTTGAAAGTGTCACATGGTATTAATCTATGCTGAAGTAAGGTACACTGATATATTTTAACACTTGAAATCATTAAATAGCTTGAAAAAAAATCCATTTCACAAATCCTATAATTTCAGTCCCAATAAACCAAAGACCAACCCCCAGGGTATCTGCTGTTAATCCAGGAGGAAAGTAATAACCGCCCCTAAAGGCTTGTTTACACCAAATGTGCATGAAAACTGACAGGAAACTGATAGTCATGGGTTTACATCGGTTTTTATGCGTGTCAGTTAATTGCCCTGTTTACGCCAATGTTGATGTCCTGTCAGGTTTTATTTTTTTGTCTGCAGAAAACTGCACACACAGATATCTGCACATGGATGGTACCAGTGTTGTGGTGTGAGCGGGGCACATCGAGAACAATTTTTTTTTTTTGTGCCCTTGCAGAACTGGTGTAGAAAAACTGACCCCTCTGTAAGACCCCTTTCAGGCCGGGGCGGTGAAGTCGTTGGCGCTAGTTTTAGCAACACTTTTCGATCGCTAGTGGGACGCTTTTAACGGTGTTGCGGCGCTGCTTAAGTGCACTGCAGATGCTTTGGCAGCACTGCCCATTCATTTCAGAGAGACGGCACCGTCCCTTGGAAGTTCTACCCCCTTCCTCCGCTGCCAGGCCAGTTGGAAAGTGCAGAACGCTTTGCGCATGTGCCATAGGGAACCAGCCGAAAGGCTTCACTGCTGGTTTCCGTTAGTGGAGATAGCGGTGGCAGAAGCCAATCCTAAAATAGAGAGCAGGTTCTTTTACAAAACACCTCCTTAGAGTCTCTGCCTATGAGGAGAGGGGGTGTGTGCCTTTCCTCCCATCAACACTGTTGGCTATCTTGACTGTATGCCCAGACATCACACTCTGTGTTAACCAGGAAGAGAAAATCTCCTACCATGATCTAAACAGTATATAAATGTGAAGACAGCAGGTATAAAAATGGTATTTAAAATGGAAAAACCATGCAAACTAGTTCAGTTGCAGATTCCTTTTTTTCTTTACAATCTGCAACCGATAGTGTTGTGAACAAGTGTGTGTGTGTGTGTTCCCTGGCAGAAAAACTCACGTCTCTGCACATGGTGTGAACGAGGTCTAAAGCCTCATACATACGATCGGATTTTATGACAAAAATTGTCTGACAGGTTGTTCGAAAATCTGACTGTTTTGTATGCTCCATCGGATGATTGTTGGATTATCCATGGACAAATGTTGGATGGCATGCAAAAAATATTTAATGCAAAGCAGGCTCCCGATAGATAGAGTGTGTATATATACACATAGATAGATCTATCTATCGGGAGCCTGTTTTGCATCAGCAGATCGGGGGTG